>CM077451.1:3466877-3532925 GCA_039654765.1 Mylopharyngodon piceus
GCAGTTTGATACGACTGATTTGAAACTTCAAAGCTTCATGAAGCAGTGTTTTGAAATCATCTGAGCCATCGGATTTTATCAAAAATATCTTAATTTGTGTTCCGAAGATGAACAAAGGTCTTACGGGTGTGGAACGACATGAGGGTAAGTAATTAATGACAGAATTTTCATTTTTGGGTGAACTAACCCTTTAATAAATGAAGCTATGGGTACATATAACTAAACTAAGCAAAGCATATATACAAAATAAAGAAAAGTAAAGGTAAAGAGAGAGAAGAACAAAGAATGCCAAAATTTACATTGTTAACCACAACCTAATGAGAGCCATCAGAAAATCAAAATCACCTTTTTAAAAAGGGGTCAAAACTTTAGAGAATCATCTAAAGATAAAATGGTTACTTGTATGGCTTTGGTGCTGAGCGAGTCTGGATGCGTGTAGAATACGGAGATTCTTGATGAGTTCGTTAGACTTGAGCTGGAAGCGTTTGTTGAATTCTTCCAGAGATCAGTTGGTCCACAGGAAAATTTGAACAAAGTTAACTTGAAAGTAAAGTTGCCAGAAAGTCGAGAAGCATCCATCTCAAAAGGAATGAGCAAAGATGTTTCTTAGTATGGATCTTTTAAGCCCCCTATCAGTCACACCCATCTTTGGTGAATTGGCCAATCAGAGGTGCGAGTTTTGACCGGGAGAAAGTTTATTTGTTCTTCCTTCACCTTATTTGCATGTTTATGGTGGTTTGAAGAATTTCAAATTATAATAACACCATTAATTAAGAAACGAGAAGAGGATTATTTCAACAAGATGGGGTCTGAAAACATTAAAGCAGTGATACATTTTTAAACCTGGATATCAGCATTTGAACGTTCATTAGCCTGACTTACAGAGTGATACTAAGTTACTACAACATAGGGATATGCATAAAACAGGAAAATACTATATACCATTGGGGCAGTTTGATTGTGGGTAAAACGGAGCCAATGTCCTTTTGTATGTGTATTTTAAGTTTGTAGTAGTTTCTGGACCACATGGCTGGTGATGGGGGAGTTGTCTCTCTCCCCTCTGGTATGCCTTTGAAGTTTGAGAAAGAGTGGTGGAGCATCTCCTGGTCAGCATCCACAAGGACAGTTAAGATGATAATGATCTTCTAGCGACCGTTATCTGCAGACTTTTTGGAGTAGGGCTGGTGATTTAGTGGGAACAAAGGGAAAGGAGGAGAGTTTTACGATGCCTAAAGCACAGTCGAGTGTCTTGATCACATCCAAACGTTACACTGTCCTGCACATTGGCTGTGTATTCAAACTGCTTTCTGATGCCTATGTGGACATATATGGCGTTGTTTTACTGACAAATGTCGAGAGCACATTATTGTGACGCGAGAGCACATCAATATAATGCGCGAGCGCAAATCTCTCCGCTCGCGCGCGGATTTCCTTTGCTCTCGCACAAAACTGGACGCGCGCTCTCAAATATACCGTGCTCTCTTATGAACTGCCTCTCCTCTCGCTCAGATATTGCGTGTGCACGCTCAAACTATGTCCTGCGCACTCAAACTGCGCCCTGTGCGCTCGCGAATCTCTCCGTGCTCTTGCAGAAATTAATTTGCTTCTGGATTAAACGCTGTCAAAAGTTATCAACCAATCAGAAGAGACGACTGATCCATGAAAATGCTACGTGGAATCTTATTGGCTGAGAGTGAACTGCGCCTGGAATTCTTTTGACAAAGATGGATATTTAATTTCTTTACTATTTAATAATATTTAATAATATTAATCAAAATGTAGGCCATATCTTAGAAATGGCTCGGAATGGGGCGCTTGGATGGTTTCTATATTAATAAACTTGTTTGTCTAACTGCATCTCATTACAGGTCAAAATAACTCCATAGACATATGTTTATATAAATATTCTGTCAAAAGTAAGACATAGTAAATTAGTCCATACTGTGCATTTGCAAAGTTATACATATCCCATGTTACTTGTGTTCATTTATTAAGTATTTTGACAATTGTTTAATGCTTTCAGATCCCAGAGTTGTAGTACTCCCATCTCTGTTATTTTACCTTTAAAATCCATTCTGAAGATTTATTTAAATATTGACCCTTCTCTGTACTAATACAAATATATTTCCTCACTCATTTTCACTGAGCTCATCTCAATGCTTTATGGTGTTCATTTGTCCTTAGTTTTTTTAATTGCAGTGGTGCAATTTTCACAAGTAATTGGTAAATTTTCAAAACTCTTAGTACTAATATCACAACAGATCATCAAATGTGCACTTTTTTCAAACATTTCAGCATATTTTCAATTGTGTTAGTACAATACACAGAATCATAAAGTATCCTTTTCACTGCACAAAATAAGTGATTCATCTATATAAATGTTTCATTCACAGTAACTGCCTTTTATAATACTATTACTATCAAACTTTTGATTTGCATCTCTTTTCGTTCAGTTTAATACATTTGTCTATTATTTAATCCAACTGAACTTAATGGTTAATCAATGAATCATTTGGTACACCTAGAGATTTCTATAGATATTGATTCTATAGGCATAGTTTTATAGAACATATTTGCAATTTACGATATGGATAACCAAATGTAACAAATACTTTTCACATTATAAGCAATTTATCTTAGATGATAACCACAATTTTGCTGAAAAATGTGTGTGTGTGTGTGTGTATCTGTGGTCCTGGTAAACACTGCGTTGTGAACCAAATGTCCCAACAAGGATGGTAATACCAGTAATTTAGACCTTGTTTGGACTTTTTTTTTTTGGTCCCCATGAGGAAAACAGCTTATAAATCATATGAAATTAAATTTTTAGAAAATGTAAAAATGCAGAAAGTTTTCTGTGATGGGTTGGTTTATGGGTAGGGGATAGAATATAGCGTTTATAAAGTATAAAAATCATTATGTCTGTGGAAAGTCCCCATAAAACATGGAAAACCAACATCATTTTACATTATAGTATGCCATGTGATACTGTAAACAGAGGCATTACTATGGTATAGAGACTTCCACATTACTGTAACTCACCCTTCATCTGTAAAGATCAACTACTGTATAGATTCAGTCATATGGTACAGTGAGATCATTTACTGTATTAGCAGCAAACTCTGTTCACAAAACCTCATGACTGTGTCATACTTTATCACACCTTTTGATAACACTGAATAGATACTATTACAAACATTATGGATTTTCTGTCAATTATGTAATTTAGGTAATGTAAGTGTATTTTCTAATGTGGCATCTGTAGCCTGTGATAACTATGATAATGATAATTATTTGAGCAACAAGGGGGATTTGAAACATGTATCTTGCATTCTTTGCTATTGAATGAACTGATTGTTAAAAGTACTAAACTGAAAGAAGAACATACTGTTGTGTTTCGGTGATTAAACCAAATGTTCTCATTACATATCACAATGATCTTGTGTTTTGAAACAGTGATTATGTAGAATGAAAATATGTACAACTAGAATTAAAGCACGAGATCAGATTTTGAAAGAATGACTAGCTTTGTTACAAGTGTGATTAGTTTGGAGTTTTGTACTAAGAGTTTTGAAAATATACACCTTACTTGTGAAAATAGTACCAAAGCAAATAAAAAAAAAAAAAAAAAACTGTAAAAGATTAATGTAATGTTGCATCAAATTTTGACCATTTAAGGTAACACAATTTTGCCTAATAACAACAAAGTGAGGGTGTTTGGTTAACACTAATAAGGTCCCATTAATTAACATTAGTAAATGCATTAACTAACAAGCAATAGATTTGTTACAGTATTTATTAATCTTTGTTAATGAATTCATAAATGTTGAAATTAACTAAGATTAATAAATGATTGAGAAGTAAATTTCATTGTTAGTTCATATTAACTAACAAATGGAACTTATTGTAAAGCAGGGGTTCTCTGGACTTTAAGGTCCACTTTCCTGCAGAGTTCAGCTCCAACACTGATCCAATTCACCTGCCTGTAACTTTCTAGTAATCCTGAAGACCTTGATTAGCTTGTTTAGGTGTGTTTGATTATAGGGTTGGAGCAAAACTCTGCAGGAAGGTGGACCTTGAGGGCCAGAGTTGAGAACCCCTAATTTTACCTGTTTGTTTGTTTTAGAACCTGGCACATTTTCTCCCTTAGTTCATTTTTTTTAGGCATTTATGAACACAGCAGTCGCACATGGATCCACACCAAAACAATCAGTCTGGAATCGCCTGAGCTATACATATTATATATATATATATATATATATATATATATATATATATAGTGGGAATGACTGTTAAATTTGTCTGCAATTTTACTTCTACAAAATGCACATCAGTTTGCTATTTTTTTTATTACTTTTTTTTTTTTTTTTTAAATTTATGGTGCTGTAAATTGAATTGTTCAAAGCTGTTGCATTTTGTATGCAACTTAGCTACTTTTATTGTAAATTAAAAACTAATTTCATTCATTTCAACAAATTTACTCTACACAAATGCTGCATCTATTGTGTCCCCCATATTTTCTCACTGACACGCCCCTATCTGGGAAACTCGGGCTTGAAGAAATTTCTGAGATTCCCACTCATAATTACGACATTGTGGTGACATTCATGTGCATTCAACGCCGGCTTATACATCATCTTCCCGCGCATGCATCGTGGTGTTTTCATGAGCGCATGTCAGAAGCCCAGACGGAAGAGAAGAACTTGTTGAACAAAGTCGTTATTTTTAATTTTTTTTTGCGCACAAAAAGTATTCTCGTCGCTTCATATAATTATTGTAGAACCACTGTAGTCACGTTGACTGATTTAATGACGTCTTTAGTACCTTTCTGGATCTTGAGAGGTTCAGTGACATTGCTGGCAATGGAGGCCTCTCTGAGCCATCGGATTTTATCAAAAATATCTTAATTTGTGTTCTGAAGATGAACAGAGGTCTTACGGGTGTGGAACGACATGAGGGTGAGTAATTAATGACAGAATTTTCATTTTTGGGTGAACTAACTTTCAGTATTGTGACGTATTTCTGAGTGAAGATTAATTGTTCACCACAAGACTAGTAATGTGCACTATTAAAGTAAATATGGTCAATTTTGAACTCATGCTCTAGGGCAATGGTGGTTGCTCATGACTTGCTTGTTTCAGGGTTCAATCAAACCAACAACCTCTTGAATACCAGCTCCGAGTCACTACAACACACCATCTCAAGAAGAAAACCGATTGTCTTTAAAGGATGGTTCACCCAAAAATGAAAATTCTGTCATCATTTAATTATCCTCATGTCATTCCATACCTGTATTTCTTTCTTTCCTCTGTGCAACACAAATGAAAATATTTGAATTTTTTTCAATTAAATAAAAGGGTAACACTTGAGTATGCAGTAACAAAGCACTCATAAATAATTTGCAAACTATTAATTTATAGTTAATTAATAGTTTATAAACTATAGTTAATACATTAATAGGCTATAGTGAGTTCTTCATTTATTGTCACTGTAATAACAAAGTGTTATTTTTTTAATTAGCTCATGTAAAGAGTTAGATAATGCTTTGTTAACAACTTATTAACCATAAATAGTTCTCACTTTAGATTAGTTCACAGAAAATCAGAAAATGTCATTAATTGTCATTAATCGGAAAAGTGCTCTAATTCAGCCATTATGAGACATTAATTACATTAGTATTAAGAGTTCCTTAAAATGTTTACAAAACATTAGGAGCACACACACATTGGGTTTTCATGTTTTAAGGGGACTTTTCATAGAAATCATGATTTTTATACTGTACAAACTATATTCTGTCCCCTAAACCTGTTCCTAACTGATGTATTTTAACAACGTGACCTAATGAGTATTTGAATTTATTTCATATTGACAGCATTATGTAATTTTTTAAAGTGGTTATGTTTAGCTTTGAGATAGGCTTAATGTATTTGGGTAACACTTTAGAATACTGTTTCTTACTTACTGCATAACTAATAAGGAATTATTGAAGAACTAATAGGTAATTCTTCATTAACACTTAAGTCACTACTGTTAACTACTAAGGAAGATGTGTTAACTAATCAGTATATAATAGAATTTTATGATTTTGTTAAGTAACAGTTAGCTAATCAATAACTAATGAATTCTGTCATACTTCCTGAAGAACTACTATTAATTATCTACTAATTAATGTTCAAGAAAAATAACTATGAAGTAACTACTAATGAATAGTCAAACACAATTACAATGAGTTGTGGCCCTTTCTTTTTACTAATGTTATCAGTAGTAGTATTATGACAATTCATTATTAATAAATACAATCAATTTTATAGAGGTTTTTGCCTGTGTGGTAAATAATTGTTTTGTGAGTGTGTTCTGTAAGAAATCAACTTCGGAAAGGAACCCTGCAGTAATTACTTAGAACTTGAAACAGTATTCTAAAGTGAAGATTTAAGGAACCCATTAGTAATTAATAAATAATTACCACATAATTCTGACTCAGATATATATATATATATATATATATATTGGTCAATAATAACACAAAAACTACCTAACACTGAAAAAATAATCCAAAAATGACTCAACAGCCTCATCCCAGCGTTTGGGTAAATAAATAAATAAATAAAACATTTTATATCTGTGGGAAGTTAGATAGTTATGGCAAGGCAGTGGGGGTGGGGTTCCTTTCCGAAGCTGATTTCTTACCAGAACATGCACACAAAGTAGTTAATCACCATGCAGGCAAAAACTTCTGAACAATTTGTTGTAATGAGTCTTTTTGGGAGAGCAGTACATTATACAGCATACAAATGCATATTTGCATATTATTTCCATAATAATAATAAGTGATGGACTGTAACAAAGTAGTACAAAGTAGTTGTAATTTTACTCAAGTAATTTTGAATTGAATCATGAAATGAATAATTTTCTGTTCATTAGTAGCTACTTCATAGTTATATTTCTTGAACATTAATTAGTAGATAATAGAAGTTCTTCAGGAAGTATGACAGAATTCATTAGTTATTGATTAGCTAACTGTTACTTAACATAATCATAAAATTTTATTACATACTGATTAGTTAACACATCTTCCTTAGTAGTTAACAGTAGTGACTTAAGTGTTAATGAAGAATTACCTATTAGTTCTTCAGTATTTCCTTATTAGTTATGCAGTAAGTAAGAAACAGTATTCTAAAGTGTTACCTGTATTTGTAAACATTTTAAGGAACTCTTAATTTTAATGTAATTCATGTCCAATAAAGGATGGTTTAAAGCACTTACTTAATGACATTTTCCGATATTTCGTGACCTAATCTAAAGTGAGAACTATTTACAGTTAGATAATGATTTATTACCAACTTATTAACTCTTTTTATATGAGCTAATTAAACAATAATTATTTGTAAATTACAGTGACAATGAATGAAGAACTCACTGTTTGTATATAGTCTATTAATGTATTAACTACAGTTTATAAACTATTAACTACAAACTAATTGTTTGCAAATGATTTGTAAATACTTTATTACTGTATACTTATAAAGTGTTACCAATAAAGGGATATTGGGCTTCACTGATTTTCATTATATGTACAAAAACAGTTCTTCAAAATAACTCCTTTTGTGTTTTTCACCTTTTAATTTTGGGTGAACTATGCCTTTAAAACAAATATCCCTTGATCACTGGAGTAAAGAACATTCTGTATGAAGCTTACAATTTTACTATTGTGGCATTTATCTTAAATTCCTGCTCAAATCCTCTGGGAAATACTGGTATTTATGAATAATATTGTGCATTGATTTAGAAATCAATACTTGTATGATTGACTTGCTGTACACAACACAAGAACCCACATGAAGTATGAAACAGGCCTTCAATGTGCATCTGTAGCAGACGGCCTGTTCTGTGCTCTCTGCTTCTGTTCATATTCTGCTCTGGCTGCTCATTGATCAGACTTATAGAGCTTTAGACCATTCATCTTTTTGTTCTGGGCTATTGTTCAGTGTCCCAAAACCCCAGCAAATTATTAAAACCTGTCATCCTGATTATTACAGCATGCACAAACCATCTTATTTATAGAATGCCTCGCTGAATCCCTGAGAAATAAGTTTTTGCTGTGCTGCATTTTTGGTAACAGACTTATGTAATCTCACTTTCCCTCTGTCGATCAATTCAGATAGCAAGCTCAATAACTTAAAAGCTAATTTGGCTATTGAATTGTCTTTAAAAAATCTTTATATATCTTTATTATATCTCTCTCTTTATATATATATATATATAGAGAGAGAGAGAGAGAGAGAGAAAGAGAGACTACTGCGGCTATTCACCAACAATCACTCTCACCCTCCCGCCTATTCATCCTCACTTACTCCCCCTAATCAGTTCTCATCACTAGATATTAACAGTTCTACTGATGCTCTTTGCTCCACTCTAACAGACAGACAACTTTAGACAACTTTTTCCCCTTTTCATCCAGGCCAGCCCACGTTACCCCCTCCGCCCCCTGGCTATCTAATGTTCTCCATGATCATCATTCTGAACTCAGGGTGGCAGAGAGGAAGTGGCGCAAATTGAAAGATCCCACTGACCTTAGTTTGTATCAGTCACTCCTCTCTTCCTTCTCTGCAAATGTTTCCACGCTAAAATGACATATTACCACAACAAAATTAACAATTCTTCTGACTCTTGCATGCTTTTCAAAATCTTTTCCTCTCTTCTTTGTCCTCCTCCTCCTCCCCCTCCTCCCCCTCCCCCTCCTCCCCCTCCTCCCCCTCCTCCCCCTCCTTCCTCAAACCTAACAGCTGATGACTTTGCCACATTCTTCATACATGAAACAACAACCATCAGCGGCCAATTCTCCACACCACAAACTGACACACATCTTAACATCACCTCCTTCTCTCCGCTCTCAGAAGTCTCATTCTTTCCAATCAGTGCTTGGGCCACTTCTCTTCTCCATCTGCATGACATCACTAGGATCTGTCATTCAGAAACATGGCTTTTCCTATCACTGCTATGCATTTCGGACTGTATGAAGGACCACCACCTTCAACTCAACCTTGCAGAACTGCTTGTGATCTCGGCCAACCCAAACACTTCATCACAATTTCTCCATTCAGCTAGGTTCGTCATTCATAACTCTTTACAGGACAGCCAGGAACCTTGAGTTGTGATTGATGAATGAATGAATGAATGATGCGACGGCAGCCACAGTACAATGGCGCCAGTGCACTCACCACACACCAGCTGTAGGCGGAGAGGAGAGAGAGTGACAGAGCCAGTTCAATGGATGGGGATTATTAGGACTGATGTTTGCCTACAGACCGACCACTGGCTCTGCACCCTTATACCTAAACTCACTACTTCAGACTTATGTGCCCTCTTGAAACTTGCGGTCTGCAAGTGAACAGCACCTTGTGGTGCCAGGGCTGGTGATTAAAGCAGCATAAAAACTTTCTGTGCATGTATTTGTTACGTTTGCATCACATTTAAGAACATGTCTCTCAAACGTATGGACTAAAATATACTGCAATATAAGATCACAATACAAGTCACAAATTGATATGTATTTTTTTTATCTTTAATTTAATGCACAATAAATGTGAGCACTATGCATTTGTACTATAAAAATAGGTGCCAATTTTGTGTTAGTTGGTAAAGTACAAATGAAAATGGATCACTTTTAAATGTGCATAAAATAACTCATTTTACATTCTGGCATTTATGTGCTGCCTGCTTCTGCCGAATTTATTTTGACAACTAATGGAATGTTAAATATTTGACGATCAGTTCACAAGAGCTTGTGCTGCGCCTTCTTGGATGAGAGGCATGCTAGAATAAATGTTAAGTGAAGTTTTGTTCAAGCTTTAACTAAAAACAGCTAATGCTAATTCTGAAAACTGCATACTCTCTTGAGTAGGTACTTATTTTGAATAAGTAATTACTTCACTGTAATGTGTGTAGTATGAATGTAATCTGCATGTACTACAAACCCGATTCCAAAAAAGTTGGGACACTGTACAAATTGTGAATAAAAAATGAATGCAATGATGTGGAAGTTTCAAATTTCAATAGTTTATTCAGAATACAACATAGATGACATATCAAATGTTTAAACTGAGAAAATGTATCATTTTAAGGGAAAAATAAGTTGATTTTAAATTTCATGGCATCAACACATCTCAAAAAAGTTGGGACAAGGCCATGTTTACCACTGTGTGGCATCCCCTCTTCTTTTTATAACAGTCTGCAAACGTCTGGGGACTGAGGAGACCAGTTGCTCAAGTTTAGGAATAGGAATGTTGTCCCATTCTTGTCTAATACAGGCTTCTAGTTGCTCAACTGTCTTAGGTCTTCTTTGTCACATCTTCCTCTTTATGATGCGCCAAATGTTTTCTATGGGTGAAAGATCTGAACTGCAGGCTGGCCATTTCAGTACCCAGATCCTTCTTCTACGCAGCCATGATGTTGTAATTGATGCAGTATGTGGTCTGGCATTGTCATGTTGGAAAATGCAAGGTCTTCCCTGAAAGAGACGACGTCTGGATGGGAGCATATCTTGTTCTAGAACTTGGATATACCTTTCAGCATTGATGGTGCCTTTCCAGATGTGTAAGCTGCCCATGCCACACGCACTCATGCAACCCCATACCATCAGAGATGCAGGCTTCTGAACTGAGCGCTGATAACAACTTGGGTTGTCCTTGTCCTCTTTAGTCCGGATGACATGGCGTCCCAGTTTTCCAAAAAGAACTTCAAATTTTGATTCGTCTGACCACAGAACAGTTTTCCACTTTGCCACAGTCCATTTTAAATGAGCCTTGGCCCAGAGAAAACGCCTGCATTTCTGGATCATGTTTAGATATGGCTTCTTTTTTGACCTATAGAGTTTTAGCCGGCAACGGCGAATGGCACGGTGGATTGTGTTCACCGACAATGTTTTTTGGAAGTATTCCTGAGCCCATGTTGTGATTTCCATTACAGTAGCATTCCTGTATGTAATGCAGTGCCGTCTAAGGGCCCGAAGATCACGGGCATCCAGTATGGTTTTCCGGCCTTGACCCTTACGCACAGAGATTGTTCCAGATTCTCTGAATCTTTGGATGATATTATGCACTGTAGATGATGATAACTTCAAACTCTTTGCAATTTTTCTCTGAGAAACTCCTTTCTGATATTGCTCCACTATTTTTCGCCACAGCATTGGGTGAATTGGTGATCCTCTGCCCATCTTGACTTCTGAGAGACACTGCCACTCTGAGAGGCTCTTTTTATACCCAGTCATGTTGCCAATTGACCTAATAAGTTGCAAATTGGTCCTCCAGCTGTTCCTTATATGTACATTTAACTTTTCCGGCCTCTTATTGCTACCTGTCCCAACTTTTTTGGAATGTGTAGCTCTCATGAAATCCAAAATGAGCCAATATTTGGCATGACATTTCAAAATGTCTCACTTTCAACATTTGATATGTTATCTATATTCTATTGTGAATAAAATATAAGTTTATGAGATTTGTAAATTATTGCATTCCTTTTTTATTCACAATTTGTACAGTGTCCCAACTTTTTTGGAATCGGGTTTGTACATTCGCCATGTTGCCCTTATCATGTGACCTACCAGCATCAGTTGTGTCTTATCAGTGCCATTCACAAATCCTCTCCTGTGGCTGGATTTTATTTTCATTGGATAGTAAAGTGTCCATCGTATGCACACTTCAGGATCTTGCTAGAAGAATAGGTCATCCGGGTACTTTTTGCCTACTGTTTTATAAGTACTTTGAATTCGGATATACTTTTGTCACATACTGTTTTTCGCCTTTTATATAGTAGGGAAGTATGTGATTTCGGATGCAGCTTAAGAGTTCAATTTAAGAATCGATATTGGTTCATCAAAATGAGAATCATTTGGGATGGTATTGCGCAGGTGATGAACATTGCTTGATTTTCTGCAGACATGATGCTTGGAAATGAGGTTCATCAGACCACAGAATCTTTGTTCCTCACAGACTCTCTTCCTCAGAGAGTCCTTTAGGTGCATTTTTCACCTTGCAAGCTGATAGAGATGTAGAAATAACCCCCTGCAACCACCAGAGCATTTAGTTTAAATTCTTTGTCATTGATAGTTGTCGTTGTCATATCTTCTTACCAATTATCATCAATGCAACTGCAGTGAAAAATACTTACCTTTAACCTACTAATAAGCTAACGAAAAGTATACGGTGATAGCATCAATTCCTGTTCACCCTGTAGTTGTGGTATAATATGCCCAGAAATAATTCTGCCGGAAAATGCAGTTGCTCACTTAATTTGTATTTTGATAGTTTAATATATTAATATCGCATATTAGAAAATAATGTTAGCATTGCATAATCAACTCATTAGTCAAATGCATGACTCGTACCAATATGATCTAGCAAGACACTACAGTAACTTAATCACTGGAATGTCTGCTTGCATGCTACTGATGTTATTATTGTTATATGCTACATTACCATGAATTTATACATGCTGCTGAGGTTTATATTATTTAACCAAATTAATATTCGCTACATAACCGTAAGGAAGGGCTATGCATGCATGCTGCTGATAATAATCTTAACATTACAATCTGATTTTGCTTTGTATGCTGCTCCTAATAATTTGCAAACATGCAATCTGAATAGCTATGAATACTGCTACTGCTGCTGCACAAAGAATTAGAATTGCTCTAAGCCCCGTTGAATAGTGAAAATGTAAGCAAAGCTTATTTCACTTTACTCTGTCAACGCCAGGCGCGAGTGCACAACGCGACGAATCGATAGAACACATAATAGGTGAAACTGTACATTGAACGCCATATTATGACCTACTTCGAACACTTGCGCTACTTGATACAAAATACAAATGAATTTGCACAATGGCTTGTCGTGTCCAGTGTGAACAGCCTCTAGTTGTCACAGCGTGCACTCCAGTGCAGACACTGTGTAACAAGTTCACTATCACAACGCTTTTCACTATATGCTTACACAACTACATAGATTGCCACTTCTGCTATTAATATTTACTTCATGCAATACTGAATTTTTTGCTGTTGCTGTTACTATTAACAAACATTACGATCTGAATTTGCTGCTGCTGCTGCACAAAGTCAGTGATTTTTTATAAATATTGTCTACTTATTGCTGCCACTGCTAATATTATTTGCAACATTATAAATAGCTATGCATGCAGCTGCTTGTTAGCAAAATCTCTAACATTACTGTCTGAATTTGTTATGCATGCTGCTGCTGTTATATTTTCACTACATGCAATCTGAATTGCTACTGCTGCACTAAAGTACTATATTTGATGCAATGGTGGAAAGAGTACTGAAAATTTGTACTTAAGTACAAGTACTGTTACATTGCTGAAATAATACTCAATTACAAGAAGGGTACTGGTGTCAAAAAAGTACTCAAGTAAAAGTACAAATTACTCTTCTCAAAAACTACTCAAAGTACTAAAATTACTAATTACTTTTTAGCCGGCGATATTTAATAAATTATCAAAAAATATTCAATCAAATCATAGATCTAAGTAGAAAATAGCTACCTTAAACAAAGCACTTTCACCTTATTGTCGAAGTGCATGAATTAGTGGTCACAATACTGGAATTTCTAACTTCAATACAATACCTTGAAAATGATCAATATTCAGTATCATTTTAAATACCATGGGGAAAACCACCACATACTGTATATCGTAGATATTTTAATATCTAACTTTTTTGTCCATCCATTTTGTCAAAGCAATCATTATTTTCAAGCTTCAAAAAGCACAAGACTCGTAACAGTAATCAATTTAAATGGAGCGGTTTAATTCAAGTCTTCTGAAGAGACACGTCCGCTTTATACGATGAACAGATTTTAATTTAGGCTTTTGTTTACATATTTAAACATTGATCAATTACCATTACAATAATCTCACTTAAACATTTGCTCACTCTGTGTATTTGTGTCTTTACAATAGGGTAACTTTGTTGCAATAGCTCACATGCAGCACAAGAAACTTGATTTCAAACTGAATTAAATTTACAAAAAATACAAGTAAACAGTCTGTAATAAAATAAGAACAAAAAAAAATATCTAAATTCAGTTCAGGTATTCAAAATATGACAACACTGAATTTTGATATGCCGTGTATTTTAAAGGGTTAGTTCACCGAAAAATGAAAATTCTGTTATTAATTTCTCACCCTCATGTTGTTCCACACCCTTCGTTCATCTTCAGAACACAAATTAAGATATTTTTGATGAAATCCGAGAGCTTTCTGACCCTCCATAGACAGCAACATTATTACCACATTCAAGGTCCAGAAAGGTAGTAAAGACATTGTTAAAATAGTCCATGTGACTACAGTGGTTCAACCTTAATGTTATGAAGCGACGAGAATACTTTTTGTGCGCAAAATAAAATAAAATAAATAACGACTTTATTCAACAATTTCTTCTCTTCCATGTCAGTCTCTGACACTGATGACGTAGTAAACAGTGCAGCACTTTCAGGTTCTATGTCAGAACGTCGACTCATTACTGGCCGGATTCTGCGTCAGCATCACACACATGTGTCGTGGTGCTCACATGAACAGCTTCAGAGAGTGACACGGAGAGAGGAAATTGTTGAATAAAGTTGTTATTTTTGTTTTTTGCACAGAAAAAGTATTCTCGTCACTTCATAACATTAAGGTTGAACCACTGGTAGTCACATGGGCTATTTTAACGATGTCTTTACTATCTTTCTGGGCCTTGAAAGTTGCAATTACGTTGCAGTCTGGGGTCAGAAACCTCTCGGATTTCATCAAAAATATCTTAATTTGTGTTCTGAAGATGAACGAAGGTCTTACGGGTTCGGAACGACATGAGGGTGAGTAATTAATGACAGAAATTTCATTTTTGTGTGAACTAACCCTTTAAGAGCCATATAATATGTTGTTTACTTAGATAAAAAGAACATCAGAGGGGTTTGACCTGTAATATCTGTACAATATAGTGATGCAGGCGGTAGATCCTTCTCCTATTTGGCACCTAAACTCTGGAACAATCTTCCTAGCATTGTTCGGGAAGCAGACACACTCTGTCAGTTTAAATCTAGACTAAAAACATTTCTTTAACCTGGCATACACATAACACATTACCAATTTATATTTTCAAATCCGTTAAAGGATTATTAGGCTGCATAAATTAGGTCAGCCGGAACCGGGAACACTTCCTATAACACATGATGTACTCGTTACATCAGAAGAAGAATGGCATCTACGCTAATATTAGTCTTTCTGGTTATCCCGAGGTTCACCGTAGTCAACCGGATCCGGGCCGTATCCAGGTGAGACCAAGGACCTTGACACGACCACAACGCAGCCCTGAAGTATCAGCAGAGATTGAGTCAACTAGACCATCCACTGTGAGGGCCTCATCGACGCGACAGCCACGACACAGTTCCTCAACAACCGTCCATACCGGCGTGATGAATACGATCCTCAATTGGATGGAACTGGAATAAATACTTTGAATGTTGCGATCCTATTGGACTTACGATGGCAACCTGAATCGTAACAAAGCACTGTTGGCCAGAGGAGAACTGGCCCCCGACTAAGCCTGGTTTCTCCCAAGGTTTTTTTCTCCATTTAAACACCTATTTGCCACTTGTCTGCCACCTGATGTCACCTGATGGAGTTTGGGTTCCTTGCCGCTGTCGCCTTTGGCTTGCTTAGTTGGGGACACTTGACATTTGACTTGACATTTGATATTCAACAGTGCTTTGATCTGCCTGCATTGACACTATTCTTTAAGAGCTGCTGTGCAGCCAAATAATGTACCAGTTATCAATGTAAAGCTGCTTTGACACAATCTACATTGTAAAAAGCGCTATATAAATAAAGGTGACTTGACATGCAGACTAGGTTATTTTTATGTACAAATCATACAAATGCCCCATTCTGAAACATTTGCATTGTAAAGAAATTAAAGATCCACCTTTGATTGTTGAGAGACTTTCTGGTGCATTTCACTTATAGCCAGTAAGATTTCCTGTAGAATTTTCACTGGTCAGGCATGGAGGTCTATTCTGATTGATAACTTTTGACAACGTTTAATTTAAGAGCATGGAGAGATTCACGATTGCACACTACACAGTCTGACAGTATCTGAGTGAGAGGAGAGGCAGTTCACATGTATATTTGAGAGCTCAGGGAACCATAGTTACATACGTAACCTGAGACGTTCCCTTTCGAAAGGGAACTCAACACTGCGTTTACCGCATATGGGGAACGAAATACCCACGCCGCCATGCTGAAGGGAGTGCATGCCAAAAAGATGGCTAGACAAACGTCAACAAGCAGTTTCGAATGAAACCCCAGAGCAACTCCCCCTCAGGTCAAACAAAGGCTGTCAGTGACAGCATTCCCAACGGCCAACAGCCCAAGCTATAAGCCTCAAAGAGGCCTTCCGCAGAAGGCCTACCAAGGCCGCTCCAAGGCTTCTGGGACCGAACCTTCCGAGGAAAGAGGGTCCCTCTAAGGGAATGTAGCCAGGAGGCCCGAAGGAACCCCGGCCAGTCACTAGAAGGGGAACACAGTCACCCCAAATGCCACCAGGGAGGCCGACCCGGTCCGATAGCAACCTAGTCTTGGCCAGCAACCTGTCTGAACACAGAGCCTCAACAACACATTCTTCAGAGAAGATATCCAGTAAGAGTGACTGCAAAGGGGCAGTAAGCAACTCAGACCAGAGCGTAGAGACGGGCATCCTGGAGAGCAGGACTCAGCTAAGTGCACTTAACCCTACAAATGAGGGGAGTAAACTCTGCTCAATCCTAGGATCTACTCAGCGCCTGATTATTTGCACTGAGGAGGCTGTGCATTCAAACACCCCAACAAGGGGAGCACATTAATCAGCCTAGGGGCTGGATCACAAACGGGAGGCCTCATAGAGACCTTCAACCACTGACCAGCTTAGGGAGCTAAGCACTATGCAGGACGACCCTAACAAGGGGAGTACAGAGCTCAACCTAACAGATAGACCGTACTGTAGGCACAAAATCATGGAGGCCCAAGAAGGGGCCTACAACATGACAACAGTTCTACACAGTGTAGAAATATATATATAACACAGCAGCCTTGCTAAAGGCCAACTTGTGAAGCTACATGTTTAATCTGCTTAAGTTTCTTCACCCAGATGTGGGGGTGGGAAAGCTTCAAGGGCGGCCTGTTAAGGCCACACACCTCGAACAGCTAGCTTGCTGAAAGCAAGAACCCACAAACATGTAACTTGTTCAGAATGAAACCGAGTTAAACCAGCAGATAAGACTGTAGAGTGCCCACATAACAGTCCACCTAACACAATCCGACAAGCAGTGTACTCAGTAAAAGCACCTTTTACTCTTAAAGCAAGAGGAGTACAACATACGCCATCATGTTCTGTAGGAGGCCCAAAAGGTGGGCCTACGACTTCAGACAGACACGTAGCACCAGCTCGCGGCAGTGTTCCAGGCTCAAAGGGAGCAAACATAAGAAAACCGAACCAAAGTGAGGTTAACTAGATAAACTCAACATGAGCCAACAGCCACTCAGCAATGTACTCAGTAAAACACCTTTTACTCTTTAAGCAAGAGGAGTACAAAGACATACACCAACGTGCTCTCAAAGGAGGCCCAGAGGGCCTACAACTCACAGACACGTGGCGCCAGCTAGTGGCAACTAAAAGCTCTAGGAGCCATAATAGAACCCGACTTACTTAGTGAGGTAACTATTTAGCTCGACTAGAGCTTAATAAATCCAACACAAGTACAGGCCATGTACTCAGTAAAACACCTTTTACTCTTAAAGCAAGAGGAGTACACACTCTGCCAGCATGCTCTGAGAGAGGCCCAAACCGGGCCTGCTACAGCAGACACGGGCGTAGCCAGTGGCAGTGATAGCAAAACCAACACAGAGCTGTGCCAGCATGTTAATTGAAAGAGGCCCAAGTGGGGCCTGCGACTCCAAAAGACACGTGGCGTCAGCTAGTGGTTTCACAGGTGACCAAGCTCAAAGGGAACCAGCTCTAAAACCCAACAAACAATTGCGGTTAACTAGCTTAACTCAACCTGAGCTTAAGTCTACACATTCCAACAGGCAATGTACTCAGACACACTAAACCCTAACAGAAAGGGGAGCACAACAACATATGCTACCATGGTCTACCAACAACACTTGTGAAACCACAAGCTATCGTGCTCAGAAGGAGGCTCAGATTCACCCGAGCCTTCAACTCCACAGACACAATAAGCTGTTGCGGCAGTGATAAACTCTAAAGGGAGCTAAAAAGAACCAAACTGAAAGTGAGGTTCCCTAACACACAACCTGAGCTATGCAATCCATCAGGTTATGTACTCAGTAAAACACCAATAACCCTAAAAGCAAGGGAAGTACAAATAGTCACCATGCTCTAAAGGAGGCTAGAAACAGGCCTACTACTGTGTAGGGCAAAACTAGAACCCAAAGCAAACACAATGCTTTGCTATTCATACATACCATCCTGAAAGAATGGATGCTTTCACCAAACAGAAATAATACATCTGTACTGAACCCTAGAGAACGGGAGCTAAACCAAGCTAACACCGTAACCTCAAGCTTGAATGCTAATTCAAGGGGCTCAGGGGAAAGACACATTCAGTATGAATGAAGTTCTAGAAAGTGGGGCCTAAGCAACATTAGCATACACTTATCTAAACAAAGATAAGGGCCTACCACCTGAGACAACGGCACCAGTGAGGCTAGTCACAGCCTGCTACCCTAGCTGCTATCTAACTAGCACCTACACCAAAGGGGTAATGGGCATATGGCCTGACAACTCAGATAAGAGGAGGCCAGAACTAGGAACTATACAACCTGACAAGGGATAGTAGCAATAAAGGGTGAATGCTTTAGTAAATCACCTAAACCCTAGTTCTAGCCTAGGCCGGCTAAGCTGTGGGCCTATAGGGCCACACGAAGCATAGATCTGCCTGGGGCTAAACTCAACCTCTGAACTCAACCAGAGAAGAGGAAACTTAAGTAAAGCAAAGCTCAACAAGCAAACAATGCCAGGCGGCCCAGGGGGCCGACCCAGACATTAGATCTATCTGAAGTAAAGAGTGCTAACTCAAACATACTCTAGCTAAAACCAGAGGAGAAGCTACTCTACCAAAGGTGGCTGAGAGGCGGCCATTTTGTGGCCAACACAGTACAAATAAATTGTTCCAGCCAACCTAATGGAACTTCAGTGCCCAACAAACCCCTATCTTTTTCCATCTACATGCCCAGGAAAAACTATACAGGGAAAACAAGGTTGACATATTTCATAACATAAATATAGACCAAGCTTACCTCCCTGCGGCTCGAAGACCGAAGATTCTACATTGTGGAAGGATGGAATCTAGGTTCTTTTAAGCCTAAAAGAGCCTCCTCACTATCAAGTCAGAAGGCGAGCCCTCATAAAATATTCATAATAGGCCCAGCCGTCAGCCTGACTGTAAGAGGCGCCTGAGCATGTTACAAAGAATTTCCTAACCCAGGAGTTGGAAGAAGAGAGGAGAGGGCAGATGTGAACTGCCCTCACAGTGAGGAAGTGGATCACTGACGCTGCTGGCGTCTGCGATCGAACACCTCCCTCAAAACCTGCTCTTTCTTCCTCGAGTCCCGCCTTCTCTGGGACCTGCTCCGTGGAGGAGGAGGTGCCCGAGAGGCCATATTGGACTTCTACCCCTGCCTTCGATCCTTGAATGGGGACGGGCCAGGACCTCCTGTCTGTCTGGGCCCAGACTCGGATCTGAGCGGTATGCAGGTTTTTTTTTATTTTTAAAAAACCCTGCCGAGCGCGCCTTCGCCCCTCTAAACTTTCTCACCACCACCTCAACGGGGGTGCCGAAAAGCTCAGAGGGCGACACGGTGCATTAAGAAGAAAGCCCTCCCTTCTCCCCGATGTCAGCCAGGTTCAACCACAGATGTCTCTCCGTGGCCACCATCGCTGCCATCGAAAGGAGGTGGCGGTCTTCTTGGTGGCCTGGAGAGCGAGATTTGTGGTGCGGCGCAGCTCTTACCGCCTCAGGGGACAGACCCTGATCCAGATCCCTCAGCAGATCAGCCTGGTAGGCCTGTTAACACTGCCAGTGTAAGGCTGCCCCGGCTTGACCTGCTGCCGCGTATGCCCTGCCATTCAAGCGAGATGTAATGCTTAGAGGGCAGGACCGGAGCTCTTAGCGTCGGGACCCGCCCAGTGACGAGGTAGTTCGTAAACATCTCGTTAATAGGGGGCATCGACACATACCCATACTGGCTCAATCCCTCAACATCAGCGAAATTCGCCCACTGATGTCGGTGAACATGAGCCGAATATGGGTTCTTCCATGCCCTTCCGATCTCAACATGTAGATCAGGAAGGCATGGAAGGCTCACGGGGGCTGCTGGTTTATGGCCAGAAAAAGAACCGCACGAGCGGTCCCCCTCCTAACATGCTCCCAAGGCAGCTGCAGTCTGCCAGAAGTGCATTCCATAACTTCCAGCAGCTCTGCATACGCAGGGCAGGGAGGCTTCGAGGTTTCAGCAGGCTCACCTGCTCCCTCGTCACAAGCCATCTCCTGCTCTCTAGGGCTAGAAGTTAGAAGAGCACTCGCCGCTGAATCCGATGACGTCAGCGAACGGACGTCATCGTCATCCAACAGCTCATCCTCGTCAGCCGCTGGGGGTTGAGAGAGATTACACTTCTCACAAACGCCTCAGCGAGCTTCCACCTGAAAACCCCATGATTTCAGCCACTGCTCTGCCTCAGCACAAGTGGGGCCATAACCAACAGGCACAGATGCTGACACCTCTTCCCACGAGAAGAGGGCCAAACGAGAACAGAGCGTCTAAATAGGCAGACACTCAGAATTCACACAGACAGCACGCTCAAGCACTGTCCGCGCGTGCTCTTTCCCAGACATAAAAACACACAGATTGTGTGTGTCACCGAGTGTCAAACACCTGGGACACGGGTGAACACACATTCTGAAACGTTTGTTAGACATAATAAAACATTCTTACCGGATTCGAAGTAATCGCGATCAGACAAAACAGTCCTGAAAGACGAAAAGATACTGACTGCTTCACTGGCGGCTCCTTTATACTTCCGGGCCGCGTCTTGATGATGTCATAGGCTGTCGCCGGCCAATAGGATTGGCGGGATTTGATACATTGCTTTCAGACACCGGTTCATGAGTGATGTTCCCCATATGCGGTAAACGCAGTGTTGAGTTCCCTTTCGAAAGGGAACTAGGATTGCTGTAGTTCCATTTGATACAAATACAAAAGTGAAAGCCTATTTCACTTTGAAGAGTTCAGCAAAGCTTATTCCTGTATCCTCATGCAACTACATTGTCTGCTTACTGCTGCAGCATAAATGCAATAAGCATATTCACTAGCTGCTAACATGCCCAGCAATTCACTCTGAGCATTAAACAGGACTGTTAACATAACACACAAATTAACCTTGTGTGACTACTTCATAAGAAACCGATAAAGCAGACAAAGCAAACGCACAGTGATATAGCACAAGAAAACCGTTCACTTATCTATAGATGTTGAATCCAGAGGAACTCTGAAGCGCGCTGAAAACTACTATAGTGAATGTAACCAAAGTCAAGGAAAGTCTGTTCACCCAGCTGACTTATTTGCAATGCCTCTGGGCAGCTATTTCGGGCATCCAAGTCCTATCTATTTGAATGGGGGAATCCTGAAATCTCAAAAACTGCTTGGCAAACTCACAATTAAATAACATATTTCAAATCAGCAACAAAATCTGACACGAACTGTCCCATAAATGTTATTTCTTATGCTCAAATAGCATTAAAAGGTATTTTTCAAGCTAGACGAGCCAATGCGCAGGTGCAGTCCTAAGCGCGAGTCTCAGGTTTTTATGGGGAGCTTCTAACGGCAGCTGCAGTGACGCAATAACTTGACCAATCAGCGACTGGCTCTTTTAATTATAAGGTGGGACATATTCCGCCATTTTGCGCGTTGCAGTTTCTCCCATTTATAACTAATAGGAGTGAACCATCTTTCTATATCTATAGTCTTTTTGATGTAACCAACCAGCCATTTAAATGTGTGAGCAACAAGCTCATTGGCTGCATAAGTGACATGGACCAATCAGCTTGTGCCAAGTAGTTAATGCTGTAATTATCATCAGCTTGCGTTAAGGACCCATCAGCCAGCGGCATCTTGAGTTTCATGACTGAACTATGTATATATTCCACAATTATATAACAATTATATAACAAAGCAGATTTTCATATATATATTATATATATATATATATACATATATAATATTTTTTGGGCTTTTTCCCAAAAGCATTCTAAGCCTAAGTACAAACCAGTCCCTACATTCTACTTAGGCTTACAGTGCTTTTGGGAAAAGCAGTCCAGTGCTGTACTAAAAAAAAAAAAAGACCTTTCTGCAAGGAGGATCAGAACTTGCCCTGAACTGTATGTAGATAACTATCAAAACATAATTTTTTTGTAGTTTAGAAAGTTCTTCAAGTGTTATATTTGCTGCATAACTTTGGTGCTGTTTAAGTGGTTTTAATGAGATCAGCTTGTGACTAAAAGGTTGCCGTAAACAGAGGTTTCTGTCACCACTGGAGCTTAAAACCCAGTTTCTCCAAGGCAATATGAGTTTTGACTGACATTAATGAGTATAAAATCAGCAAATTGCTAAGGGTATGCAAAGACAGTTCTGACACTTCAGAATAATCCTAAAGGTAATGAGGCTAAATTATTTTACACAAGTTGTGCACGTTAATTTTAGAATGTGCCTGTTTACTCAATTAAAATGAACAAGTGTTTCTTTGTAGAATATTAAATTAATTAATTAATTCTGGTCTCACAGACCACATCATTGCTTAACTCTTCAAAAGCTCTAAAAAGCAGGTAAAATCTGTTAACCTAAAAAATATATATAAAGTTTTGCATTACAATATGGTACACACAGTAAGTTAGTTAGTTGAGTATGCAGTAATTATTTTACATTGATTATGAATTGATTGATCTAAGTTTTTATCCATCAGTTAAACTCTCCATATTTTGAAGGATGTTTTAGATCAGGGCTTCTCAACTCTGGCACTCGAAGTCCACTTTCCTGCGTTTAGCTCCAACCTTGATCGAATTAACCTGCTTATAATTTTCTAGTAATCCTGAAGACCTTGATTAGGTTGTTCAGGTATGTTTGATTAGGGTTGGAGCAAAACAGAGTTTAGAACCCCTGTTTTAGATCATTCAACGCTACAAAAACTGATGTACGCAGAGGAACTTGATGGCCCACTTCTCTTTTAAAGTTGGAATGAAAGCAAAAATTGCGAATGTCTTTCTTCACTATTTTGACATATTTCTTAGAAAAATGGCTTTTTGAACGAAAAAATGTAGGACGGGCTTGATTTTGTCCATCAGAATTTGATTGTAAAGTATTTTGTAACATTGTATAGTATGTTCCTTGCTGATTTTTATTAAAATGTGTGGTAACACTTTAGTTAGTCCAATTCTCACTATTAACTAGTTGCTTATTAACATTCATATTACTATGATATTGGCAGTTTATTAGTACTTATAAAGTACATATTAGCCTAATGTCTTATTCTGCATGACCATATTCTACATCCCTTAATCCTACCCAATACCTAAACTTAAGAACTACTTTAATAATTATTAACAAGCAGTAATTAGGAGTTCTGTTAGGACCACTGTCGTCAAAGATGATTGACAATTGCATAGAGTTTGGAAGGTCCAGAAAGGTACTAAAGACATTGTTAAAACCGTCACCGTGACTGCAGTGGTTCAACCTTAATTTTATGAAGCGACGAGAATACTTTTTGTGTGCAAAAACAAAACAAACATAACTTTATTCAACAATATCTTCTCTTCTGTGTCATTCTCATACGTTGTTTACGTCCAGCGTTTCCAGGTTCTACGTCAGAACGGCGACTCATTATTGGCCGGCTCCTGTGTCAGCATCACACGCATGCATCGTGCTGCTCATGTGTGCAGCTTTAGCCAGTACTACAGTACTACAGCCGGCATTCGGACGTAAACATGGAAGCCTTCACTGTGCTTACTGCGTCACCTGCGTAAGGATAATGACAGGGAAGAGAAGAGATTGTTGAATAAAGTCATAATTTTTGTTTTGTTTTTGCGCACAAAAAGTATTCTCATAAGGTTGAACCACTGCAGTCACGTCGACAGTTTTAACAATGTCTTTAGTACCTTTCTGGACCTTGAAAGTGTTAATTATATTGCTGTCTATGGACGAGTCATATACCTCCGGGATTTCATCAAAAATATCTTAATTTGTGTTCTGAAGATGAACTAAGGTTTTACGGGTGTGGAGTAATTAATGTAATTAATAGTAATTAATAACAGAATTTTCATTTTTGGGTGAACTAACCCTTTAAGCAACAAGCATGTTGCCAGACAACCTAAACGAGTATGTTGCCAATACCCACATAAGCCAGAGGAACAAGCATGTTGCCAATACCTGAAAAGAGTATGAGAATATACGTGTATAATATATCTTTATTCACGTTTCACACTACTCATAATATACCTGGGGTTGACAGTTATTCCTCGGTATTCATAAGCTAAAGTACTTATCTGCATATTTGTGGTGTTGTCCCTGCATGTGACCTGTTTATATAAAGGCTCTAGCATTGTGCGTCCTCATATTACACATTGCTGACTGTAATATCAAGTTTTTTTCTGAGTAAACATTTCGAACTATAAAGGTAAGAATGACGGTCTCTTCTCCACTCCAACTGTCGTGTATTCCAATTGCCATTTGTCATTTTTCCTATCATAATCAGAAATGACTGTTTATACGTCGCGCTGTGTTTCCGTGACTGACCAAAGCGCGTAAATATAAGGCACACAATTGGTTGTCGGTTGCTAAGCATCTAGTTGTAACATTTTAACATTGCATCGTTTCACACTGTACAAGTTTGGCACTTAATAGCAACTATAGCTTTAAGAACAAGCATGTTTCCAATAGCAACTAGATAGAACAAGCATGTCTGATACCCAAACAGAATCAAAGCTGAACTGACTCGACTGAATGCAGCAATGCGAAAAGCAATGCTAACTCAGGAATGCTAAGTCACTTCCAAATAAGGCAGCTTATGATCAATGCAGCGAATTCGCATGTTCAAGTTCACAAACTTGATTGTATCTGAGGTGAAATCCATGGGGGGAATGAATTCCTCTCGCTAAATTCCCGATTGCACAATTCTTAGTGAGATGATGCAGTTTTGCCTGCTGAATTCGCTATTTAATTAGCTCCTGAGAAATGCAATAGAGAGTATGGACGTGACGTCACCGTCTGTTGTGACTGTGGTTACACCCAATGAGTGGCAAAAAGACTGAGTGGCAGCATTGGTTTTCAGTGTGAATGCCATGAAAAACATATAAAACACATTCAAAATGGGAAAGAGCTTTGCAATTGACTGTACAAATAGATTTGACAAGAAATGTGAGGTATATTTTTACAGACTGCCAAAAGCGAAAGCAAAAGAAAAGAGAAGCAAATGATCGCTGCAATTCACAGAAACAACTGGACTCCAAGCAGCGAAACGTGGATTTGCATTTATCATTTTGTCAATATGTTGATTTTTGGGGTAAAATCATACACTATGTATTGTATTGTTATATATTGTATTGACAACTCATCAATTAAATATTTACCATCTTTTATTCTGCATAATTGGGTGTTTTTAAATAAACACTGACAAAAACTGTTAAAAGATTTAGGACTGGATGATAAAACATTGATATAAGTGATCACCTAGATTTAGACCTACCTATGCTATATTGCAAAAAGTTTTGGGACGCTGCCTTTATGTGCACATGAACTTTAATGACATCCCATTCTTAATCCGTAGGGTTTAGTATGGAGTTGGCCCACCCTTTGCAGCTATTACAGCTTCACCTCTTCTGAGAAGGCTTTCCACAAGGTTTAGGAGTGTGTTTATGGGAAGTTTTGACCATTCTTCTAGAAGCGCATTTGTGAGGTCAGGCACTGATGTCGGACGAGAAGGCCTGGCTCGCAGTCTCCGCTTTAATTCATTCCAAAGGTGTTCTATCGGGTTGAGGACAGGACTCTGTGCAGGCCAGTCAAGTTCCTCCACACCAAACTCACTCATCCATGTCTTTATGGACCTTGCTTTGTGCACTGGTGTGCAGTCATGTTGGAACAGGAAGGTGCCATCCCCAAACTGTTCCCACAAAGTTGGGAGCATGAAATTGTCCAAAATGTCTTGGTATGCTGAAGCATTAAGAGTTCCTTTCACTGGAACTAAGGGGCCAAGCCCAACCCCTGAAAAACAACCCCACACCATAATCCCCCCTCCACCAAACTTTACACTTGGCACAATGCAGTCAGGCAAGTACCATTCTACTGGCAACCGCCAAACCCCGACTCATCCATCGGATTGCCAGACAGAGAAGCATGATTCGTCACCCCAGAGAACACGTCTCCACTGCTCTAGAGTCCAGTGGCGGCATGCTTTACACCACTGCATCCGACGCTTTGCATTGCACTTGGTTATGTAAGGCTTGGATGCAGCTGCTTGGCCATGGAAACCCATTTCATGAAGCTCTCTACACACTGTTCTTGAGCTAATACGAAGTTTGGAGGTCTGTAGCTATTGACTCTGCAGAAAGTTGGTGACTTCTGCGCACTGTGCGCCTCAGCATGCGCTGACCCCACTCTGTGATTTTACGTTGCCTACCACTTTGTGGCTGAGTTGCTGTTGTTCCCAGTTGCTTCCACTTTGTTATGATACCACTAACAGTTGACCGTAGAATATTTAGTAGTGAGGAAATTTCACGAATGGACTTATTGCACAGGTGGCAACCTATCACGGTACCACGCTTTTACCACGCGATTCCTGGCTGGATGTCAATATTCATGGATTACTGGATCTTTGGTAAGTTGTAACAGGAACACTATTGAATCCAACCTTTAGTTTAATCGTTTGTTTTACTTGTAGTTTCGCAGTTTCCCCTATTAAATCCAGTCATGCAGCAGGCTCTTTTGCCACTCAGTCCATCTGAGGGAGCGTGTTCCGGCGGGGAAGTCACGTCAGTGCATACCCTCTATAGCTTCTGATAATACTGAAGGAGCTTATATATGGATACTGTGATAGGCGTTGTATTCCTATAGGTCAGTGGTCTCAAACTCCTATGGATATACGGCGTTTCTTTAATCAAAGACGACCAAAGTTGGCAGGCATGGCATCATTACCTATGGTGTGTGTGTGTGCGTGTGTGTGTGTGTGTGTGTGTGTGTGTGAAACCCTACATTATATGGGGACAAAATGTCCCCTCAAAGATGGCAGTATCCGAAATCCTTGTTTTTGCGGGGACCTTCCCCCCCCCCCCCCCCAGTCAAACAGCTTATAAATCAAACAGAATGATGTTATTTGAAAATGTAAAAATGCAGAAAGTTTTGTGTGATGGGTAGGTTTAGGGGTAGGGTTAGTGTAGGGGGATAGAATATACAATTTTTACAGTATAAGAATCATTATGTCTATGGAAAGTCTCCATAAAACTCTGTGAATATTATAGCACAACTACAGGGTGAACAGCGATTGATGCTATCGCCAGATACTTTTCGTTAGCTTATCACATGCTAACAATCTTCCAAGAGTTGTCATGATAGAACTTCAGAAACTTTCATTGTACTTCTGCCTAATTTTTTATTATCTTGAGGACCACACAAGTAAAAAATGGCTCATCTTACCCCACTCTCCCCTATCTGTATGTTGTAAGGTTATGGTGGCTGGTATAGTAGTTTGTTGGCATCTCCATGTGGTCCTGTTTGATATTGCAGCTTGACTTGTAGTTTTTTATATATAAAAAAAAGCTTTAAACAAATGTAACGTTTATTTTTTCCTCATTGTTTTTGCTGTTTAAAAAAAATAAATAAATAATAAAAAAAAAAATACTATGCTTTCACTTTCCCTTAATCCCTCCCTATTTCACCATATGGTACTCTAAGCAATGTTTGAAACTTTGTATTATGAGCACTTCTTGTATTTGTTTGCCTCCTTACAACAAATCGCTTGCTATATTCCTCATTTGTAAGTCGCTTTGGTTAAGCGTCTGCAAAATGAATAAATGTAAATATAAATTATGAAAATGAAAAAGTATTTTTGATTTACCTTGAAAAAAGCTTGCAGAAAGTAGTTGTGAAAATCATTATCAAACTTAATCCTGAAATTGGTAAAACAATTATCTTCATTTAAAATATGTTTCAAGCCTTCAAAATATATGTGACAAGTTTGGAGTGAGAACGTGGTTTTTTTTCAGTCTTGAATGAATCAGTGTTTTGAACGAATTAGTTGAGTGAATGAGTGAATCAAATTTAAGGTCCATAACTATTGTGTAAAATCATATTATGTTGTCTTTACTAATGTCATAATATCTTAATATCATCCCATCAAATGCCCACATCTTTTCTGATTCCGAAAAAATTCAGGTAAGCTTAGCCTTCCTAGTCATTCTAGCTCACTTATTTGAAGGTATGCTTTTCTCAGCCTCCTTAAACACTTTCAGTTTGCTACTTTCATTTTTTTTCTATTCCTTCCTTCAAGGAGTTTGACCTATCAAAAATGAGTGATTACCGGGCAGTGGCAAGTGTGAGTTACTTTGGAGAGGTAATTTAGAAATAACTGCGTTCTCATTGCGCCTGGCAGAGAGATGGGCAGATTAACAGCTGCTGCCACAATGACAGCAATCAGTTCACCCAGAGGTCAACTCTCTGTTTATTTTTCTTTATTTCCATTCACACGCACTCTATCAATTCAATTTATTCACAGAATATTTCTTCCTTTCCTGGTTCTGCTTTACTTTTGTACTTTTTCTATTGCTCTATAATATCTTCTCAGTATCAGTATGTGAAGGTAACCTCAGGTGTTTAAGGTATGGTTTGATATTCAAGAAAATGAGCCTTGTTACCTTGAAGATGTAAGCTCAAAATCTCATCCATGAACAAGTCTGTTAGTTTTTACTGTTCCTGTTGTGCAATGCAAACAGTTGTTGGTGTTGGAAATGCAGTATTCCTGAGGGCTCAGGTGCAGTGCTTGCTGTGTTTACTGTCTTATGGGGGAATGCCTCATCTCCTACTGTGCATCAGCTCATCAGCTCTGTTCAGTGTGTGTATGTGTTTGTATAGCCCCTTTCACACAGCACGTTGATCCCAGAAAATTGCCAGAATGCCTTCTGTGTGAATGCAAACACGTCCCCGGATTGATTCCGGGATGGGGAACTTGTAACGTTGCCGGGATCAGTCCCGGAATGCGCCTTGTGTGAAAAAAAAGCCGTAATCAATGCAATAGGGGTTTGTCGTAGTGATGCCGCTGAAGCTGAGACTGTTCGCCAGCATATGGAATGGTATGCAACGCACTAGTTTATGATCGAATCAGAAGAAAAAATTCCACGAGCTTCTCGAGAGAGAAATCACAGATCATAAGCAAACTTAAGACGCTGTGGAGACATTACACGTCACATCGATGTCACGTGTTTTTACGGGATGTGTGTGAACGCACACACAGATTCCAGAAAATCTCTGGCGTGTGAATGAACCAAAATCAAACGATCCAGGGACAAATCCCAGGACACATTATCGGGGTATTTTCCAGAATGTGTGAAAGAGGCTTAAGTGTGAGAACCTAATTTCTCTGCATCTGGTCTGTTTTTTTTTTTTTTTTTACTTAAAGTGCACCCTTTCAGGAACAGGCAGATAAGACACATAATGGGTAGCAAACCTTCACACTTTAATATGTGTGGTTTTTAATTAATTTGGCTTCGGGTCAAAGTTCATTTTTGAGGCCTCTACACATTCTGACGATTCTGCTCAATGGACCATATGCACAGAACGTTCTTAAAAACTTCTTCAATAATATAAGCCAGCTGGAAAACTTCTGGTGAAATGTCACCTGTTGGTGTGTCAGTATCTTCAATGTCCTGAGGTAGCTTTAACAGCATCAGTAGTGTAATACTTAGTATATAATCAGAATATGGTCACTTAAATAGTCAGGCCTAGCGTTAATTTAGTTATTCAAGCATAAGACGACATAACAAAAAAGACGTGTTGGCAAAATTCAATTCGACCATCAGTTTTCACACTTTTGTGTGAAAAAAATAATGTCAACACACTGTAAATGTGCAGCGCAGTTCTCTCTTTCTGTGTAATGCATTCGCAAGAAAAGTTATTGTTTTTCATGAGATTTTGTGAGTACTTCATACTTCACCTTAACAAAATGTATTTTTAAACCTAGTGATTTTATAATGTTTAATAATCATTCAAAAGCAAAACTGAGTAAAAAACTATTACAGGAAATGGCTAATATGAACCAATAAATGCTCCTCTGCTGAAGGTATCTGCTGGTTATAGTGGTAATTAATGTCTTTTTTATTTTTAAATAAAAGTGTTTTCTATCAAATGTTAGATTTCCTACATCTTGAAACGTTCGGTTTTACAAATGGGGACAATTTCAGAAGGATGAACAAATAATGTTTTTGGTCATCACATTAAAAATAACATTTGAAGTGCTGGAAAAATGTTGCGTGTGCGTGTCTAATTACAGACACCGCATTTCATATTCAAACGTTTCCATTAGCTTAATCTTTATTGCAATCCATAAAACTGTTTTATTGGCAAATTAGGCAAGTGATAACTGCATTGAAATATAAATACAACATTAAAAAGTCAACCATTGATGGTTTTGTGTTGATAACAGCTAAAAGTTCACCGGAAATGCCCAAGCTGGCTTAATGAAAACCAGGAAGTAACCGTACATATGGTCAGCAGAGGTGGACAAAGTACACAACTCCATTACTTGAGTGAAAGTATAGATACTACTGGTCAAATATTACTCCATTACAAGTGAAAGTTGTAAAGAACAATTTTTATTTAAGTAAAAGTACAGAAGTACTTGCTTTTAAAAGTACTTGCGTATGAAAAGTAAATTTCCTTTATGTCAAGGCATTGTTTTATTATTGTTGCATTTTGTATGTATGCACGCTGTGCCATCATGGTGGTTTAAGCCAGTCAATGATGCTCCATCTGACATGCTAGCATACAACTACCTTGTCATTAGGTATTGTAATGTAGCCCAACTACATTTTTGCATGCTAATTAACGTCATTGTTGAACATTACCTATGCATTTGTGGTGTATCCACAAGGCAATGGCAACTTGGCGGGCAAATCCATAAAAATCATTTGACTGACCGTACTTTATACTGAAAATTTAGCTCTTAAAGCACAGACAATTTCCATTTCAAGCTTTCACCAGAAATTAAAGTTTACATACCTCAATATGCTTCTGGCAGGTTGGACGGCGAGTTTTTGAAGGCTGTGATATGGTTCATTTTAGGCAAACAAAGCAAACATTTAAAACAAAACAAATCTTTAATCTTTTCAGAAAACTATAACATACTTTCTAAGTATGGCCATGTGTGCGTGCACTGCACTGAGAAACCGTCTTCTTTCATTTTGCCAGTTGATCAGTGTTCAGTGTTCATCCTAGGTATATACGTTAACTTCCACGCGTAGTACACTATGCCCTGGCATTCTACACAATGACATGATGTATGTCATGTCATTGTGTGTTATCAAGTTAACACTTTTTGGACGTACGTTGAATGCGTATGGCTGTCGCGCCGGAAGCTCGTTATTTTACTTTATAAGTTTTAAATAAGGAAACTTGTCTTACACAAATGCATCAATTCACATCAGAAGGCCTTTATTAACCCCCTGGAGTCGTTTTCTTCGTTTTTTTTTTTTTTTTTTTTTTTTGTATGTTTATGGATGGGTGCCTTTTTTTGTCTTCAGAATTTGGATTACCATTCACAACCATTATAAACCTTGGAGGACTAAGGATATTTTTAAAAATATCTCCAATTGTGTTCGTCTGAAAGAAGATTGTCATATACACCTAGGATGGCTTGAGGGTAAGTAAATCATGGGATAATTTTCATTTTTGGGTGACCTATCCCTTTAAATGTAGTAAAGTTAAATTCATAAGTTTCCAGAAAAAATAATACAGATACTCAAAAAGTGTACTTAAGTACAGTGCTCAAGTAAAAGTTATCGGTTCATTCTTTCAATTAAATAACTTCTTTTCATTTTGTGAAAGCTGTTGTTTTTGTTTTGGCTGATTGTGCACAACCATTTTTTTTTTTTCAGTGAGTGATATAAAAACTTCAGTAGTACCAGGCAGTACAAGTCTTTCTAGAGCAGCATGCAGATTATCATTCAAGATGGCACCGCAAATGTCTGCCTCGGTGTGGTGGTCTCCAATTCTTCTGTTGTTTTTGTTTGTTTGTTCTGTGTTTAGTCATTCTTTTTCTGTAAGTTTTACCAGAGACAATCTTCTTAACATTAAACAACATACACCAGACAATATTTTTCCGGTTTTTGACTATTCAGACGTTTTGTTGGACATTCTAGATGGAGGGGCAGCAGTGCTGCTCAAACATGCGGTCAGACACAGATGGGGGGAAATGTGCCGGTGTGCTGGTTAAGCTCCGCGAACGTGGGTTCCGAACCATGCTCTCAAGTATTTATCTTGCGAATCTCTGATCAGAGGTTACTGTCCAAATTATGTAATTTCAGAAATGTACATATACAAATAACACAGCTAACAAAGTATTAATCTGAGGTAGAAACAATGAGCTTATGGAAGTAATCAATACATGTTAACAAAGGACAAGGTGCTGCCTAATATAACACCCAGGTCTTTAACTGTAGACAGTAACAGTACATCCTTCTAAATGCAGATTGTAGTATAAGAGATATGAGATATGTGTACAGGTTTATGGTCCAATAAGTTCTTGGTCAGTCTTATCTAAATTTAATAGAAGAAAATTACTAGTCATCCAATGTTTTATATCTTTAACCCACTCTGTCAATTTGGATAATTTAGAGATTTCATCTGGTTGTGATGAAATGTATAACTGAGTATCATCGGCATAGCAGTGGAAACTAACTCCATGTTTTCTTATAATATTACCAAGTGGCAGCATATTTATTGAAAATAGCAGAGGGCCTAACACAAATCCTTGCGGCACTCCATAATTTACTGATGTGATCTTAGATTTTTCCCCATTTAAATATACAAAGTGGTAATGTTCTGATAGGTATGATCTAAACCACCTTAATACCTGTCCCTGAATACCAGTGTAATTTTGTAGTCGATCTAAGAGTATTTTATGATCTATAGTGTCGAATGCAGCAAGTAAAACTAGATCAAGTAAAACTAGTATTGAGATACAGCCTTGGTCAGAAGCTAGAAGTAAGTCATTTGTAATTTTAACAAGCGCAGTTCCCTTTCGAAAGGGAACTCGCTCTGCATTTGAAACACTATGGGGAACGTCACACGTGACCCGGTGTCTGAAAGCCAACTATCCAAAAACTCCAATCCCTATTGGCCGGCGACAGCCTATGACGTAATATGGCGCGACCCGGAAGTATAAAAGGAGCGCCTGGAGAAACAGTCAGTACCTTTTCGTCTTTTGGGTCTGTTCTGTCTGATAGCGACTATATCGATTCCGGTAAGGGATTCTACCCAGATAGCACACATACGTCGGGCCGATGTTGTCCCGATGGACAAAGTTCCATCGCCGGGACGTAGCTCAGGGAGCGTTTGCTAATCGGGAAAATGTCGCCGAGGCGTCGGCCTCTGATCGCGAATGCTCTCCGGCCGATGTGTGGACGATGTAAAGCTGTAAATCCCAGCTGCTCTGCATGGGCTTTCTTGGACCTTTATTATTTATTTATGCCAAACTTACTCACGGCCATAACGTCTTCACATTACACACCATATGCGCTGCTTTCATTGACGCTCTCTCTCTCCCTTATACACACACAGGGAGAGAGAGCGCGGAGATCGCGCTGCCCCGTTTAATACACAACACATCCAACTTTCATCCCTCAAAATGGCCATATTTGAGAAAACTCGTATAGTTTTAATCTCTAGATATTGATATCGGTCATTCAACATTTCTATCGTAAAACTTGGCTGATATTAAATGATTAGCAACTTCCATCTCACTTCGCTCTCTTCAACGTTAAACTGATGGAATACGTGCTCTGCTTCTGTGAACGGTAAACCCGCCTGCTTTGATCTGATTGGCCATCTCAGTCATTTTGACACTGATGAGCGCTGTTAGACCACTGAGGCAGACCAGCAAAAAAAAAACAAACAAAAAAAAAAAGTACCTTGTAAACCATTTGTCATCCTAACATCAAACAGAGACATACGTAATTGAGTGGAAAAATATCTTAATTGTGTGTGTAACTGTCTCTGATACAATGAACAGACACCATTTAAGTTCAGAAACTTTAATGACACTATAAAAAGAGCTCCAGGTGAAGAAGGATCAAGAAGGATCAAAAAGGAACAGCAACAATGTAGCCCCACAGCCCACAGTAGAGACGGATTCTTTCTAGCAGCCTGTAATAAAGTGAAAAACATGGCGAAAAAAACAGTTAGGACTTCATTTTAAGAAACAAATATGTCAACAAATACATTTTAACTGCTTCCTTTAGCCAGATCACGTGCTTCAGTCTTTTGACATCTACATCGTATGCTGTAGAGCAGTATATGCAGCAAGCTGCAGTCATCCATGAACTGTCACAATTTGTTTTACCAGTTTAATGACCTGAACAAAAAATAAACTGGTCTGATTATTATGCTGCTCAGCCTCTGAGAAATAACAAAACTGCCTGTAGAAAGGCCCTAACCCAGCCCTGAGGCATAAATGAGTCAAAACCCGTTGGGCTCGGGCTGTAATGCAGGGTCTGTTTGCTTTGTACAGCAGACCTTGGCTAATAATTCAATAATGGCACACTAGTGTACCGCGGCACAGTGGTTGGGAAACACTGAGTTAGACACTGACTTAGTGGTTTTCCAATAGTCCTGAGGAAGTTCCTTTAATGTAACACTACAGGAATTTTGGCTGGATTTTGCAGTTGCGGACAGATTTTCAGAGTCTGTGACAAAAACCCTGGATCGCCGCTAAATCAGTCAAATATGAGCATGTCTCCAGTAGTCACAGACACTGCAATATTTTTAAACCTTTTTTTATAAAACATTTAGCTTTGTTTACATTTTTTTTTGTTTACTACATAACCCTGCATGTGTTATTTCATAGTTTTCAGTTTTGTTCTACAATGTAGAAATAGAAAGACCCATAAATGAGTAGCTGCGTCCAAACTTTTGGCTGGTAGTGTATACTGCAAAGCGAGGCAACTGGTTTATCCAGACAACTTGAAGAGTAACCACTGATATCAAAAAGAAGCTGAATGCAGTAATGTAGATATCAGATGTCTGGGTGTGCCAGTAACACTGCTTCGTAGTACAGCCCTCTAAGCTAAACGGTGTTGGCTGTTTGTTTAAAAAATAAAAAATAAAAAAATCTGCTGCTTGCTGCTTTTTCCAAGTCTGAGATTAAACAAAAAAAAGTGTTCAGATATCTACTGAGCCCTGAATGATCTGGTTAAAGATGAGGTAAATGACTAAAAATTCCCTTGTTTTTGAAAATGCTTTTTATTCATTTTATTGTATTTTCATCTGTGTACAATAGGCTGACTTAATCAATGGAATGTAAATGTCTGAGTGCATGTAGGGAAAATTGAAATGTAATTAAGTTGCCATCTTAGCTTGAAAAACCACTTTCAAATTTCAAAACCAGAGTTGTCGGCTCACCTTTATAGCTGTGGCCTCTGCCTTCTCCGCCCTCCAAGTCTGTCTTGGCTCAGCCTGAGCCAGTTTTGTATTGCTGTTTCAATATCAGCCTCTGTGACGTGTGCCAGGGCGCTGTTCTTAAAAACTGACACTACGAGAGAATATATATATATATATATATATATATATATATATATACACTATCAAAAAAGGGAAATACAAATTGTACCCACTACCAATGTCACCAATCAACATATAAACTACAATGTGTGGGAGTGCATGTCCTTTACTACCAACATAACACCTGTTAGAACATATACAATACATTTATTCCATTCTTTTACCTTCCATTCTAAAAATAAGACCCCTCACTTCAACTTGTTCCATTATAAAAACAACCCTCTTTTTTCCTAACGCCGCATTCACACGGGGTGTCAGCATCAATGCTTGACGGAGGGCGTGTCTGAAGCTTGTGTTGATGCGACCATTATAGTGATAGCAGCCAATTACATTACTTTGTGGTTTTGTATGAACGCAATTGACTAGCAACTGCTCTAGGGTGTTTACATAAAGCGATCTGATTGGCTGACGCCTGCGCCATTTGAATAATTGAGAAATCTTCAACTTCTGCCGTGAGCAACGTGAGTGAAGCGATGCGACGGAACCCACAATTATGTTCATCAACAAATGATGTCACCCATTCAAAGTAAATGAGAAGCGTTAACACAGACGCCCCGTGTGAATGCAGCATAACCCCTAATTTTAGGGATACCACAGCAGAAAACAGACATTTATATGGAAATAACCTTTACAAAAAAACTAAAAAAATATGGATAGAGGTCACATGGAGACATTATCACAGTTGTTTGGCTCCTTTTTCACGACTAACAGACCGCAACGGTTGGAGTTAAAAATCATAATCTGTGAAGAAACAAAGTCACCTACATCTTGGATGTGCTGGGAGTAAGCAGATAAACATCACATTTTCATTTTTGGGTGAACTATCCCTTTAATGGCTATTTAATAATTTTTTCCAAACTTTTCATGTAATAAGTAACCTTTATTCACTGAGAATAAGAATTATATTGTTTGTTTGATGCTAATTATATTATTAAGATATCACATATGTATTTTATTATAGAAATACATTATAGCATAGAAAACGTCGTCATAAAAAAAACAAAAAAAACAAATTGAATGCAGATTCATGTGTGAAGGTCATGATACACAGGGCAATTTTACCAAGTGATGTTGCTTGGGCAATTTCCCATTAAGAATGGGCAACAAATTTCTATCTGGATACTTTAGATCGAAATTTGTTGCCCATTCTCAACATAAAAGTGCCCAAGCACTTTCATCACCTTGAGATGACAATAAGATAAATAATAAATATATTAGAATTGAATAAATATTTAAATATTACCTTGTTATAATAGTGCTTTAGAAATTATTTATCCTCAAGTTTCCTACGCCCCATGAGGCCTTGCATCAAAAGTGGGAGTGTCTTCCGATTTGAAGTAAACTGGACGTGACACTCATTCATTCAACAGTTGACAGTCATTCAAGATTTAGAGATCCAAACTTGCGACTGTTTGGCCTTTACTTAAAGACTTAAGATTCTAGCATCAATATTTGATCAATGTTTTACAATAAAAAAATGTTACAGTAACAGTAATTTATTAATTTATGTCAGGAGTGCACATCAATCATGCCGAATCTAACTGATATTTATATTGACATAAAAAGAGAACACATACCTATTCAGTCACACCTGCTTCCATTTATTTACGATCACAAGAATGCACAAAACAACTCCAATAAGGTTTTTAAGTCTAAAGGCTTACACATTTATAAATATATTGATAAAATACCCTATGTTTACATCACTTTTCTGAGAATTTCTATTAATTTTCCTCTAAATTATGCGATGATTGCAATCCGAGGACGTTTGAGCGATCTCTCCGTCTCACTATACTGTTATCCTTTCAGCCAGAGCAACAGAGGGAGTTCATGAGAAGAAAACGGGAGTTACGAGTTATACAAGTTAACTGGAGTGTGTGAGTCTTTGAAAAATATGCGTATGCATTTGTCTGGTATCAACAAAGGCACAGGGAAGAGACAGATAAAACATTAAACCAAATAAATACACGATTATAATCATATAAGGATTGTCTACTTTCCTCAAGCAGTTTCTGGTATTTTCCATAAACGTGTGTATTTATTATCGCAATGGTTAACATAAGTACACTTTCGATCAGGGCCATTTTGGTGTTTTCAGTTATTATGATTAAAAAAGGAGCCAAACAACTATGTGATAATAAATGGCTTTGTGTGATCAATATCCTTAATTTTTTTTGCATGATCAGTTATATTTTGCAAATAAATAGCAGCATTTAACAACATCTGCCATTGTATGCAAGCCTTTAAACACAATTGTATATATACTGAAAAAGGAACATTGATGAAGTCTCTCTTAATGGGACTGTTACTGTTAACCTAGTAAAACTTACACAGTAGAATTTCCCGGACAGGACGTGTCTTGATGCCAGTCTTCTGCCCTCTCCCACACCAGTTTAGTTGGGTGGCAAGTTCCGGATTGAACACCTTCCGGCACACGCCACACTGTTTTTTTTATAGAGTTTCCCCCAGTGATGGACAGCTTTGCGATCTGTAATATATAGAATTAAAGCAGATGTTACTACAGACAATCAAAATCCTATTTTCTGTCACCTGCTTGGATTTGTGCAGGCCAAATATTCAGTACATTTTGATGTTACCCACTGTATGCACACCTCAAAGTATTAGAGGACATACCACATGATTTTTAAAATCACTATCTTGAAGAAGTCTTTCATCAAAGCTATTCAGCTCTTCCAATGTTGAGATCGGAAGTAAGCGGTTGTATTGATGGTTTTGGGATTCTTGGTTTTGAACCCTGTTTTGATTGAACGACTGAATGACGGCTGTCAAATGGTCCATTTTCAGGTGGAGTTCCCCAAGTTGTTCTAGAACAATCCTTTCCACTGCTGTTAGAAATACAGCAAAAATTCCATTATTAAACTTATCCTAAAAAGAAAAGTTTACCGACATCAAGAGAAAGATGTGACCAAACATACCAGTGCAGTTAGTTGGCATGAGGTGTGTGTTAGGAAGGCGATATGTTGGATCTAGGGGGTAAAAAAATGTCACATGTAGGTTACATTCAGTGGACTATGAAAAGTTAAGACATTTTCTCAATAATTGTGAAACTTGAACTCGAACATGTAACCTCAAACATTGGAGGTGGCTATGCTAATAATTATGCCCCCGCCACTTAGGATATCTGCTGTTCGCTGCTATGTCTCAGAGGCACAGAGTGGGGTCTCCCTGTATAGTTGCATATATTTGTTTAAGCATGTTGATAGTCTTTAGTGTCTGTATTTATAATACAGTTATCGCAGTAGCAGACATACTTGCATTAGCCAAGTGAGGATAATGTAAAATACCTGTTTTCCCAGCAGTTTTTTAACCAAGCTGCACAGCCATGTCTATATGTCCCCAGTAATTTTGAAACCAAACAGATGCCTGTAATGCCTCCTCCATCAAGCTTTACATTTTGACACAATCAGGGTTCCCACTCGTCCTGGAAAACCTTGAAAACCTGGAAAATTGATGACAAATTTTCCAGTCCTGGAAAACACATGGAAAATTAGAGAAAATGTAAAATGTCCTGGAAAATCTTGTTGTTGTCCTGGAAAATTATTTTTTAAAAAGTTCTTCGGTTTTTCTTTAGCTGAGAACAAAGACTTTATCACTGGCCCAAAACAATCACCATTAGTTGCAGAAAGTGCGATGTTCAGGAATGCTGAGTTTTGACACGTGGGAGTAGTATTTTCAGTGGTGATATTTAGTCTTGTTTTGCCACTTGCAGCAGTTAGCTAATGTTATTAACTTCTCAAATGCATGCAGCGAATGTTAACTGGTAACCAGTTACCTAATTCAGTAACTTGCTAACTACACTGCATGCATAATTATTATGCAAGTTGATTTTCTGATCATATTTTTTTCCAAGCACATTTTACCAATTCCAAACCAATCAATCTTAATAGCCTAACTACTATTAATTTTGTATTTAATCATTTATAAGTGATATATAATTGTTCGTGAAGGCTGGAAATGAAAAATGCCTTATATTCAGGTGTGCAGAATTATTAGGCAGGTTTTCTTTTACAGGCAAAATTAGCCAAAAAAGAGATTTAACTCAGACTGAAAAGTCAAAAATTATTAAATGCTCATGAGAAGGATGCAATACTAATGCAATACTAGAAATTGCAAAGTTAAAGCATTACCATTGGACAGCAAAACACTCATTGGGTCAGCAGAATCAGACAAAAACAGGTTGAGAAAAAAAGACACATGTTAACCGCAAAAGAATTAAGAATTAAGGTGAAGAATTAAGTGTGAAACCATCAGGAACCCTTTAGTCTCCAGCGCCACCATTTTCCACATTTTCCACGACTGCAACCTACCTGGAGTCTCCAGAAGTGTAAGGTGTCAGGATCTCAGAGACTTAGGTTAGGTAAAGAATCCTAAAAAATGACCCCCACTTAAGAATCACATAGGCTACTGAATTGTAGTAAAATACAAGAAGACTGATTTTTTTTTTTTTAATTTTTTTTTTTTATAGGCTTTATAAACAGACAAATTGAGAGTGTAAATGCAGACTAATAGACCTGCCCATATTTTATTACATGTTATGGATTTCTTTGTTGTTCATTGACTTATATTTTTATTTTCAAATAGTAAAACAAAACATTAAAATAGATCCAATGATTGACACTGGCAACGAGAACACTTTGTCATAATGTATGATTAAGAGTTCATATTAAAAGCTGATTTTATAGTTAAGTCATGGCAATAAACTACGGAATCTTGTTTCCGCCACTGAATAATAAATAAAAAAGGTAGCCTAATTGTAACTTTTTATTTCACAATTCAAAATTTTTATGTTTACATAATTTTTATATTAAAAAAAAGTCAGAATTGCGAGGAAAAAAAGTCAGAATTGTGAGTTTATATCATGCAATCCTGACCTTTTTTCTCGCAATTAAGACTTTTTCTAGCATTTGAGAGTTTATATCTTGCAATTCTTCTTTTCTTAGAATTGTGAGATATAAACTCGCAATTGTGAGAAAACGTCAGAATTGCGAGTTTATATCACACAATTCTGACTTTATATCTTTCAATTGCGATTATCAAATAACAATTATGTAAACTCGCAATTGCGAGAATAAAAAGTCCGAATAGCGAGATAAAAAGGTAAAGTAAGTCGCAATTACCTCTTTTTTATTTTTTATTCTGTTAGCGGAAACAAGCTTCCATGGTCATGTATAATTAAGAGCTCATATTAAAAACTGATTTTATAGTTAAGTCATGGCAATAAACTGTAGCTACGCCTTTTAAAGACTTAGAGAGCAATATATTACTTTAGGGCGTGATCCCAGTCTTTTATTCCCATTGTTGTGAAATTGAAAATGTCCTGGAAAATGATCGCTGAAAAAGAGTGGGAACCCTGACAATGCAGTCAGGCAGATAACATTCTCCAAACTCATCCATAAGATTGCCAGAAACAGAAATCAATTCACAGACGTTTCTACTGCTCCAGATTTTTACACCACTCCACCTCACAACTAAATATTTATGAACATACTATGTAAACATCAGAAAACAATGTAAAATACAAAATAGACATGTTCTACTGCATCTTTAGTAGAAGTGGTAGTATTGTTGGTGTTAGTATTAGGTGGTCCAGTGGACCAAACACCACATACTGTATGTAATATAAATGTGTAGTGGTTGCACACCACAAACTACATTAAAATGAGCCAAGGTCAACAAGTACCCGTATGTTAATCCCACCACGTTTCTTTTACTAAGCATCAACAAAATAAATCTCACAGACCCAAACAACATAATAGGATTAAATAGCTTACGTTTATTGGAACATGGAGATGGATGCCGTGCCTCCTCCTCGCCTGGCCTCGAACTAACTTGTTACTTGGAAAAAAAAACAAAAAAAAACATTACCTCATGTTTGTGATTAATGAAAGAATTCTAAATAATTAAAGACGCACCAATGTGTTGGCCAACAATTGGTATCGGTCGATAAAAGCTATTATTACTATCGGCCAATAGTGTCTTTGTTTAAAGACAGCTGATGGTCAGGGTCGATTATATCCTGTCAATCAAAAGGGTGCGGAAAAACGTGTTCAGACTGCAGCTCATACTGTGTGTGAAGAATATCTCCTGTGATGGATTTAGTTAACACGACAATAACGCATTAAAGGTTTAATTCACCCAGAAATGAAAATTCTGTCATTTATTACTCACCCTCATGCCGTTCCACACCCGTAAGACCTTCGTTCATCTTCAGAACACAAATTAACATATTTTTGATAAAATCCGATGGCTCAGTGAGGCCTCTATTGCCAGCAAGATAATTAACACTTTGGTAACGCTTTACAATAAGGTTCATTAGTTAAACATTAGTTAATGTATTAACTAACATTAACTAACCATGAGCAATACATTTGTTACTCTATTTACTAATCTTCGTTAACGTTAGTTAATGAAAATACAGTTGTTCATTGTTTGTTCATGTTAGTTCACAGTGCATTAACTAATGTCAACAAGATTTTAATAATTTATTAGTAAATGTTGAAATTAACATTAACAAAGATTAATAAATGCTGTAGAAGTACAGTTCATTATTAGTTCATGTTAACTAATGTAGTTAACTAATGTTAACTAATGAACCTTATTGTAAAGTGTTACCAACACTTTTAGATGCCCAGAAAACTACTAAAAACATATTTTAAAAGTTCACGTGACTACAGTGGTTCAACCTTAATATTATGAAGCGACGAGAATACTTTTTGTGCTTCAAAAAAACAAAATAAAGACTTTTCAGCAATATTTAATGATGGCCGTTTTCAAAACACTGCTTCATGAAGTCTTACGAATCCTTTGTTTCGAATTAGTGGTTCGGAGTGCCAAAGTCGTTCGGAGCGTCAAAGGCTTTGTTACGTCATAAGTGTTTCGCAATGTTAATAGCTCATGTGACTTTGGCTTTCTTATATGCGATCCGAACCACTGATTATTTCTTTTACTGTTTATTAGCTTATTTACTGTTAATTATTTGTTTGAATAAATTTGCCCTGAAGACAAGTGCTTATGAAAAGTACCTTATGTGCAACTGAGTTTTATACAAACATTTTAGTTTTTATTTGAGTGTAATTAATATATCTGAAAATAAACAGCAGCTGAATATAAAACCTCTAATATTATAGTGTACCAAATGAGAGGGTTCCCTGTATAGTTAGTGTGCAGCATTATTTAGGAGTTTTTTTTTTCTGTCAGTATCGGAAGATCATTCAAAATAATCGACTATCGATATAGGCAGAGAAATTTAGTTTTGGTGCCACATCTCTATAAATAATCTAATAACTCTGCACAAGTTAGGTTAAGTTCAAAGGCCTACTGGCTAGAATTTCTGAAAGATGCTTACGTTCAATGTAAGCTGGCCTTTGAGAACAGCCTGTCTCTGGTCTGGCCTCCAATTCTTGCCTCAAATTTGATGCCATTCCTTCAAATAAGAAATCATTTATTGATGTTAGTCACACGTCTAACAAATATAATCAGAAATGCTTGAGTCAGTGATTTTTTTTTTTCAAATACACCATATCATCTCTTTTACATTGAGAAGAGTCCATGTTACTGGGTTGCCAGATTGGAACTGGGCCATAGTTGCTGTTGGATGACACTGGTCGGGGCTGTGAAATCACTGCTATGAAATGAAAATTACAAAAAAGTTTAGACTAGCATGTCTTTGTCACCAGAACCCTTTTGTAAATTTTTCACATACATCCTATCTTCACTATATCATCTTTCTTACATTAAGAAGAGTCCATGTTACTGGGTTGCCAGATTGGAACTGGGCCATAGTCGCTGTTGGCTGACACTGGTCGGGGCTGTGAAATCACTGCTATTAAATGAAAATAGTACAAAAAGTTTAGACAAGCATGTCTTTGCAACCAGAACCCTTTTGTAAATTTTTCACATACACCATGTCTTCACTATCTCTCTTACATTGAGGAGAGTTCATGTTACTGGGTTGCCAGATTGGAACTGGGCCATGGTCACTAGTGGATGTCACTGGTCGGGGCTGTGAAATCACTGCTATAAAATTAAATTATTACAAAAAGATTAGACTATCATGTCTTTGTCACCAGAACCTTTTTGTAAATTTTTCACATACACCATATCTTCACAGTCATCTCTCTTACATTGAGAAGAGTCCATGTTGCAGGGTTGCCATATTGGAACTGGGCCATGGTCACTGTTGGATGACACTGGTCGGGGCTCTGTAATCACTGTTATGAAATTAAAATATTACAAAAAGATAACGCTAGCATGTCTGTCACCACAAGACTTGTAAATTTTTCAGATCATATATTCACTATGCATACCTGCCAACAGTCTTGATTTTCATGGGATTCTCGCTATTTTTAACCCTTTTTCCCGACATGCTCTCGATTAATAATTTCTCCCAATTTCATAATGATTCTAAAATTAAATGGGTGTTTTAATTGTTTTTGTGTATGTGATTACTTTAACATTAACTTTAAACCTGACAACCCAACCCAGAGGCAGGATAGCTGGATGATAACAGTCCCTTTGTATTTGTAGATGATGGTAACTGGGAGGCAGGAGAAAAGTGTATGATTTGGACTGAAGATAAAGGATGATGAAGGTCAGGAATCTCAATCATGAAATGAACAGGCAAGGAGCCAGGTAAGTGGAGAGGTATATATAAACAAGACCAGACAATTATGAGGTGGAAGTTGACTGCTGTAACTTAGTGAAATGTGACTGTGGTTAGGGAGCAAAAAAGTTAACTTTAAACCCTGCATGACACGATAGTGAAAACAACATTTTACAGTAAATACTTACTGTTCAGGTAAGAAGATGGGGGCAGATCAGAGGAAGAAGCTTTAGTGGCAGGAGAGGCAGCAACAAGGACGGACGGAGAGAGAGCTAGACAGACGGACGGACGGACAGACTGACATACTATATATACATACTATATATACAACTTTATAAGATTGTGGAAAGAGTTAAGCAAGAGTCTGAGAGATGGTAGATGGGCAGGAGGTGAAATAGTTCTGGTTTGTGGTTGAATGGGTTTTAAATGGTCAGTTCATATATATTAGAGGTACAGCAACGAATTGTCTTCCATGAGGTATAAGGAAAACCTTCCCTTCTACCAGTCCAATACTGCAGTGTTGTGTCGTGTCCAAGAGGCCATCTACTAGATGTATGCCAAATGTAGAGGAAGATGTGGGGTACTCAAAGAAGGACTCTTGATGGGCAAATGTGGAGTTGACCAGGTATACCTCCTCTTTCTCAACAATTATATTCCTGATCTTTGCTACCTTTCCCTGAATGTAGACGTGGCTGTTGGCTTGGTCAAGTTTAAGGGTGAAGAGTTCTGCATTATATTGGGTGTATTGTTGTGCAGAGTGAAACAATGGTGGTAAAGGTCCAGATGTATGTTCTCTCTTTACACCGAAACTTTCTACTCTCTGCATTTGTACAGACTCTCTCTCCTCAAGCCTCTTCACAACCTGGCAGCAGGGAGATTTTGGTTTCCTGACAAGCTTCTTTAGTTGTTGCATGAAATTTTCAAATTTGAAGGCACTGAAGGAATCCAGGTTCCCATGCACCTTGACATCTTGTGCAAGGTGTACAAGGTTGTGCACATTGTAGGAAAGGTACATGTCACCATACAGCTTTCCGAAGTGCTGAACAAACAACACAAGCGCATCATTTGCATAGTCAGTGTACTCCTCAAGCAGTGCCTTGTTTGACAGTATGAACACTCCTACAAACAAAAGTAAGAAGTGCTGGTATACTGCAGTATGCAGGAAGTCTTTAAGGAGCACAGGACCAGTATAAAGCAGGAACTGGCGGAATTCAGAGGCTTTCCATCGGTCTGCTTCATTCAAAGATCTTGGCCTTCGTGCAAACTCCACTGGCACACATTTTCTGATCTTCAAGAGCTTCTCAGAGAGATTTTTCACCTGTAAACCTGAGAGCCTGCAAGCCAGTGGACCCTTGAGCCACAGGTGCAAGAGTCGCCTCATGACACCCAGGCAGACAAGATGCATGTAGTCTAATGGAAACCCACTGACCATGCCCAAAGATGTGGCAACCAGAGGTGAAGATCCGAGATGATGCCCTTCATCTACCATTTCTTTGAAGTCTTTGTCAGTGCGGAGGCGGGCATCAGTTTGAGGGAATATCACCCTATTACTCACATATTCCCCCTCCTGCATACATTTCTCACACCCTGAGTAGCCTGTGTGTCCTTTAACATTCTTCAAAAAAGCTCTGGCTGGAGCATCACAGACCACTGAGCACAGTTGGAGCCTCATGCTAATTCCTTGAAATGTAAATCCTTTCTCCAACACAACAACTTCAGCCACAAAATCTTCCAGGTACTCGATGAGTGATGGCTTTCTGGTACCACAGAAAAGCCCGATCACAAATGGCTGATGCTGGAGGAGGTTCTTGATTACGCCAAGAATGGGCCATAACTGGGTGGAAGAACTTTTAAAAACTGGCAACCCATCCACATTGACTTGAATTTCCAGGCATAAACCATTAGCCAGGCTGCTCTTATTTGCCTCTAAAGTTGTCCTGACTGACTTCAGGATTCCGAAGTAATGATATGTCCCACCAGCCTTTTCCTGGACAACCACTGACTCTGACCGCGAAGTCCTAAGGAGGGTTCTTGCATCAGCTGGCAATGATGGGTGATGCTGCTTTAGAATTTTTAATAAATGATTCAATGCACTGTGAGTGATGTTTTCTTCTAATGCCCAGGTTGCCAATCTACTTTCCAGATATGATTCCTCTACTTCATCAGAGCTACTGTCATCAGACTGCACAGAATCTAAGTCCTCTGGGAAAGAAGATTCACAGTCCATAAAGTCCTCCTCAGTGTCTGGAAATTCACAATTGTCAGCTGGTAAAGTTTCAGCCCTACAGCCAAAACCAGACTGAATTGACTCCAATTTTTGGTTCACTATTTTTCTAGCTTTCCGTTTAAAGGTCCAGTAGGAAGGTGTATTTGCCATACTTCAGAGACACACAGAAAACAAAGATAACACAAGAGAAAAGCAAAAAGGGCATATCGAGAAATGGCAATCAGTACTTAGCATTGAGTTTTTTAATATACCGCATAACATTTTACATGGCAAAAGCAATAGTTTGCTCACATCTAGATCTATCGATTATCTATACTACAACATAGGAGTCGTTTCTCAATATGCATACTTTTCTGTACTTGTGTTCTTGTGGACTAGTGAAACGTCATCAGTCGCTAACCAAATACTGTTCCAATTCAAAGTTCAATACTATCCAGCCAAGTACAGTTAAAATCCCTGGATGAGTTCTTGATCCACCCCTTTTATCGAGGATGCATCAAGAGGTGACTAGTGCGGACTTGAGACAGCCAGGTATCCCAGAATGCATCTGGCACTAACCAGCAAGGTTCAATAGCAAAGGAGAAAACCCACGTAATTTAAACAGCCTTGTGTTATTATCTAATGAAATGTAGTTTTAAGAGTTTTTCAGGCAAGAATGTATTGGTTTAAAGCTCAAATCTGTGGTTTATTGATAAAGATAGCACTTATTTGAAAATTTGATTTGACGTTTTGACGCTCATGTACCCAGCCGAGAACAGCCTTACCTCGGCTAGTCCTTTTGACGTTTGCCTCTGTATTGGTTAAACACAAGATATAATTCATCTTGTGTATATCTAATGGGCTATCTTTGGTATCTTTTGCTTTCCCTTGCAAATCGTAAACTGGCTCCAAATAGTATTTTTAAGTTTGAGTTCTTAATCTTTTTGCTTTGTTGCAAGTTAACCTAAAATCCTACAGGCACACGCAAATTATTATTACTGGCTACAACACTGTTATAAGCAACTGCTAATCATGTGTGACATACCTTTCTATAAGGACAGGATTGTCGCTAAAAAGAAGTGCCGGCAGCCTGTTTGAAACAGAGAGACAAGCAAGAACATATGGCACATTAAAACATCACTGGAAGTACTGAGAATGATTGACTTACTAACTTCACAAATAAACATGAACAAATAGTCTAATTTACAGCTGTGTTTGTGGCACAGAGAGGTGGATCAATTGGTAACAATAGACCCTTTTCACATTTCCGTGTTTCTCAGAAGCAGAAGTCGTCATAAATGGTTAAAATTCTATAGCGGTGAATTAGGGCTGTGATGGTGGAAAATTTGTACTACCGTGGTGGTAAATCACCAACAACCGCCGGTATTGCGGTGGTGGGGACCGAAGGGTGGGGGTGTGTGTGTGTTTGGTTTATATATATATATATATATATATATATAATCAGAGGTTGCATTAGACTTGCGTTTTGCCGTCATTTTGATGGACAGGATCGTTAAAAAAATCCATCATAATCAATAATTACCCATCATTTTAATTTTTATATTTTAATGATAAGACATTTAATAGCACATTTTCATTTTTATTCACAAACTTACAGGATAAGCAAATAGGCATAGGCTATGCATTTATTTATATTATGAAAAGAAAGTTGATCAAAGACTGCGTCACTTTTCACTTTTTGAAAGATACTAGCTTACCGAAATCTATATCACGTCAGTTCAATCAGTGTTGCAAACAATGTCACATAACGTTATACCTCATAAAAACCATTCGTTGACCATAAACTTATAGTCAGCAAGAAAAATAACAAAACTTAATTATGTAAGTAAGCATAAGTAACTTTATTATTATAAAATTGATTTAAACTAGGGTGTAGTGTTGTTTTTGGCGGCCTGTTTTAATTTTAGTTTTAGTCTAGTCTTTGTGTCAAGCTGTCATTTTAGTTTTTATTAGTTTTAGTCACGTTCATACTCTTTTTAGTCTAGTCAAGTTTCAGTCGACTAAAAGTCTGAGCATTTTAGTCTTATTTTAGTCAGAATTATCCATCACTATTTAGTCTAGTTTTAGTCGACGAAAACTGATGACATTTAGTCTAGTTTTAGTCAAAGAAAATTGTATTTTAGTCTCTTTTTAGTAATGCAATTCTATTTAACCCAGTCAATATAGTATAAGTACCTAGTAGTATAGACAAAACCAAAATTTTCTTTTAGCCAAACCCATTTCAAACAAGGTTATCTTATTATATTGTTACCTTATAGATAATACCTTATAATGCCTTGAGATGTCTCTTAACCCTTTAAGACCTGAAGGCTTTTTTAGAGGTTTTTTTTCTAAGCGACACACACAAAAGACTCATAACTCCAAAACTTTAGCAAGGAGAGTCAAAAGGTAGGTATCATTTGATAGAACACTTTTTAATTTTTTAGAAAATATAAATTACATTACATTTGGACATTTTCATGCTGAAAAACTGCTGATAAAAGACAAAAAATATATTTTTTATAATTTTTCATTTTTTTTATTTGACATGGAATAACTCAGGAAGGCAATAAGATCGGAGAAAAATTCTTTTTTGGTGATGCTCTCCTACATGTGTGCTGCATCTGGTTCAAATTTTGTGGTCATAGCATAAAGTATAGTTGAATAAAGTGTTATTCATTTTTTCGTAGCTAGATGGCATCCACGGGCGGTAAACTCCGGTTTAGAGGTGCTTCTCAGCACTCGTTAGGAGTTTTTCAAAATGGTTAGATGCATTAAAAAAGCTGAGTTTCTAAGCTTTAAGATGATACCTATTTTGTGTTATTCCACGTTGGAAAACGAACATGGATGGTTCCAGGAACATTGGATACACACTGCATCCCGGAAAGAGACATGTTTTTAGCCAAGTATGTTAAATCATTCCATGAGTAATATCTTGTGATCAACGCAATATATTATGTTGATTTTGGATTAATTTTAATCCTGAGAATCTGCTTTATGATGTGCATTTTCTATGATCTGTGCATTTTTCATGAAGTTATGAGCATGTGAAATCTACATATTTCCCTACATATCGGTCCCTTTCTCTGTGTCAGACTTAACTTTGTTTGTTGTCGTTTATGCTAACACACTGCAGCTGCATCTTCTAAATAATGCCGCGAGTGGGGCTTGAGGAAGTGACGTCGCCTGCGTTTGCGCAGTGCGACTTGATGCAGCACCTGAAGTGAGACACAGGAAACAGAAATACTGCAAAATAATAATAATAACGCGACTAAACGAGATGAAATAACGTTATAACATTTCGTCTCGTCTCGTTTTGGTCAACGAAAATGAAGAGACATTTTAGCATAGTTTTTATTTTGTAAACCACATTTAGTCTCGTTTTTATTCGTCAACAATATTGCATTATACATTTAATTTTAGTCATCGTCACATGACCAGCATTTACGTTGCGTCTCGTCTCGTTTTCGTCACGTGATAAAGGTTCGTTGACGACGATATTTAGTCATAATTTTCGTTGACGAAAGCAACACTACTAGGGTGCTCGTCTGTGTGTAATCAAGTGCATCGTTTTCATTTCATTCTGGAGACTGAACTCGCGCTCTGCTGCCACACTGGAGCGCACTCACCACCTACTGGACAGGGGTGGGAATTACAGTTACAAGCTACATAATCTGTCAAAATGACGGACAGGCTGCAGATTTTTTCCGTCACTGCTAAAATAAATTCCATCAATGACGGAAAATTTTCGGTTAACACGACCTCTGAGAATATATATACAGTTGCAAGAAAAAGTATGTGAACCACTTGCAGAATTTGTGAAAATGTGAAAAATTTTAACAAAATTAGAGAGATCATACAAAATGCATGTTATTTTTCATTTAGTACTGTCCTGAGTAAGATATTTGACATAAAAGATGTTTACATATAATCCACAAGACAAAAAAATAGCTGAATTTATTAAAAGTACCCCATTCAAAAGTTTGTGAACCATTGGTTCTTAATACTATGTGTGGTTACCTGGATGATCTACGACTGTTTTTTTGTTTTGTGATGGTTGTTCATGAGTCCCTTGTTTGTTCTGAGCAGTTAAACTGAGCTCTGTTCTTCAGAAAAATCCTCCAGGTCCAGCAGATTCTTCAGATTTCAAGCATTTTTTGCATATTTGAACCCTTTCCAGCAGTGACTGAATGATTTTGAGATCCGTCTTTTCACACTGAGGACAACTGAGGGACTCAAACACAACTAATAAAAAAGGTTCAAACATTCACTGATGCTCCAGAAGGAAACACAATGCATTAAGAGTTGGGGGGTGAAAACTTTTTGAATTTGAAGATCAAGGTAAATTGTACTTAATTTGTCTTCTGGGAAAATTTGTAAGCATCTTCTGTTGCTTCCGAAGGGCAGTACTAAATGAAAAAAATTGATATTTTAAACGAAATAAGAAAAATTTGGACATCTTCATCCTGTTCAGAAGTTTTCACCCCCCGGCTCTTAATGCATTGTGTTTCCTTCTGGAGCATCAGTGAATGTTTGAACTTTTTTTAATAGTTGTGTTTGAGTCCCTCAATTGTCCTCAGTGTGAAAAGATGGATCTGGAAATCATTCAGTCACTGCTGTAAAGGGTTCAAATAAGCAAAAAATTCTTGAAAACTGAAGAATCTGCAGGACCTGGAGGATTTTTCTGAAGAACAGAGCTCAGTTTAACTGCTCAGGACAAACAAGGGACTCATGAACAAGCATCACAAAACAAAAAAACAGTCGTAGATCATCCAGGTAACCACACATAGTATTAAGAACCAATGGTTCACAAACTTTTGAATGGGGTTATTTTAATAAATTCAGCTATTTTTTTGTCTTGTTGATTATATGTAAACATCTTTTATGTCAAATATCTTACTCAGGACAGTACTAATTAAAAAATAACATGCATTTTGTATGATCTCACTTATTTTGTTAAAATTATTCACATTTTCAAAGATTCTGCAAGGGGTTCACATACTTTTTCTTGCAACTGTATATATATAACTGTATATATTATATATCACACTACTGCCGGTGCGGTTGTCATGCCTACCGTCACAGCCCTACGGTGAATGAAAGAATACATTAAATATATTTTTAGTGTTTCCATTTGCTCAAATAGCAAAAGAAAAACTCCACAATAGTGTTTTCCCAACTTGCGAAAAGAGGAAAAAAAAAAAGAGAGCAATTGATAATGGCAGTCAGAGAAAGATGTAATTTTTACTGTCACTCCCATAGCTGCTGTATTAGAAAAACCCTCACAGCAGCGTTAACTAGATTTTTGTAATTTGATGCAAAGGTAATATAATACTAAATATAGTGTTATAAATATACATACGTTTTTTTTAAAAAAATGAAAATATAAAAAACTTTGTAGGATTTACAAAACGTGTTATCACAGTCTGTGAAAAAGGTCTATTAGTAATTGTGTCTATAGTAGAGTGGTGTTTGCTGTTTGTTCTATGAGCACTGAAGAAAGCATGAGCTGAAATGTCTGCTCTTTGGTCTGTTTTTAAGACACTTGTCACCTTTTTGCACATTTTTTCACCTTGTAGATGTTTAATTAAAGTAATTTTTGTAAAAGACCCTTGCTTTGGTCTTTCAGTGTGCAGACAACTTGGCTGTTTTAATTTAAGAAATTGATGAAATATAAAGAATACATTTAATAAGATTAAAAAAAAAATGCTCTTATAATGGTAAAAATGCCCCTGGAAATTAATTTAAAGCGTCAAATATTGAAAGTTAATGTATGTTATTGATCAGAAAGTGCTCATAAATTTTTTGACTTTTGACTTTTTTTTTTAGGAGCACAAGAAAAATGTTAGCATAGAGCCCTGCATATGCAGATATAATTAATGTCAATAATTTAACATATACACATATTTCAAAAATTAGTTTGATTCAGTGGAATCATAAGGCCAATCCTGACTCAAGTGAGGTGGAGCTGGGGATGGAGGAGGGTAATTAGCTCCTGAGAAATGCAATAGCTGCTGATAATACTGAGGAGCTTATATATGAATGCAGTGATAGGTGTCGTATTCCTATAGGTAGACGTGAGTCACCTGGGAGTCAGCTGATGCGAGCTTGACTGACGTGACCTGCCAGAACTGACGCCAACGCTGGATTTTCTTGACATTAGAGGAACGTGTTTTAAGATGCAGGATGCTTGATTGTTTTTAGAAGAACTATCCTTTCAATGTCTTTATAAAAGACTTAACCGATTAATATAAATTGCTGCATGACATAGCTTCAATTAATCTAAATCTAGATACTGAGAAGGTGTTTGACAGTTAGTAAATCATACTTACAAAGCCAAAGATGCACTGTGTCTTGGCTCTTAAAAGAGCCTTTGGGGTGGATTTATCTGCTGTTGACACACAAAGCAAAAGAGAGAAAAAGAAGAAACATATGAGTGGGTTTAAAACTAACATAAAGGCCTGTACACACCGGGACGAATATCGCACGCGTTTATCGCCAGCGTTTTGAGACATTTTTTGTGTTCATACCCAAGCGATTTTCACTAGCGATGCGCAGAGTGAACGTGCAAATTCACTCCCTGACAGTATGTGGTGCTTGTGCTTAACGGTAGTGCAAATAAACATATTTATGATATTAATAAAGTTAAAGAAGATAAAAATGCAGATATTAAATGGCATATATATGACATATGAGAGATGGTAGTCAGAAACGGTAGTACAAATAAGTCACAATGACAGTAGTGCAAGTGAACGGTAGTGCAAATAAGCATATTTATGAAATAGACATTCTCAACTATATTTCTTGAATGTAAAAGAAAAAAAAAACATCTATTGGTGTGGCCAAGAACTGGCAGAGCACCCATAGCGTGTGTCTCAATCAGCTCTCCCTAGTTCACTAGTCAGGACACTGATCAGGGAGTCGGCCATATTCATTTACACGGTATACTGATACACGACCTAGGAAGCTAGGGAGCTGTTTGAGATGCAGGGATAGTTTGTAGGGGTCTTCTTCGTCTACTTACTTTCTCTTCGTCGTCTTGGTATCAATGTGTGCTCGGCAAGACCGTTTTGTGCTTGAGCGCCACCAAGTTGTGTTTTACTGTAACTTCAACATCTCCAGGCACGTGAACAAAAGCGCCACTCTCATTGGTCGGCCAGTTTTTAACACGGCGCGTCAAACCAAAACGAGGCGTTAAACGTCAGCGATAATCGCGCACGATATTCGTCCCGGTGTGTACAGGCCTTAACTGCTTCAAAAATTATGTTTTTGGTATGACTGTGTGTAATTTACATTGTATAACAAAACATCAAAGTATTGTCAGTGTTATGTTTACCACATACTTTATTTTACACATAAATTGAAAAACCCCATTATAAAACCCTATAGAAAAACTCTAGGGAACCATTGGGCTGGGCTTTGATGTCATACCTACACCACCCTATTGTAACATACTAATCAGTATGTTATGAACATGGCAAATCACAGATGCAGGATGACTGCTATTGATCACTTACCAACAAACAGATGGTAACTGAAGCTGAAAAAGAGAGAAGAGAATAATTATTTTCATGAAATGTATAATACATAGAGAAATGCATTTGATGAGACTGTCCAACCCTAACAAATAGCTATAAGCAATAAGTTACTTTAAGCATGCAGTATTGTGATTAGTCACTGACAGTGACAGTAAACAGCAATGTAGAACATTTCCTGATGTATGGTCTAAATGTTTTATTTTCATTACTTATTTCATTATAAATTATTATTATGCTTATAAGTGTTTTCTTTTTCTCCTTTTTACGATCTGGGAGGGAGGGAGGCGTGAGAGGCAGCTTGCGTGCTTGCGATCAAGCCTGTGAGACAATGCACTACTACTTTTCATACAAAGTGAAGATTACTATTACTATATTATACATGTAATGTTGGCAAACATGACTTTGAAACAAGAGAGTGTCTCTGCCGTCTCAGTCTGAGCGCTTTGCTTTATTAGCGCGAAGAGGTAGAGAGATTGAGGAGGGGGATGGGCGTGAGGCAGCCCGCGCTCTTGCGGCCAGGCCTGTGAGACAACGCGCTATACCTACAAAGTGAAAATTATTGTTGTTGTTAATTAATTAATTTCTTTACAAGTAATGTTTGCAAACATGATTCGGAAACAAAAGAGCATCTCAGTCTGAGCGCTTTGCTTTATTAGCGCAAATGACGTCACGCATATTTAACGGCATTTAACTGTAACACTAGGCCTACGTGCAGTGGATGGTTGCAAAAAAAAGACGTAAAGTAACTGTTTGTGTGTGGTAAAGGCAGTCCGTCATCATATTTATCATATTTATAGTTTTCATATTTGATATTTGCAGTTTAAAATGTAATTAACATAAACTGATACTTTACCTCAAGAAAACTTGCAGTCCTTCGTGGCGATCCAGTCAGAAGAGATGTCCGCTAATGCGCGCGCTGGGTACTGACTGCAGCTTATACGCCCTCTGCCAGGCTCTTTCGCGGGCTTGGCGCGCGAGTGAGAATTTATAAACTATATCACTTTATTAAGTTTATATATTTTCTATTTTTTTTAAAACATGTTATGTATACATTTAATATAACTTGTATTATTGTACCCCGACAATCAATCAATCAATCAATCAATAAATAAATAAATAGTGCGGTGTTTCCAATAGCGCTGCTGAGAGAGTTACTGTAAATTAAATTAAATTGAATAAAAAAAAATGAAATATCTGTCTCTATGTTGTAAAAGACACACTAAGGATGACACCCATATGAAATGAATGGGGGAGACTAAAAAAAAAACGAATTTGTCATAAAAATCACAGTAACAGCATGCACAGAAACGATGTTGCAACACTACATACATGCACAATGTTAAACGCTCTCTGCCACACAGTCACAACATCTGTCTACACGATTGCAAAATGCAAAAAATTACTGTGAGTGACATCACATAGCTTAGTGAGCTCTGCATGAGCAGCATCATGGCTAAATGCAATGGCAGTATGTGTTTGACAAGACAAAGTATTTATACTAAATAATATAAATAAATGTTATATAAAAACATTAGTCACTTCAAGTTATTTGTATGCCATAATTTAAACACTTATATATTTCCATTTATAGGCCTATGTTTATTTAGACACATTATAGGCACTTTATATAAATATTTTGGCAAAAGTTTTTGAACATAGTGCTAACAAATGTTCAGAAATCGGTGTAATTCATAGGTTTTTGATTGAAATTAAAAACTTATTTTTGCAAATTCAGAATGATTCAAGAAACTACTTGTTTATTGCACCAAAAGTAATTTGAAAGACAACATTAAATATGTAGAGGTCATATGTTTGCATATGCAGAATCTACAAAATGTAAAAAATAAATAAATAAAAATAATTTATTGCAATTTATTTTTTATTTGACTGCTGTTTTAAAATAATCTATTTCAAATAACATATATTAGACCACAAGCCAAAATAATAAGTGAATTTACGTAAGAGCCTACAAAAGTTTGCATACTTGATTCTTAAACTGTTACCCGAATGATTAAAAGCTGAAAACATTCACTTATGTTCAAGGCAACACAAGAGCCAGAGGGAGTAAAGTTGTGATTATCTTGCCTAAAGAACGTTTTTAGTACTGTCCTTCAGAAGATATTTACATGTTTCCTAGAGGACAAAATAAGGACAATTTAACTCAGTCATCCTGTGTAAAAGTCATGGTAACACTTTAAAGCCTGTATTTATAATGCATTATAAACAACTTTACAATATGTTGTAAAAATAACCATAACAACATACTTATGTGGTAACTTTTAAGAAATGCATTATAATTATGCACATAAAACCTTTTAAACAAGCTTATACACAAAATACAATGTAACATTTAGAACATGCATGTGAAAAGCATACAATGACATATGGCACCACCGTAACAACAGGACAACTAAACTTTTGAAAGAGCACCTCAAGGTCATCGAATGGGAATACTGGCTTAGAATCAGCCCTCACACATTATTGGCTGCCTTATACTTGACATTAGAAAATACAACTCATGATTGTGCTTAACCAGACTGTAAAAGAACATTTTTGTGCAATTTTGTGCACTGCAAAATTTTAGTGTTTATATAGGCCTAAATGTATCTTTGCTTATCATTTTCAGCCAGGACAAGAACAAAAATAATAAGCTGGGCAGATAACTGCTGCACATGAGTTATAACACTTAATTATCAATTGAAAATGTTTGTTGAAATGGTTTCTAGTTTCTATTTGTATATATAAATATATACAAAATATATACACAAATTAATTTCCAGGTTTTACATGTTTCATATGGTTCGAGCGCTTGATAGAACCCAATTAGAGACAGTTGTCATTTGTTCAAGTGAAATAAGTTGAATTTTTGAGAAGCGATCAGATACGAGATGATCGGAAGCCTCAGAAAACTGCTCACAAAAAGTTATTGAGAATTGGACGGAGAGCGGGCGCCATCCTTTAAAGAACGAACGTAGTGCTGAGCATGTCTGTGAAGAGTTTTAGATTGTGCAGCACCCCACAACTACAGCTCTACATGTCTAAAGAGACCAGCATTTGTATTCAATAATTTATCAAAATGGATAATTATAAAACACAATTTGTTGTTTGAATGCAAAGAGATGGGCGCGTGCAAACAGATAAGAGCGGCATCGGCCTCCGGTAGTGCGGTCGACCCAAAGCCGACGTATAACAGAGCTGGGAAAGGAGCACTGACTGACAAGATAAATGCCTATGCCTGGCCGATACCTCTTCGATGTTATAGGTAGGGAAGCCGACGTTCGCTCTTCGGCCGATGTCGGCCAGACGTACGTGCGCTATCTGGGTATAATATGCCTTACAAACGTTCAAGAGAGTGTGTTCATCCGTTTCCCAGGTTTTGACACTTGATATACACGTTTCTGGGCGTTTTCTGTCTGGAGAGGTGTGTTTGTCTGTTATTTACTGTGAGCGTCTTCCTATTGGGACACTCCGTTCTCGTTCGGCACTCTTCTCGAGGGAAGACGTGTCCGCATCTGTGCCTGGTGATTCTGGCCCTGTTTGTGCTGAGGCAAAATGGCGGCTGCAATCACAGGGCTTGCAGGTGAGCTCGTTGGGAAGTTTGAGAGAGTTGTATTCTCTCTCAGCTCCCCCGGGGCTGACGAGGATGAGTTGTTGGATGACGATGACGTCCGTATTTGACGTCATCGCTTCCGGCAGCGAGCGCTCCTCTGGCTGCTGTGGATGCGGAGCTGCTGGTGTTTTTGGGACGCGCTTTTCGGCAGGCTGCAGCTGCCGTGAGAGCGAGTTAAGAAAGGGGCCGCGTGCGGACGGCTCGACGAGCAGTTCCTTTCTGTCCATGAACGCTGCAGCTCCCATAAGCTTTCCATTCCTTCCGGATCTCCGCGTTTGAGATCGGGAGGGCATGGAAAAACCCCTAGCCGTTCAGATTTGTATCTGAGCCCAGACAGACGGGAGGAGAAAGAAGCGAGAGTGAGATGGGTGATCGATTGTAAACACCTCTGCGTTTGTAATCGATTCCCCAGCTGCAAGGATGATTTATATCTACCCTCTCCTCTTCTTCTTTCATTTCTTATATATATATATATATATATATATATATATATATATGTTTATTTATATACATGTGTATATATATTTTGTGTAGGTGCAATTGGTGAGGTTAACAGCTAGGTTGTAGACTGTTTTTAGACTCCCTGATGCTGTTTTTCTCAGGTGGTAGGCCCTTATCTTTGTGTAGATAAGTAATGCAGGTGTATGCTAGGCCCCACTTCTAGAACTTTTCATGCTATGGAAAATGTTTTTTCCTCTGAGCCACTTGATTTTCTTAATCAAGTTTGAGTTGACGGTGCTAGCTTTTAGCCTTCGTCCTCTAGGGCTTAGTACAGATTTGAGAATCTGTGTGGAGAAAATGTTTATCCTCATTGGAAACAGCATGTATGTCAAAGCATTACGTTTGCTTTGAGTTCTAGACTTTTGCCCTACATTTGTATGTGAGCTTACTTATGCTGCCACAGGTTAGCACCTGTTCTCATAATAGCAGGCTTTTTGATGTTAGCCTCTATTGGAGAGATTGGTGACTATTATATTCTCCAGTTGAGGTTTATTTGTGTCACTGAGTGCATCACCTGTTGGATTGCATACTCAGGGTAGTATAGAACCACTTTTTGAGAAAAGCTGGTTTCTATTAGCTCCCTTTTGTGATCTTGTTAACAGCTATATTGCATATAACTTTGATTGTAGGCTCTTATGGTTAATTAGCCTCCTTCCAGTTAGCAATTGTATTTCTAACAAGTGCTGTTAGTTGATCATAGTTTGCTCACATAGTTTACACTGCCACAGGCTTGTGCTACGTGTCTGTTTGAGGTAGTAGGCCATATAGGCCCCCCTTAGACCATCTTGGCATTGTTTGGTTCCCTTTAGTCACATATGATTTAGGGTACATTGCCTGTTGGAATGTGTAGCCTAGCTCAGGTTGCAGTTAGCTTCCCACAGCTATTGTTGGGTTAGAACTGGTCTCCTGTAGCTTGGTTCCCTTTATTTCACGAGCTGAAGCCACGTGTCATTGGAACGGTAGGCCCCAACAGGCCTCCTTTCTAGTTCACATGTTGGCACAGTTTGTGTTTTATTCTGCAAACGCCACTTGTTGCTGAGATTGTAGGCCCCACAAGGCCTCCTTTTTAGCTGACTTGCTGGCAGGATGCCTGGGAATCCAAGAACCCATACCACCATCGGCCACGCCCCACCTCTGTTGAGTAGGCCTTAAGCAGGCCTCTCGTGGAGTATGGTGGCGTAATATGCATTCCTTCTCTCAGTATTATGCGTGAAAAGTTTTTCACTGAATGCATGGCCTGTTGGTTGGTATGGTCTTGGGTTGGCTGATGCCATGTGTTTAGTAGGGTAGGCCCTAATAAGGCCTCCTTTTTAGTTTACATGTTGGCACAGTTTGTGTTTATATGGACAAACGGGCTGAACGCCACTTGTTGCTGAACTTGGAGGTCCCATAAGGCCTCCTTTTTAGCTGACATGCTGGCAGGATGCTTGTGAATCCAATGCCACCATCGGCCACGCCCCACCTCTGTTGAGTAGGCCTTAAGCAGGCCTCTCGTGGAGTATGTGGCGTAATATGCATTTCCTTTTAGAAACTAAATCTTTGAATGCATGGCTTAATGATTGATATAGTTATGGTCGCCACTTGCTGATGCCACGTGTTTACTAAGGTAGGCCCTATGGGCCTCCCGTGTAGCATGTTGGAGTTCAGTTATGTACTCCTCTCACTTTGAGAGTAAAAGGTGCTTTTACCAAGTACTCTTCTGAGTGGCTGACCTCTCAGGGGTGAGTTTTTGTGGTAAAAACCTTACTGAGGTTTGGTTTTAACTACATCAGCCTCCTTGAGTCTGGGTTTCTACTCTAGTTGAGCTAAATAGCCACCTAGTATCTAGGTTGGTTCTATTTTTGCTCCTAGAACCCTAATGGCCACTAGACTAACGCCGTATGTCTTAAAGGTTTTTAGGCCCTCTGGGCCGCCTTTTTTGAACATACTAGTGTATGTTGTAGTGTATCCTCTTACTAGAGAGCTATCAGTATCCTACTGAATACACTTCTGGTTGGCCAGGGCCCCAGGTGATAATTTAACCTCCATTTGGTTCGGTTATTTATCCTTCCTGGTGCTTTAAACACTGCCACGAGCTGATGCCACGTGTCTGCTGAGGTCATAGGCCCCTCAAAGGCCTTCCTTAGTGCGTGTTGGCGTACGTTGTACTCCTCTTGCTTTAAAGAGTAAAAGGGTTCTTTTACCGAGTACACTGCTCGTTGGATTGTGTTAGGTGGATTGTCATGTGGGCACTTTATAGTTTAACTACTGTCACTAAGTCATATGTCCTGCTCCCAGCAAGACAAGTGTTCAAGGTGGCCCTCACAGGCCACCATTGAATGTCCTTCTAACATGACGAAATGCTTTCGTATGTGAGTCATGCTCCATATAAAGCTATTATCATGATGTAGGCCCCTTTCTGGCCTCCATGATTATGTGCCCACAGTATGGTCTACCTGTTAGGTTGAGCTTTGTACTTCCCTGCTAGGGTTGTCTGTGTAATAGTGCTTAGCTCCCTAATCATGGGTTGTAGGCCTCCTTAAGGCCTCCTCCTAAGGTTCAGCCCTAGGCTGGTTTGTGCTCCCCTGTATCAGGGTTTCTAGTGCACATCCTCCTCAGTGCAAATAATCAAGCGCTGAGTAGATCCTAGGATGAGTGGATTATACTCCCCTCAATATGAGGGTTCATAGCACTCAGCTGAGTTCTGATCTCCAGGATGCCCGTCTCTACGTGGCCACTAGACTAACGCCGTATGTTTTACAGGTATTAGGCCCTCTGGGCCACCTTTTGAACATACTGGTGTATGTAATAGTGTACTCCTCTCGCTGAGAGAGTTACAAGTGTTTTATTGAGTACATTTCTGGTTGGCCAGGGCCCCAGGTGATAATTTAACCTCCTTATGGTTCGGTTATTTATCCTTCCTGGTGCTTGAAACACTGCCACGAGCTGACGCCACGTGTCTGCTGAGGTCATAGGCCCATCTTTGGGGCCTTCCTTAGTGCGTGATGGCGTATGTTGTACTCCTCTTGCTTTAAAGAGTAAAAAGGTTCTTTTACCGAGTACACTGCTTGTTGGATTGTGTTAGGTGGACTGTTATGTGGGCACTTCACAGTCTCATTTTGCTGTATACTGAAGTCATGTTTCTTGCTTCCAGCAAGATAGGGGTTCAAGGTGGCCTTCATAGGCCACCATTGAATCTCCTACTGTTGTGGCAAAGTACTCTAGCTTATGTGAGTCATACTTCACATAGAACTACTATCATGATGTAGGCCCTTTCTGGCCTCCATGGTTATGTGCCCACAGTATGGTCTACCTGTTAGGTCGAGCTTTGTACTTCCCTGCTAGGGTTGTCTGTGTAATAGTGCTTAGCTCCCTAAGCTGATCATTGGTGAAGGCTTCCTTGAGGCCTCCCATTGAGGATCAGCCCTAGGCTGGTTTGTGCTCCCCTGTATCAGGGTTCTTTAGCGCACAGCCTCCTCAGTGCAAATAATCAAGCGCTTAGTAGATCCTAGGATGAGCGGATTATACTCCCCTCAATACGAGGGTTCATAGCACTCAGCTGTGTTCTGCTCTCCAGGATGCCCGTCTCTATGCGTGGGTTTGAGTTGCTTACTGCCCTTCTTGCAGTCGCTCTTACCTGCTCTCTTCTCTGAAGAATGCGTTATGGAGATTCTGTATTCAGACAGGGTTGGCCAAGACTAAGTTTGTCCTGCATCAGACCAGGTCGGCCTCCCTGGTGGCATTGGGGGTGACTGGGGGTGACCCTCTAGTGACTGGCCGGGGCTCTTTTTGGTTCCCTGGCCACATTCCCTTTAAGGGGCCACTTTTCCTCTGAAAAGTTGGTCCCAGATGCCTTGAGTGGCCTTAGTAGGCTTTCTACGGAAGGACTCTTTGAGGCTCAGCTTGGGCTGTTGGCCGTAGGGAATGCTGTCACTGACAGTCTGGTGTGACCCGAGGGTGAGTTGCTAAGCGTTTCCTTCGAAACTGCTCGACATTTGTCAGCCACATTTTTTGGCATGCACTCTCCTTAAGCATGGCGGCGTGGGTATATCGTTCCCCATAGCGTTTCAAACGCAGAGCGAGTTCCCTTTCGAAAGGGAACGTCTCAGGTTACGTATGTAACCATGGTTCCCTGAGAAACAGGAAACGAGACTCTGCATTTCCTTGCCATGCTTCGGGCTGCCTGCTGCAGAACAGTCCCTCAAGACGATAGATACTGACTGTTTCTCCAGGCGCTCCTTTTATACTTCCGGGTCGCGCCATATAACGTCATAGGCTGTCGCCGGCCAATAGGGATTGGAGTTTTTGGATAGTTGGCTTTCAGACACCGGGTCACGTGTGACGTTTCCCATAGCATTTCAAACGCAGAGTCTCATTCCCTGTTTCTCAGGGAACCATGGTTACATACGTAACCTGAGACGTTTCTGTGCTAGGATGAGGCCTGAATCCTGACTGAAATTTTTCATAGATATCATTTTTTGCAAGAAGGAGCACAATTGAGCAGACACAACTTTTTCTAGTATTTTAGACATAAATGGGAGATTTGAAATGGGTCTGTAATTTGCCAATACATTTGGATCTAATTGTGATTTCTTAATGAGAGGCCTAAAGGGATAGTTCACCCAAAAATGAAAATTTGATGTTTATCTGCTTACCCCCAGGGCATCTAAGATGTAGGTGACTTTGTTTCTTCAGTAGAACACAAATGATGATTTTTAACTCCAACCATTGCGGTCTGTCAGTCGTATAATGCATGTCAATGGGAACTCCATCTATAAGAGTAAAAAAAAAACATATAGACAAATCCAAATTAAACCCTGCAGCTTGTGACGACACATTGATGTCCTAAGACACGAAACGATCGGTTTGTGCGAGAAACAGTATATATATCATTTTTTACCTCTAATACACCACTATTTCCAACTGCCTTGAGCGCACGCACGGCATCCGGTGTGTGAGGTCTGAATGCACTCTGATGCCGGAAGTGATCGCTCGCACTCATAGATATATACACGCGAGAGATCACTTCTGTCATCAGAGCGCGTTTTTAGACCTCACCAACCGGATGCTCAAGGCAGTTGGACATAGTGGTGTATTAGAGGTAAAAAAATTATATAAATACTGTTCGGTTTCTCGCACAAACCGATCGTTTCGTGTCTTAGGACATCAATGTGTCGCCACGAGCTGCAGGGTTTAATTTGGATTTGTCTGTGCATGTTTTTTTGACTCTTATAGATGGATTTCACATTGACATGCATTATACGACTGACAGACCGCAACGGTTGGAGTTAAAAATCATCATTTGTGTTCTACTGAAGAAACAAAGTCACCTACATCTTAGATGCCCTGGGGGTAAGCAGATAAACATCAAATTTTCATTTTTGGGTGAACTATCCCTTTAATAACTGCCAGCTTAATAACTCCAACAATCAGCACTTTGTCGACGTTGACCAATAAGTCTGAGAGAAAATCTACAAACTCTTTTAGGAAATCAACATAGGGCCCTGGAGGTCCTATAGGCCCTGGAGGTCTATAAACGGTAGCCAAAGCAGGAGATAGTAGGGACTTTTTTCTTATATCCGAGAGTGTAACATTTAGCATAAGCACTTCAAATGAATTAAACCTGTGTCCTGTTTTCTGAGTAACATTAAGAATGTCTCTATAGATAGTTGCAACACCACTGCCACGACCAGTCAGACAGGGCTCGTGCTTATAACAGTAGCCTGGTGGAGTAGACTCATTAAGACCGAAATAATCATTTGGTTTAAGCCAGTTTTCAGTAAGGCAAAGTACATCAAAACTATTATCTGTTATCATTTCATTTACAATAATCGCCTTAGGTGTCAGCGATCTAATGTTTAGGAGCCCTAGCTTTAGAAATTGTTTTTGTTCAGAAATTTTTAGATTTTCTGGTTTAATCACGATCAGATTTTTTCTAGATCCTATAGATTTATTGTTTGACCTCACTATTCGGGGAATAGACACAGTTTCTATAGACTGTACTACACTCACATTTCTATCAATTAAGTAGGTAGAACACAGACTGTGATTTGAGGTTTGACTTACTAGTCATACAGCGCGTAGCATCTTGGAGATGTTGTCCAATAAAAGATCCGCTCCAATTCTGCTGGTGTGCAGGCCATCAGCACGGAAGAGCCTAGGTCGTTCCCAGAAAAGATTACAATTATTTACAAAGAGCAGCTTCTGTTCATTAATCCAAGACATTAACCATTTATTTAAAGCAAATAATCTACTGAACCTTTCATGTCCTCGTCGGTATGTTGGAAGCGGTCTGGACACGATGATCCTCGTCGCGGGCGATGTGCTGCGTACCATCTCGATCAGACTCCTGAAGTCCTGCTTCAGAACCTCAGTCTGCCGCAGCCTGATGTCGTTCACCCCCGCGTGCAGCACTACAGCACTACAATGCTCTCGTCACCATTCAGGATCGCAGTTCCCAGCGCAGCGACATCGAGAACACGAGCACCAGGAAAGCATTAACTGTGCACCTTACCTTTAGCTGAGGTAGCATGGACATGACGGACGATAAAGTCTCTGATGACCACAGTGTCACGTTTCGCCTCGCAAAGAGGGGAGAAGCGGTTCCGTGTAGAGACCTCGAAGATCGGGTGCGGCAGAGGGGGAGAGGTCCTGGCCTTCCGCTGCTGAAGCACCCATGGTCCGTGGTTTGTTGGCGCCGGAGTGAAAGAGTGCTGGGAAGAACAGCCCTGTGCAGATAAACACACGGAGTAGAGGAAGTAGGAGTGTTAATACCGCGCTGCAAACTTACAGCGGATTTGTGAGCATCAGCCTGGGATGTTTACTGCGCTGTTCGCCGCTCCCGTAGCTGCTTCTCCACGGCCTCCAGCTCCAACTGCACCACGTGCAGCTTGAATGTGTCCTCTCCTACACTCAAAGGTAGAGACACATCCGATACATTCGCCATTAGAATAGATGAACAATAATTTCGTGAGTGAGAAGAGTGTAAGCAACACAAGCGATAGCGTGACCACGGTACTAATGCTAACGGCTAAAGCTAGTAGCGGATGTTTGGGAAGTTGGATAAAACTAGCGATATCAAGACAATCTGATTGTTTTTATATAGAATAATGTCGGGTATATTTTCACCTGCTGTAAAAAGAGAAAATAATAGGTTATAAATTTGATTTTAAGAAGAAAAACAGGCAATTAGTAATCAACTCACTAGAGCTCCAACTCAAACAGCGCGGCAGCAACAAACAGGAAGTGACGTTAATCTTAAGCCTCTCATTAAGAAACCACAATTAGATCCAAATGTATTGGCAATAAGACCCCTCTGTCAAGCTCCTGAAATTTGCAGAAGACACAACAGTCATTGGCCTTATCCAAAACGGTGATGAGTCTGCTTACAGACTGGAGGTTGAACAGTTGACTGTCTGGTGCAATCATAACAACCTTGAGCTGAACACGCTCAAAAAAGTGGAGATGATAGTGCACCCCTGCACTTCTCCCACTCACCATCATGAACAGCAATGTGGCAGCAGTGGAGTCATTCAGGTTCCTGGGCACCACCATCTCTGAGGACCTGAAATGGGACACTCACATAAAATCCATAATGAAAAAGGTCCAGCAGAGGTTGTACTTCCTTTGTCAGCTGAAGAATTTCAACCTGCCATGGGAGCTACTAAAACAGTTCTACTCC
>CM077451.1:3533425-3601414 GCA_039654765.1 Mylopharyngodon piceus
TTTTTCATGTGACAGTGTCAGGGATTCTAATGTGCATCAATTAAAAAGAAAGATTACTCGTTAGATCAAATTACTTTAAATTCGATCCTATCTCATTACAATGACCTCATGGAGCAGACAAAAAAAAAAAAAAAAAAAGCAGTGCATAATGAAAAACAGGTGTTCATGAAAGTGCTGTAGTGGATTTTGTTGCTAGTGCACAAAAAAAATAACATAAATATGTGTATATTAATAGGCTACTTCATTTTAATATTCTTAATATCCAAGTGGAGCTTAATAATTAGCCCAAAAATATGCCTATATATTGTGTAGAGTTGTATGTAATCAACACTGAAATGGTTATATGTATTGTTATTAACTATATTAGCCTGGAAAATGTGTAACGTTCACCCTATAAGCGCTTTAACATGATCTTTGCTGCCCTCTGCTGGTCAGGAATGATTCTCACCGTATTTCTGAAACCAGGTTTCTTTGATCAGACTGCCATTACTAACAATGCTGACGCTCGGCAGCTGCAGATCCTGTTTACAATACCGCACCAGCTCTCCCAGAAAATCGCCTCTCTCGTGAATAAAGGGCTCTCCACCCGAAAAGTTGACTTTTTCCATTCCTAAAACATACAATTGATAATATTAACAGAGTTTAAGAATAAAAAATAAGTCTATAGTCAACATTAAAGTTGAAATAGGAAAAAATAAATAAGTTATATTTATATTAAATTATAGTAATAATTAGGCTGCATTAAATTATTAATGTCTGCATTTCACAATCTCATGTGATCGAGTGACAGGTTGCCTCGCCCTCGTGCCAGTAACACGTCATCAGAGAAGAGATGTCATTGCAACAGGGAGGGTAAGTTATTTTGATTAAAGATTAGGGGCACATATTTTTAAAAAAAAAAAAAATAAATAATAATAATAATAATAATAATAATAATTTGCACGGATAAATCATTTAAAGTGAATTCTGCAATATCAAAAAAAAAAAAAAGTTCTGATTTCATGGTGTCTTTAGAAATTAAATTACCTGCTTCTTTCAGAAGTCGTAAGCCTCGCTTTGCCTCTTCAATAGGCAAGACGAACGAGGTCTTCGCAGTGTGGAAGCAAAATCCACATTTGTAATTGCACTGCCGGGTAAAATGGTAGTTTACACTACTTGGAGTGGTCAGCTGCGCGCTGGGTCCCTCTTTCTGCTCTTTGGTGCGAATCTTCGGACGACTCATCCGTCCAAGAGGTGTTGGTTGCACCAGTATGCCTGATACCCTCATCAAAATCCATCTCAACAGGGCTGAAACGAAGCTGTGGACGTTTTTGAAACACAACTGCATCCACATTTTTGCAAGACCAACTTGGTTTGAAGTCACCATAGTGAAGGTGTGTAGACACTGATACTCTGAGAGCTCACACCTCCCTTTTATAGGGCGCAGTCACAGTTCGGATAAGTTTCTGTTCTTGCTTTGGGGGACTGAAAAACGAAAGATAAATACAATCAGCTGAGTCAAACAAATAGGCGTGGCGAAGTTTCATTTTACTTATAGTCACCCGAATTTACAGTATAACTAAATGTAATCTATTTATAGGCTACCACCACAGGGCAATCAAGATTTTTAAGATTTTTTTTAAATGATAGCTGAAGTGAATAAACCTGCTTAAAACCAGCCTGGCTTCTGGTCTTAGTCAGCATAGTAGTAGCCTACGTGTTTATATAGAGTTTGCAATTTATAAAGAAACATGTTAATTTTTTATTAATTTCTTAATTAAACTGTTGAATAGAAACTACAAAAATAGTATTTTTGTAATTTATTTTTTAACACGTAATTAGCCTATTATTATATATATTATATAACACTATAGTGAACGAGGAATACTCCAAAGTACAAAGTACCAACTTCAATAGGTATTTCTAGGGCATTTTCAGGTAATGGTGCCATTTGTGAGAGAAAATGTGGCTTATCTTAAATGAAACATTTTAGTAATAACTTAATATTAGTGCCGTCAAACGATTAATAGCGATTAATCACATCCAAAATAAAAGTTTGTTTATGTAATATATGTGTGTGTACTATTTATTATGTATATATAAATGCACATACATACATGTATTTAAGAAATATTTACATGTATACATGTATATTTATATATATATGTAATTTATTCTATATATATATATAAATATAAATATTTTATATATAAATATAATATATTTTTGTTAAATATGTATGTGTGTGTATTTATATATACATAATAAATATACACAGTACACACATATTATGTAAACACAAACTTTTATTTTGGATGCGATTAATTGCGATTAATCGTTTTGACAGCACTAGAACAATATTAATAATTCATAATAGAATTTATCTTTAAAACATGTTTGTGCCAACCCCATTACAATGTTTTAGAGTTGAATATAATGGGTAAATAAGACTTGATAAAGACTTTTTTTACCCTGTGGTCAAAGATTTTATGATATCACCCCTTCATGATGTCAGAAACATCTAATCATTATTGTAATGTTGAATCATAACAGGCTTGAACAAAAATTGTAGAAACAATGACAAATTTTGCATTTTCTCAGGAAATGCAAAAAGCATTTTAGATTTAAAAAAATACACTGTAATTTCAATAATGGCAACATTTTGGTAGTATTATATATATTATATAACACAGTTATTATTTGACTGACTCAGCTAGGCTCGTTACGTAAGTTACGTAAGTGGACGGTTCTGTTGTTGGCTATTTCGTAGCTTTCGTTTTCGGGTATAGTTTCGTTTCTCTGTAAACGCTAGCCAGTAAGATTACTCCATATAGGCTACTGTAATATCTAACACCGTTCACAATGCTAAGAAGAGCAATGTTTCGCTGTGGACGGCTGTGTTCGGTGGAGTTTGACTTGCGCGCTGAACCTCTTTATTTCACACTGAGTTCAAGCCCACAAGTTCTTCATCATGCTTATCAACAGCTCTTTGGAGACTGTGGGAAACTCTTCTCGCTACATGTCCAATGTGAGAACAGAATTGAGAAAGCGCAAACGCACGCCGAAATAAAACACAAGCTGTCTTCAACACTCTCGCGAGATTGCGATGTATTTGAAGCGTCTTCTTTTATTCCGTACGTCGAAAATAGCGTCGTTAAAGGGTTTTTTATACGAGACAAATCCACTACAACACTTTCAGAGGACTTATTAAACACATTACGGCAGAGTAAAAGAGTATGTGTGTTTTCATACAAGCGCGAGGGTCAGTACTGCTGGCAGGAGCTGTGGTCACCTGTCAATCAAGTGGAGGGGTCAGAGAGACAGTACATCACACCTGCAGCAGCACCGGAGCATCACCCATCCACACTGAACATCAGGAACTCCGATGTCTTCTACAGTATGGATGAAGCCTATAAGGTTCTTCAGGAGGTACGGTAGGATTTTGAAACATTTTGGGACCAGATTATAGTACTAGGGTAGAGTGGGGGGAAACGCCCCCTTAATGATTGTAATTTTTTTCATGTAAAACAAAAGTTAAATGTGTCTACAGAATAGTTATCCTAGTTTTCAGTGACAATGACATAAATTATAAAACAAGTGTGAAAAATGTCCAGAGTTTTCATGTTATTAGATTTTTAACAAAAATCAAGTTTGTACCAAGGGGGCGTTTTGCCCCACAGGTGGGGTAAAATGCCCCCACTCTGACAAAGCAATTTGCTTTATACATTTACAGCAAAATCAGAGTACAGTTTTAGCCTAAAATTAAAAAGATGAGCCAAAATAACAGTAGATAAATATGTATATTTATTAAAGGGGTCATGAATTAAGAAATCAACTTTTCCTTGAGCTTTTGATATATAAGAGGTCATCGTACTTTAATAATATCCTGTAAGTTTCAGAACTGAAAACCTCCTTGTTAGTCCAATAAAAGCTTTTATTGACACCAGTCCCATTGATCGACTGATCCTGGAATGTGCCTATCATAGATAGGTGAAACCCCGCCTCCGCAGAAGAAATCAACGCCTACTTCATCATTGCAACGTTAGCCCCGCCCACTGGCGTGTTAGTGAGATCAGAGAGAAGAGCGATACAACAGGACAAAAATAACATTACCTTTCAAAGGATCCTTATGCTAGGAATATGGTTATTTATTTTCAACAATGTGAATGTCTTAGTTGAGCTTTATTTCTATTCGGTATTTCACTGTGGATTCTTTGGTAAATCAATCACATTTTGGTGCATGCTTTGCAAACACTTTTACGATATGGACTCGACAGTAATGCAACAACATGTAAGTAACTGAGTTAATTCTAATGCCTGATCTGATATGTAATGATTCGTGTACAGTCAGATGTTCTTTGTCTATGTCAATAATTGGTCAACTTCACATTGTTTCTCTTAGTAGGATGAAAATAATCTGTTATTTAAACGGTGATTAAATTATATAAAGAAAGCGATCAAAGAACGCTCCCTTTGCAATCGTTGCAGCTGTCAATCAAGCTGCGCAAGTTTATCAGTGACTGAGCTCTGGACACGCGCCAAAACTCCCGTTTTATTCAACGAATCTCTTAATCGCGTTTGCACTGTTAGTTACCATGAAAGCATTTGTTAGTGTGCAGAAATTGAATTGCAATGACGAGATCACTGCATTCATGCGCTCAACAACATGTCTGTGATCGGCTGTTCATCACTGCAGCCTTTCATGCCACAATCTCAATATAATGCCATAGATCTAAATGTAATGCAGCACTTTTCACGATTAGTTAACCTTGAGAGCTGTAATAGTAAAAGCGTGCTAAAAGAGAGAGTAACACTTGGCTATTTCAAATGTAAAGATGTTAGCCAATCACAGCAGTGGGCGTTTACACTGAAGTCTCACAGCAGACACGCCCCTTAAAACAGAGCGTTCAAATCAGAGGGCTAAAATCAGGGTAGGAAAAATGCCTTTTATTTCTAAATTATGACAATTTTTGATGTAAAAAGCATACTAAAATTATAAGTGCACCCCAGGAAACATTATAAAATAATAAAACAATGCAGTTCATGACCCCTTAAATGAACCATGCTAAAAAATCAGCATTTTTAAAAAATATTGTTAGCTGATGCTAACTGGCTGGCTAACTAGCTAGCTGATGCTTACTTGAGGTAATTTACGGAGCCCCGAAAATGACATGCAGGAAAAAAATAGTAGGCTAAAACGTGCACACGATTTACTATTTCGTTCCCTTGATTTACTAAATCGCGCACACGATTTATTATTTCGTTCCCTCGATTTACTAAAAAGTGCGCACGATTTACTATTCCATTTCCTCGATTTATAAATCATGCACATGATTTATAAATCAAGGGAACGAACTAGTAAATTGTGCGCACGTTATAGTAAATCGTGCGCACGATGTAGTAAATTGAGGGAACGAATTAGTAAATCGTGCTCATGATTACATTTTTTTTCTTGCATGTCATGTGCGGGGCTCCATAGTAATTTTTAAATATAAAGTCCAAATATTTTTATTCAACCGTATATTACATTTGATGGAAAAACCAAGGATGTGATGTTCAGAAAAACTACAGTAATTATGATAGTGGGAAGTGATGCCCCCTGGCGGCTGGGGGGAGCGTTTTACCCCACAGACTAATAATAATAATGTCAAATTACGTCATTCTGAAGGTATAATTATATTTTCTTTAAATAACATGTACTCCCTAACTACAGGCCTTACTATTCTCATAATATATATAACTGTGATGTTCTGCAAAACTAATCTTAAAAAACTTTTTTCTTAGTGCTGAAAATTAGAATCAGTTTTCTCTCAGGTACGTCACCAGTGTAAGCTTCACAGTGAATTCTTCCACGTCAATCTTGTCAACATAGTCCATAGAAACAACAAAAATGTATCTTGACTCTATTTAGTGGTTATTTTGGGAAAACAGTAGGGGGGCGTTTTCCCCCACTCTACCCTATAGGCTGTAGTATTAGTATTATACACGTAAATATAATAATAATAATATAGCATAACAAAATTATTAAGCAGCACGACTGTTTTCAGTTTCTTGAGCAGCAAATCAGCATATTAGAATGATTTCTGAAGGATCATGTGACACTGAAGACTGGAGTAATAGCTGCTGAAGCTTTGCCATCACAGGAAAGATTTTAATATATTTAAAATATTTAATATATTTAAAATATTCTATTTTAAACATTTTAAAATAGAAAAATAAATAAGAAACCCCAAACTTCTGAACAGTAGTAGGCTACGTGTTTATATATATAAACTGCTACAGTTATACCTGTCTAGATTATTTTACTTTGATTACCTGAACAATGGGTGATTATTTAACCAATGCAATTCAGTATTATACCACAATACAGCTTGAGGTAAAACAATACATCCTCCTCTGCCCTTCCCAGTGCACTGACATTATCCCTGAGTCAAAAGAAGTGCTGAAGCTTGTAGATGAACAGTTGGAGACAAGCAGGGGTGATGGATTTCCTGTCATTGTGATCGAGGGACTGGACGCTACAGGTTAACACTGAGCCTTTGACAAATATTTTGTTCAGCTAATTAATATGTATGCACTCAAACAATACTTTTCACCAAGCAAAAACTAATAAAATCTAAAAATTCATAGCTGTCAATATGATACAAACCATGCTCAATTTAAATAGTTAGCACTCTAAAATTTTGTTGACTTCTCTCCATACCTTTCCCTGATTTCACCCAGGTAAAACTACTCTCACAGAAGCCCTGCGGGAGTCTCTGAATGCCACTCTGCTGAAATCTCCTCCCCAGTGCCTGGCTCCTTTCAGACAGCGCTTTGACTCAGAACCACCCCTCATCCGCAGGGCCTTTTACGCTCTAGGGAACTACATCACTGCAGCCCACATTGGAAAAGAATCCTTAAGGGCTCCTGTCATAGTGGACAGGTAGAGATGTGTGCGCCACAAATATACACTCACATGAATCAGCTGCTGTTTGGGCAACACTGTGGAACAAATAGGGATGTAGCATTTTATATGGATAATGTTTTCAAAACGCTTACTCACGTACAATATTGAGTGGGCGTTGATACTGTTTCTTGTGCAATGATGTTAGGCAATCATAACAGTGGCCGTTTACTGAAAAGGAGCCGGCCCATAAAAACTGATAATTTCAAACAGAGGGTCAGAACGAAGGCTGAACTTTTTTTTTTTTTCTTTTGTGCAAAAAACTTTATTAGCATTATAAGTGAACTTCGAGGAACATATTTTTAACCCCTTTAGTTCCTTTTCCTGGCACTGTTATAGACCCCTCTTTTTTGTCTCCTTTAGGTATTGGCACAGCACAGCAGCATATGCCATTGCCACAGCGGTCGGTGGGAGGGTTGAAAACCTCCCTAGGCCAGACTCAGAGCTCTACCAGTGGCCAGAAGACCTGCTCCAACCAAACCTGGTGCTGCTTCTCACTGTCAATCCAGAAGAAAGACTGAGAAGACTCAGGGACAGGGGACAGGACAAGACCGTTGAGGAGGCTGAGCTAGAGATCAATCAGTTCTTCCGACTTAAGTAGGTCAACTTGTTGAAGTGTTTTATGTTTTAAGGTACATCCCAACCCACTTGCTTACTGTATGTGATAACACTTAAAGATATCAGATGTTGTTGTGCATATCTGATTACTCCAAAGTACCAACTTCAATAGGTATTTCTAGGGCATTTTCAGGTAGTGGTGCCATTTGTGAGAGAAAATGTGGCTTATCTTAAATGAAACATTTTAGTAATAACTTAATATTACGATTAATAGCGATTAATCACATCCAAAATAAAAGTTTGTTTACGTAATATATGTGTGTGTACTATTTATTATGTATATATAAATGCACATACATACATGTATTTAAGAAATATTTACATGTATACATCTATATTTATATATATATGTAATTTATATTATATATATATATATATAAATATAAATATTTTATATATAAATATAATATATTTTTGTTAAATATATACATGTGTGTGTGTATTTATATATACATAATAAATATACACAGTACACACACATATTATGTAAACACAAACTTTTATTTTGGATGCGATTAATCGTTTGACAGCACTAGAACAATATTAATAATTCATAATAGAATTTATCTTTAAAACATGTTTGTGCCAACACCATTCAAATATTTTAGGGTTGAATATAATGGGTAAATAAGACTTGATAAAGACTTTTTTTTTACCCTGTGGTCAAAGATTTTATGATATCACCCCTTCATGATGTCAGAAACATCTAATCATTATTGTAATGTTGAATCATAACAGGCTTGAACAAATATTGTAGAAAAATTTTTTCAGGAAATGTAAAAAGCATTTTAGATTTAAAAAAAATACACTGTAATTTCAATGATGGCAACATTTTGGTAGAATTAAATATTTAAATTGTATACACTGCTGTTCAAAAGTTTGGGGTCAGTACTATATATATATATATATATATATATATATATTTTTTTTTTTTTTTTTTTTTTTAAGAAATAAACACTTTTTTTTAAATAAATTAATACTTTTATTCAGAAAGGATGCATTAAATTGATCAAAAGTGACAGTAAAGACATTTACATTTACATTTCAAATAAATGTTCTTTTAAACTTTCTATTCATCAAAGAACCCTGAACGAATGTATTATGGTTTCCACAAAAATATTATGGCTCCATTTCCTAAAGATGACCCCTATTGGTAGCCAAGTTTAAAGATTTTCATTCAAACACTATCAAGTATATTAAGAAAGACAATAAGCAAAACAGCTTTGGTGCACTTGACAAATTGCTCTTTATTTCAGAGTGGAGGAAGCTTACAAGAGAATCCAGAATCCCGCCTGCATCATCGTGGATGCAAGCCCCTCTCCACAAGAAGTGCTGCAACAAGTGCAGCATTTAATTAGGAACAAATGTCACTTGTAAACAACCGGCTCCCAACCCAATGATGAAGAAGCCCTGCAATCCCTCCGCAAATCACTAGATGGTAGTGTAGTGTTACGATTCAACAGTCAACTAAACCCACTGTAAGAGCCCCAGTCAGCTGAGCCTGTTGATTGAAAGGGAGGCTGGTGGCTAACTGCCAGCATATATTTCAGGGCTCGTATCTGGACATGTCACAACATATTCCCCTTCCCACAGAGCTTTAGTGATGACACGAGAGGGAAAGTTATTGCGGGTGCTGTAGCTGGATGTCAGCTCTCATACGCAGGGTCACAGCGTCCACTTTCCTCACTCTGACTTATTCCCAGTGAAACACAGGAACTCAGCTAAAGAGGTTTGAGAATTCATCAATCACTTCAATTAGATTTAAACACAAGAACTCATTGTTGTTCAGCTCGGTATTCACTCCTATAGGAGATGGAATCAAGGGACCTTATGGAGGTATTAAAAGCAATAGCTCTGATCCAGGCAATTTAAACTTGCTTTGATTTGTTGCTGTTGCTTTTGGACACAGACTCTGATCATTAATTAAGAGTGATATGCTAGGACAAAAATGTACATGTATTTCAGTTCCAGAGTCCTTAAAGTCTGTTTATTGTATTGTACTGTAAGAATAAATTTTAATATAATACACATCTTTGCTTTATTTTGAAGAAACAGTTCTCCTAAAAATGAAAATTCTTTAATTTAATCTTAGTATCAATCTCTGTCAAAACTTGGCACAATGCATTTACAAACAATTTATGAGATTTCAGAACAATCACCAAAAAGACAGAAAAATAAAAACACCATAAAAGTCCATGCTATATTCCAAGCCAAACAATATATTTTTGTGAACAGACTGATTTATTATTACTATTATTTTAATTTTATTTTTATTTTTTAATTATTATTATTATTTTTTAGCTATTTAATTTCAGTCACTATCAAAACTTGGCACAATCCACTTACAAACAATTAATGAGATTTCAGAGCAAACAAACAAACAAAAAAACATTAACCCACCATAAAAGTAGTCCATATATTCCAAGCCAAACAATATTATTGTTAACAAACTGATTTTTTAGTATTATTTTTAGCTATTAAGCTATTAAATCTCAATCTCTTTCAACATGTGACATGATGCTTTTACAAACCATTCTGGAATCTTAAAGGGGACCTATAATGCCCCATTTACAAGATGTAATATAAGTCTCTGGTGTCTCCAGAATGTGTCTGTGAAGTTTCAGCTCAAAATACCCCACAGATCATTTATATTTTAGCTTGTCAAATTTGCCCCTATTTGGGTGTGAGCAAAAACACACCGTTTTTGTGTGTGTCCCTTTAAATGCAAATGAGCTGCTGCTCCCGGCCCCCTTTCCAAAAGAGGGCGGAGCTTTAACAGCTCACGCTTCAGTTGCTCAACAACAACAAAACTGGAGAATCTCACGCTGCCAAAATGAGGATTGTCAGTAACGGTGTTCAGCCGCCAGTCGGACACTGATGGAGAGACTCAGGAAGAAGTTACAACTTCTGAACGGTTAGTGGATAAATTTATGTAGTTGCTGTGGTATTGATTCAACTCATCGACTAGCATGTGCCGTCATGTTTTGTGCAAATCCAGCGTTGAATTGACCCTCGTTTGTGAATGATGGCATGGTCACAACACTCGTCTACAACAACTCTTCCTCTTGTCTAAAGCAGCCCAAGGACCCCTTTAACACAAACAGCAATGAGATTTCAAGCTTTGGCGGAGGGGGGACATTATCAGTGAACATCAGCTTAAATTTTGCATCAAATAATCTTTTAATTATACATATGATATTCAGTAATCACATTTAGCACACATACACGCCGTAAGTGCCACGGCATGCATGTAGGCGCCCACCTGCCCTCATGCACTAACAATACCACACTTATCCTATAATTCATTTATATGGTGAGCACTGCATTTACCCAGTGATAGCAAGATTAATTAAAGGTTTTAGTAATTATGAGCTCAGTGAGGATATGGGCCGGGAAAGACGGAGTGACCCGTCTCCCTCACACTGATGCCTCAGCAGTGCGGAGAAGAGAGTAGGGTATATTCATATGGCAATTAATGGAGTCCTGTAGATCACTGTCAGACGGCTTTCCACACCACTGCGCAATTACACACTCCCCTTAGCCAATTATTGAATCTCTTGCTATAGACGCAATTAAATGTTTATTTTTTAACACACTGTTTATATGCCTGGTGGTGGTTAATATTAATGCCTCACAGGCGTAAAAGGCCATATTTAAATATGCTGCGTGAGAAATGTACTGGTCAGTGATTTTAATAAACTGGCTCCAGTTAAATTCCTGAGATTTTCTGCTTGGAGACCATAGTGGTCCCCAGTGGTCAGACAGTCAGCTTGATCAATTTTACATCTATTTTCAGTTGCTCTCAGAGGGAATATACAGTGTTTAAGGATTGTTCAGTTGCTATGAACAGACACTCCTACAGCGCAGTCCTTATGAACATGTGCTCTTAAAATACTGTAGGCGGCTTCTAAGTAGCTTGAGCAGTGCTTTCTTATGGAGCATTATGATTAGCTATAGAAGCATGTTTCTGTAAAAAATAAAAATGTACATTACCGTTCAAAAGTTTGGGGTTGATAAGATTTTTTAAAATGTTTTTTGAAAGTGTCTTATGATCATCAAGGTTGCATTTATTTGATTAAAAATACCGTAAAAACGGTAGTATTGTGAAATATTATTACAATTTAAAATAAAATATAATTTAAAATATAATTTATTCCTGTGATGTCAAAGTTGAATTTTCAGCATCATTACGCCAGTCTTCAGTGTCACATGACCATTCAGAAATCATTGATTTGGTGATCAAGAAACATTTCTTTTTATTATCAATGTTAAAAACAGCTGTGCTGCTTAATAATTTTAGGAAAACCTTTTTTTTTCAGGATTCAGTGTTGAAATCGAAATATTTTGTAACATTATAAATGTCTTTACTGTCACTTTTAATAAAATGCATCCTGGCTTAATAAAAATATACATTTCTTTTTTAAAAAAATTCATACTAACCCCAAACTTTTGAATGGTAATGTAGTTGTAAGATTAAGTATAAAATAAGAAATATGGTCAAAATTGTGAGACAAAACTGCAATTACAAGAAGTACAGTTGCAACTGAGAAATAAAGCCACAATTACCAGAAATAAAGTTTGAATTCTGAGATATAATGTCAATTTGAGAAATAAAGTCGCAATAAAAAAAAGGTTAGAATTTGAGAAATAAAGTTACAATTATGATAAATAAAATTTATAAATGTAAATGTAGACTTCATTTCCAAATGCTTTAATCTAAAGCAGTTTACAAATGTGGATTGCAACGACTTTTACAGTAATCATCAGCAGTGTTGAGGAAAGTTACTTTTAAAAGTAATGCATTACAATATTGCGTTACTCCCTAAAAAGTAACTAATTGCGTAATTTAGTTACTTTTTATGGAGAGTAATGCGTTACGTTACTTTTGCGTTACCTTTTCTCACCTGGGATGGGCTTGTTTTTTTTTTTGTTTTTTTTTACAACAACAAAAAAGTTCTATTTTTGGCAAATATAAAGGCCCTTTCACACCAAAAGTGAAATGAATAAGCCCCAGGCTGAAGGAAATGCAAATTCACGCCTGTACAGTAGAGGGCGCAGCTCAAACAAACCTTTCAGCTGTGCTGCCATTCTGGATCAAAGAAGAATAGGACAGAAGAAAGTTCAACACTCTTACTTAAGCAATAAAAACAAAGAAATGAAACACAAATATGATGTTCATCTAAAATCATTTTTGCTTATTATTGGGGTTGAATTAGATCATCGAAGGTCAGCAGCAAAGACATTTGTTAATAAAGTGAGATTAAATACATAAAGTATATTTGTGTTATTTAACATATTTAGTTATTGTAGGTTTGCGTAATATTCTGGGTTTGCATTTCACCGTTTTTATTAATTTTAAGGAATACTGAATCTGTTTTTGTGCAAATGAGATGAGTAAATGCTCACATTTAGTCTAGAACTACAATAACCATCATGTTCACACAAAACCTCTGCACTTACTAACGATTTCTCTCAAAATGGGGACGGGAGAGCTGTCAGTCAATAAATGGGTAAACAAAGTAACTTATTTGAAAAAGTAACTCAGATTTTTTGTTATAAATTTAAAAGTAATGCGTTACTAGTTACTTTAAAAAAAGTAATCTGATTATGTAACTCACGATACTTGTAATGCGTTACTCCTAACACTGGTTATCAGACATAAAAACAAAGCTGACTGCATTGACCTCTTTAAATAAACATTTGATCATACTGTATGTGCTTTTTAAAATATGAAAAATCAGGTCAGAGTGCAGAAGGTCTGTGCAGAGGCAAAAGGTAAGCCACCATCCTCCCCAGCAGGCCCCACACAATCTACATCGGCCACTTCAATATTTCATTAACACAACAAAGAACAAGACAGAGAAAACCCTCTCTGCAATAATTAAAGATCCAGCAGGGATGGAGCCACACAGCAGTCTGTGGTCCCCCCCGCCTAAGTAATAGATCAAATGAAAGCTGTCCCTATGAACATGAATAATGAGTGAAGTGTGGTGAGAGAGGTGGGGGTGGTATAGGAGGGTGGGCTGGAGTGGGATCTAGAGACCTGGCACTGACACCCTCCTTCTCCGGGCCCAGCGACGCTGCCAGCTGCAGGGGGGTGAGGGGGGCTATAGAGGCCTATAGGACACTATGGAAGAGGTGGCGGGAGGAAGACCAAAGAGGGACTATGTGTGTTTTAGGCATCTGTAACTGCAGATATGCCACCAGATGATAAGCAGGTGACTTTAGATTAGGGTTCATGACCTTCAGGGGGTTATTATGGAGATTATGATTTTGTGATTAGTAAAGCTTTACAACAAAGTTATATACATTTCCATTTGCACATGTAACATTCTAAATAATCATGAATTAATGGATATGTTTTTCACATATCTTGGTTAATGTTCATTTATAAATATACTGTTGCCGATTGTTCGATCATGTAAGTTGTTAAAGGCACAATATGTAGGATTTTTGGAATAAAATATCCAAAAACCACTAGAACAGTGTTATATATTTTGTTGACTTGTGTACTTATATTATCCCAAATGTTTCCAGGAATGTTTAAATCCAGAGAAATAAGTCATTTTTACAGGACACGGACCGTGTCCGTGCGTCACTTATTAATAACATCATACCTGCGTTACCCTCGATTTCCAGTTTTATTTTGTAGAAACCATGGAAACACCAAAGACGCTTTATGTGTTTTATTAGACAGGTGAGCAACTGTTTGGATACATTTATAGACAGAAAAGTAGTCATTGTTATCAATCGTTCTTGTTTGAATCTTCTTGATTTACAGTGAGTACCATGTTTTACCATGACTAATATTGATCTAGCTTACTGCAGTGTGCAACAAGAGTCTCATAGTAGCTGCCGAGTGAACGCACAGAGTAACGTTATAATATTTTCAACACACTCAAATGTATCTAATATGATAAACAGAGCTGCTTTAGCCCACATACGCTTGACCGGCAGAAGCGGAGACTGTGGCATAATAAAAGTTCCGCTGCTCTCGAGACGTGTTTCGCGCTCGTCTCTCATCCATGAACATGATTTCTGCCCGAGTCCCGTTCCAATTCTTTTCCACCGGCTGTGAAATGAAGACGACATCTCCCAAGAATCCACACTCAATCTCGGCATTATCAAGCTACGCCTTTGTTTTGAAAAGGCGACCTCTAGTGGCGAAAAACTAGTGTGCCTTTAATGGTACATAACCAAAGACTATAGACATAGAAACACGGTTCACTCCTATTATTTGTGAATGGGAGAAACTGCAACGCGTAATATGGCAGAATACGTCCCGCCTTCTAAGTAAAAAAGCCAATCGCTGATTGATAAAGTCATTGCGTCACTGCAGACCTGAGACTCGCGCTTAAGACAGCACATGCGCATTGGCTAGTCTAGCCTGAAAAATGAAATTTTTTAAACACTATTTAAGCATAAGAAACAACATTTATGGAACAGTTCATGTCAGATTTTGTTGCTGATTTGAAATATGTTATTTAATTGTGAGTTCGGCAAGCAGTATTTGAGATTTCAGGATTCCCCCATTCAAATAGATAGGACTTGGATGACTGAAATAGCTGCCCGGAGGCGTTGCAAATATGCCCACCAAATGAACAGACTTTCCTTGAAAGGGACTTTGACATAACTTAATGGTAGTTAATAAAAAAATATCTGGACCAATGATAATTCTGAGAGAAAATGTCATAGTAACAAATGAAACTTTCATGCACTTTTGATTTACAGATCAATCAGATGGGCAGTTTAACCCTGAATGAATCAGTGTTTTGAACGAATCATTGGTTCAGTGAATCATTCAGCTCAGTCATAAAGATAGGCTCCATCTGAATATACATATTTCCTTACTGTATAATAGAAAACTATTTGTGAAAAGAGTAGAATAGGCAAATGTACCTTGATGACCTACTATGTCCAGCGAGATTCTGCAGTGTACATCTGATGGACATTTTACATGACAATAACAACATGTCGAATATAGCATGGCTGGATTACATTAAGTAATATCCGGGTATACTGTAACAGTTGTATATAGCCTAATGCAAAATAAACCTTGTTCAAAGGGTTAGTTCACCCAAAAATGAAATTTCTGTCATTAATTACTCACCCTCATGTCGTTCCAAACCCGTAAGACCTTTGTTCATCTTCGGAATACAAATTAAAATATTTTTTTTGAAGAAATCCTAGAGCTTTCTGACTTCCCTATAGACAGCAACGTCATAACCAATTTCAATGCCCAGAAAGGTAGTAAAGACATTGTTAAAATAGTCCATGTCACTACAGTGGTTTAAACTTAATGTTATGAAGTGCCGAGAATACTTTTTGTGGGAAAAAACAAAACAAAAATAACGACTTCATTCAACAATATCTTCTCTTCCCTGTCAGTCTCCTACGCTGTTTACGTTGTAAACAGTGCAGACTGTGGAGTATTTTAATGAGGTCTTTACTACCTTTCTGGGCCTTGAAATTGGTTATGACGTTGCTGTCTATAGGGAGGTCAGAAAGCTCTCAGATTTCATCACAAATATCTTAATTTGTGTTACAAAGATGAATGAAGGACTTACAGGTTTAGAACAACATGAGCATGAGTAATTAATAACAGAAATTTAATTTTTGGGTGAACTGTCCCTTTAAGAATAGTGACAGTGATCAGTTATAAAGTTAAACACTTGACCACAGGATGCTACGATTGACCAGAATCAAATATTCCTGAGACCCACTTATAGACTTTTTGAACAGCCCTTGTTCATATGAAGAACTGGGCAAATATAGGCTCTTTACATTTATACGTAGATGCATCCTTAAAGATATACAGAGATAACAGCACAAACAGAAAATGAGCCGAACATCAATGTGCATGTCACATTTTTTGGAGCATTTCTCGGAATTGGGATGAAATTGCAATGGGTGTTCCTGACAGCAGATAGAGGAGCTACTCCAGGAATTGTTAAATATTTAAACACGCTGCGAGATCTCATTAAAATCTGTACAAGCGCAGCCCACACCAAAACCCCCATCGGTGTCTAGCACAGTCATTTTGGATACTAGTCATAACTCAGTGAAGTGTGACACAACACTTATTATCTAAAGCTTCCTTGTCATACTAAGAACATCATATATCATCATTTCCAGTGAAATGAGGCAGCCTTTGACGGAGATTCATAAAATCTCGGAGTGATTCGCTCTGCTTGAATTCTGACAGCCGAAGGCAGAAAACAACAAAAAATGGATCGAGGGGAGAAAAAAGTAAGGGGAAAGAAGAGTGCATGACAGCTTGACTACACGACTAACTCCGTAGAGTAAACACAAAACAGGATGGTGAACAAACTTGGGTTCTCCCTAGTGCTCTCTTCTACCAAAATCATGCCAATTAATTCTTTGTATTCTTAGAGTTACCCTATTTTTAACTGGGATGCCCTCTCACACAAAATGATTTCCTGTGGAGAACTTGAATCTTCCTTGTACGCCGTTCAAGATGTTCCCGTCCTTTCTCTTCCCCTTAGGAATAAATCAAAGACCACGGCTGCCTAGTTGCTGCGCGGCTGTGTATCTTTTATACTTGAAAATGGTTTATTTTTGTTTTAGTGCCATTAATGGTGGGGCACGCTTTAAACTTCATCAGTGTCAACCGTCGAGATGAAGCACTGTGTCTGTTTATCCCTCTCCCATCTCCTTGTTTATGTATTTACTGAATACGCGTGCGACGTACCGTTTTGGTTTTCACAATCCCAGTCACCTAAAATGATTGCAAGGCTGACAAAAAGCTAAGATCTTGAATTGTGGAATAAAAAATGTTTAAACAGCCTCTGCTGCACACATAATTAAAAGTAGTGACTTCTTTCGCTCTTGTTTGGGCGTCAGGGGAAAAGCGTGTCTACGATGAATGTAATGAGATGTATTGGCGCTCTGAAAGAAGGAAGTCCGTTGAGTCGCAGCAGTTTGGAAACACTGGAGAACGTATATCCTTAATTATCACATACAACAAGGCTGTGTATACATATAAAATTCTGTCATGTCGTTTCAAACCCGTATGATTTTCTTTCTTCTGTGTGTGTAGTTTTTCCACCCTCCAAATGAATAACTGAAGCCTTTGAGTGTCTAAAAGGCATGCAAAAGAACCACAAATGTATCATAAAAGCATTCTATATGACGCTATATTTCAAGTCTTCTGAAGCCATGCGATAACTTTGTGTGAGGAACAAACCAAAAAGGTTGTTTCTTATTGATAATCTCCTGAGCTGAGATAAACCGGATGATTTGTGAAGGACTCTTTCGGACTGGTTTTCTGAACTATATCAAGCAATTTTTTAAAAGATCTGACTTATAGGAACTGATTCATTCAGAAATGGGGCATTACTGCTTCCCTCATGAAGAAGGAAATGAAACTAGCCAGAGATTTTCAGAGAGTAATGACTTAAATGTTGGTCTGCTTTCTCAAAGTTATATGATTTCAGGAGAGTTAATAGCATGTATGGGCAACCTGATCTCATGGGAAAAAGTAACTATGTTACAGGGTGTCGATTTCGTATGAATTCGTACGATGTGAATTGTACAAAAATGTACAATTATTAGGAAAAAAATATAGCTGCGAGCTGCAATTATCGGGGTTCAAGTGCTTTAAGCACATGCGTAAAAATGTATTATGTTTTATTTAGCAAGCCTGTAACCATCTCGATCATAGATGGAAAAGACCATTTACAGCCAATACAGGAAATTTACCTTAGGAAATATATGGTTTATAAAGCTTTTTAACAGTTATCGAGGTTAAGCCAAAAACCTAGGACTAGTTCGCCCTAGTTGGTTTTTGAAATAATCTCCAATATTTAACAAATGATTCGATGGACAGCGGCGGTCCTAGAGGCAAAGTTGCTCAGAATGAGGAGTTCTACCATGTGGTATAAATGTCTTGGGTATGCGCGAAAAATCGCATGATACACAATCCTTTACACAGGTAAAAAACGTGAAGGCGCCCCCCGGTGGCTGATTTCTTTCGAATTTCTCACAGGCCTCTAGGGCCATGAGTCAAACTGGCCCAGCGAGTTTCATTCCGATCGGCCTCCGTTAACCTTGTCTGATAGTTGATCAAATTTCATTGGCCAATGGCGTGACGTTTTTCGAGATGCATCAATATCCTCATAGACAGTCATGGCACCTCGGACGAAGACATTGCATGCCAATTTTCAAGTCGATCGGACTAACGGTGAAGTAGTTATAGCCGTTTTGTGTTTTTTTCCTGTTATAGCACCATCAAGTGGCCAGTTGCCGCGTCCTTTATCACGCAACCACAGAATGAGCTCTTACATAGGTGTGCCGGGTTTGGTGAAAATATCTCATTCCGTTCACGAGTTATAGCCATTTTAGTAAAAGTGGCTCCACCCACTTTGAATGTTTTGGTGGCCTTTAGGGACCGTGAATCAAAATTTTAACTTTTTTTGATGATAATTGACAATCTGTCTCCGGAGAATCTCGCTGCACTGGTTTGGTTCTGATCAGGCCAAAAACCTAGGTCTAGTTCGCAAAAGTGGGTTTTTCAAAAAGTCCCAAACGACTTACGGTTTGGTTTGCCCGATCACTTTTAGGGGAGAATGCTGATCATTAGAAAATTTAACAATTACAATAGCGTTTCAGCGCTACGTGCTTGAACCCCTAATTGAGCATTAAGGTCCGCCCCTAACCCCAGCCCTAAACAAGCCCATCACTGGAGCTTAAGCATATCATACGGAAACGTAAGAATGAGTTCGTACAAATTCATATGAGTTAACCACCAATTCACCAAAATGCAAAATAGTTAACTGCCATGAGATTGTGTTGGTATGGACCACTTTTATGATACTTTTTTGGTATTTTGTTTCCTTTTTAGCCATTTTGAAGCACTAATATCCATTCATAGCAATTGCATGAAAAAGTCTTGACGTTTGCTTTTCTACTCCAGTGTGTCACCTCATTGTCGTGGGCTGTTGAAGGGTGTTTCAGAGGAAGCCCTGAGGTGGGAGGAAGAGATGAGTGAAATCCTCACTCTTTATCCAGAATAAGCTTCATGAATCCCTTTACACCCATTTAGTTTTCTTACAGTGCGATTCTTCTGACTATGACCCAGACATCTCCCTACTTTAGAGTTCACTCACTCCTCCTCGTAAAATATGGAGCTTATGGCCGTTCATCTCTATAATCATCTGTGTGCGTGCTTGGCGGCCGGCTCCAAGACAAGCTAACAAGAACTCGGGCTCCACGCCAGCTTCCTATAGCTCAGTTCAAAAAGTCCCCACTTTTTCAAAAGGTAACATTATTGAATGACCCTTTGAGGTTGAAAGCCTTCACGATTTGAATTGCTATCATTCCCAAATATGGTTTATAAAGAGAAGCATTATATTGTCACAAAGAATAATGCATGCAGTTCATACAGCGAACTGTGGCTTAAATATGAAGCTTAATCAACAAGTCAAATGCTCTGAAAACCTTGAAAGCCTTGGTAGCTTTAGGTGGGATTTCTTTAAACAACTAACTGTAAAAGGCAGACATACTGCAATAAGAAAATTTTTTGTCCAAGCTGAGCTGATGTAAAACTCAATATCCATATCATGAAGTAGTCATATCTTTACTTGAATACCAAGTAGTACATTCATTTAACATTTAAAGACCCCATGGTATATATATATATCTCTATATCTATATCTATATATATATATATACAGGGCTTGACATTAACATTTTGCTCATCAGTCACTGTGGCTAGTGGTTTTCCAAAGTTACTAGCCATCTGGCATTTTCACTGGCCACCATTTTGACATTGATACCATGAGGAAAAATTGCCATATAGATATTTTTATTATCTCATAATTTGGCAGCAGGTATATTAGGCTGCTGTCACTTTAACACCTGATGCACGGATCCATTATACTGTTTCACATGCGTTTTCTTTCTCAACTGTTTACGTTCACTTAAAACATCTGCCTGTGTTTACATGAATACTCAAGACCGGAATTTTGACATTATTTTGTGTGTATTTGACTGTTTAAGCTCAATAAGCAGCGGAAATAAAACTTAATTTAGTACTGAGAGGCGGCTTTGTGTGTGCGCACTTTGGGTGTGAGCACAAAATCTGTGGGAATGAGTAAAATTATGTGCAATACTCAATCCCACGCCAAAATTCAGGCCCTGTAACACCAACAATATTCATCCGGAGCAAATGAAACGAGTGAGTGAGGGGAGGCGGGTTTGTGTGTCAAAAAGATAAGAGAGAGAGAAAGCACAGATTGTGATCTATTCGGTGGACAATGAGTACTGGAAGCGTTTCAGATATTTCAGTATCGATATGTATCACAAAATCAATATTTTTGACAACACTACATTGCACTTAATTTATTCTTTCAGATGCCTACAACTGAAAAATTTATATATTATGTATAAAATTCAACCCGCCAAAGTGAATACTATAACATATGAAGTAAGTAAAAAACATGAAGTGCCCTTCTGAATGCTCCAAGATGCAATTCTAAGACCACAATTAGGGGCCATTCACATGTGTTTGAACAGTTTTTTGTTTATTGTTTTTCTATGTATATATGCATCAGATGCATTAGACCTGTCTGCCAGTTTGAGTCTGGTTAAAAGTAGTTCAAGAAGGTCTGATGGCCTAGTGGACGTCTCAAGGACAGTCAGGCCTGTGCAAAAAATAATCATATATGGTGCAAAATAAAAAATACAGAGAGACCGTCAGTATGCTCAGTCACACTCACTGTCTGTCACAGCATCGGTTGCTCAGGGACTGTGACACGGCACTCAGCACCACAGACACAAACGCGCGAGCTCGTGAAAGTGCCAGCAGGGGCACTGCACCTGATAGCCAGAGGATTTATAACCAGCAGACTGAGAAATAAAGAGAGAGAGAGAGAGAGAGAGAGGGAAGTGTAGAGGGAATAGAGAGCATGTGTGAGGGGAGATTGCTGCAGGCATTTCTCAGTCTGACCTTCAGTGTCCCGTCCCAGTCGAGCTCTCTAAATGAGTCTCTACACCACCGGCGGCCAGGCAGCCATCCAGCCGCAAGGCAGGGGACAACACATTTTATCCACGCATTCACGGTGGTGATATGTCCAATTTTCACCCAATCCCCTGAAGAGTGTTCTCAACAGATGCACTAAATGTATTTCAATGAATAGAGCACATCAGCAGTCTCCATATAAACCTTTTAATACAGACCAAGCATTTGAAGACGCTTCACTTCTAAAAAACAAGTTTAATAGCCAAATTGACAGTAACTACAGTACCCATAATCCTGAAGAGATAAAAGCCAATCAGAGAAGTTGATGTTACCATGGAAACAAGAACCACATCAAAAAATATTCGCAAAGTTACTCACTTATATTTTTGTACATGGATCGATGATGTGACTTTTTTTTTTTTTTGGCTGAATCGATTAAGTTATTTAAAAATACACATTAAAATTAAAATTTTTACAAAAAAATTATATTCTTTCTCTTCTGATAAACTTTTCACTTTTTTAATGAATTAAAAATTATTTTGTTTATTTATTTCTAAACAGATAAAGAATTATTTGAGTCCTTTTTTGTGAGGCTTGAAGTAAAAATAAAGTTACAAAACAATAAAGATAAATTATAAAATATTGTGCCAAATTTTCTATTTGAAAAAATAAGCATAAAAGCTGTTTTTATTGTTTTAAAATATTTTAAAAATATTTTAGTAATTATTAATATATGTATATAAAAAGCCAAAGACAAGTTGAGTTGAGAACCACAGGTCTAACTAAAATTCAGGAATCCATTTTGAATCCAAATGAATTTAATTGACTATTTTAGTACTTTTTATTGAGCGTTACATCACTTGAAATTTGAGTCATTAAAGGGATAGTTCACCCAAAAATGAAAATTATCCCATGATTTACTCACCCTCAAGCCATCCTAGGTGTATCTTCTTTCAGACGAACACAATCGGAGTTATATTAAAAAATATCCTGGCTCTTCCAAGCTTTATAATGGTAGTGAAGAGGGGGCGTGTTTTGAGGCCCCCCCAAAAATGCATCCATCCATCATAAATATAATCCATACGGCTCCAGGGGGTTAATAAAGGCCTTCTGAAGCGAAGCGATGGGTTTTTGGAAGAAAAATATCCATATTTAAAACTTTATTAAATATAATAACTAGCTTCCGGCCATACGCATCGATTTGCGGCAGAAGAGTGACCTCTGACCTGTCGCATGACGCAATGACGAATGCGGAAGCGCAGAGGATGGAGCGAAACAAAACACCGGTCACGAATAAGAAGTCTAAAACGAGAAATTTTAAAGAGAAATGTCGGAGGATTTCGATATAAGAGAAGAGGAGCTTGAGTTTGTTGCCCAGCCCTATTTGTTTGAACCGCGAGAGGCGTCTAAGCTTACGATACTCATACATCCTACATCATACGTATATCGCTTCAGGGGGTTACTCATTTGGCGACTTGCACAGTATGCATACGGTCATCTGGTGGAAGCTAGTTATTTTAGTTTATAAAGTTTTAAATACGGATATTTTTCTTATAAAAACCCATTGCTTTGCTTCAGAAGGCCTTTATGAACCCCCTGGAGCCGTAAGGATTATATTTATGATGGATGGATGCATTTTTGGGGGGGCCTCAAAACACGCCCCCCGTTCACTACCATTATAAAGCTTGGAAGAGCCAGGATATTTTTTAATATAACTCCAATTGTGTTCGTCTGAAAGACGAAAGTCATATACTTCTAGGATGGCTTGAGGGTAAGTAAATCATGGGATATTTTAACCCATTTTTCATGGGATAATTTTAACCCATTTTTGGGTGAACTATCCCTTTAAATAAAGAAAAAAATCTACATTTTCAAATACTTATTTGCTTCAAATTTTGTTTGTTGTTATTGATCTCTGGGCTGGTTGGTTTGGTTTTAAGGCACAGAACTCCCTACATAGAAAATAAATAGGAAAAATACTGCTGAAAAAGTGGGAGGTCGCTCTATTCACGAGACCGTGAAATTTGCCTGCAAGCAAAACCAATCAGAACGTGCTGTGAGCCTTTCCTGTCTGATTCAGTTCGGGCCACTACATGGGTTCATAGATGAATAGTGAATGATTCAGTGCATCAGTACTGATACCAGCAGAGGTGCAATGTCTGTGCTGGAGTAATATCTCCTATAGGAGATGCTCATAAAACACAGCCGTGATACCAGAATGCTTTACAACCACAGGGTCTCCACCCAGTCTGCATGGCCCTGCATACAGAAACCAGATAAGATAATGCGTCTGTGTTTGCATGTGTGCGTAATGCACATGATGGGCATTTATGAGACACCGTGGCTGATCTCTTTCTTTCATAGGGCATTCATAACGAAGCATCCGGATGTGCGGTTGTCTGTGAATACTTACAGAGGGTGGTCAGAGTTTACAGTGTTATCAGACAGGGGCATTATTCAGTCTGCTGCTGGCAGCGCGGCGCTGTAATTGGCCGAAAGGGATGGGCGTCTCGGCGGGTTCACATGGGGGCTTGATGCTCCTCGTCTTTCAGCTGCTCCTGTTACACCCTGATGTGCTGAGACGACCGTGCTGCGGCCCGTCTGTCAGTCCCGCGGTCAGACACAGACATCCTCACCGCTTCACTCTCCAGTTTCGATGTCCTGGGCCGAATGTCCTCTGTGACCATGAGATGGGGCGGCAATACACTTCAGTTATTAAAAATAAAGAGCTCAGTGCTGGCTCAAGCTGTCAAGATCAATGATCAAATAGTTTTATCATAACAGAAGGTTATTAATTCAATTTTCACGGATTATTTGATTAATTAGGAAAGGCGCTGTTGTGCTATTCAGTGTATCCTACAGAAATTAAGAAGGACTGATGAGTGAAATAAAAACATGTAAGCAGTTACAAGATTGGAACAGATTAATAATGCTCATATGTTTTTATCAGAGCCGTAACCACCATAGGCATTGAGGGGGACAAGTCCCCCCCCCGCCCAATAATTGGAAATGGTCAAATACAAACAAGAGTAAATGTGTGCATATTTTTTAAATAAAATCTTATTTGCAAAGAGTTTAAATGGACTACTTTACAACCTAGGACTTCTTTTACCATTCTTATTTCTTCTTTACTCCCTTAAATCCCTTTTAATCCTTTAATTATTTAATTTCTTTAAATAAAAATAAAGAAGAAGAAGAAGAATTTAGCAATATAGTGGTCAAACAGCAAGAGAATCCTTAAAAAATTATACAAATATTTAATAATATACACATAAATAGTTAGCTATTTTAATTATATAATGGTCCAAAATGGGTTATAATTCATTTAAGTTGCTACAGTAAATATTGTTGGAGGTTTTGCTGCTAATGGAGGATCTATAAGTTACTAAATTCAGGGTTTCACTTACTTTCACCACTCTGCCCTGTCAGTATTTACTTAATGTATTCAATTAAACATACAATTATTAGTGTGTTATTAGTTTAGATAGTGTTTATCTATAATTAGCTATGTTTACATTACCCTGTTTTATGCGCATTTTGAAGTATCGCACCAGAAACGAGTGATGGAAACGCTAAATTTTGGGTGGAGATCCAGGGGGTGGAGATGGGTAGGTTTAGATCCAGGGTGTGGAGACGGGTAGGGCTGTGTTCCACTCCACTTTTAGCACGCACTCGCGAACTTCCCTAAGCACTTCCCCTTAGGGGAATCCCTGCCGCCATTTTGAAGTGCATTCCACTTTGTGAAGTGGACGAGGGAAGTTTATATGGACAGACCCTTGCTCCCTCGATTTTGACTGAGGGAGCGAGTCTACTTCATATGTACACTTCAGGTAGCTCCATATACCACAATGCAACACGATTGTGACGTCACTGCATATCGCGTTTAATTTACCCCACCACAAACAACTCTGATATATTAATTTTTTTTTAAAATATCTAAAACAACCCAAACACACCTATATACATATAGAATGCTGCATCAAACAGTTTTGTAAGGAAAAAAATGTAAATAATAAATCAACTCCATAGCAGATTCCAAGTGATCAAGGGCTTAGGACGTTCCAATTCAGCCCATTGCACGAGTTCCGCCAGTAGTGGGCACTCGTGCAACGTAGTACATGCAATGACGTACATCCGAGTCAACGAGACTGAGGGAAGTTAGCGAGGGAAGGGTATAAAAAATGAACTGGAACGCAGCCTAGGTTTAGGCATATGTAAAGTGGGAGGAGTTGGATCTGGATCCAACCTCGCCCCCTGGATCTCATGTTCTGCAGTGAGGACTATCTCACAATCATGGCAATGGATGTTAGTAGGTTTAAGTATATTGCAGCCACTGCACTAGCCATTACTTTTAATCGAAGGAGACGTAGGTGTGTTATCCAAGCCAGTTAATGGCAAGGAAAGCCCCTTATACTTGGGAATGGCCACATATGAGGTGTTTCTGGGTGTTTCTCCCTCCTATCTGCCTTGAGGTCTTGATAAATTGCGGCATTTCTTTGTTGTGTAGAATCCAGTATTCCTGTTATTCTTTTGTCTTTTATGAGTTTAATAAAGAACTCTTCTCGTCTTCTGTCTAAACATACCGCGCCATCTTTAAACAATAATAGACTTTTACATACGCCAAGTGACCTGTAAATGCAAAAAAAGGTTTCCGTTGCAGTTTTGCGAAATATTCTTTTTTCGAATTGCCTGAAAAACCACCTTATGCGAGCGTAAAAACTTTTTTGTGATATATGGGAGTTTTTGCAAAATTGAACTTTTTTTTATTTGGGTGTATTTTCAATTTGCACAATTTGAAGGGTAATGGAAATGCAGTTACTGAAACAAATATGTTTTGGATCAACATGAGGGTGAGTAAATAACGACAGTATTTTCAGTTAAAAACTTCATACTCTCTCCTTAAAACTTGCTTAAGAACTTTTTATTTCCACTGTCAGATCTCTTTCTCTTTTCCCCTCATCTGTCTCTCTGCTTCGCCTTCTTTCTCTCATCTTTCTCTCAGGCCCCTTGCTGCTCTGCCTGCCTTGCCTTTGCCCTGTCAGTGGGGCTGCAGGGATAAACTGTGTGATTAAGCAAGCCCGGCTGTGAACAGAGGAGAGATTGGAGCAGCTGTTCTCATAAAAAATGCAAGCCAATGAGACTCTCATCCAGGCCAGAAATCATCCTGCAGTTTAATGCATTCATTTTTTTGCTAGAGAAAGTTGCCCCCAGCCATTTTACAATGGCTAGGTCTTCACTATAGGTGAACATAGAAAATGAATCATAACGCACACAGATGAAAAGCACACAGGAGCACATACATTTAGAGGTTACTGAAGGTTTTAAGTCTTGCTTTAGGTGCTGTAAGGAAGGGCAAAGATCTGGGTTTAACAACAGGGTCATTTTAAAATCAATCAAACTTTAAAGATGCATCAATGAAAGTATTTGTGAACTACCTTTTGTATACTCAACAGAAATAGTTTAACATTTTTATTAAAGTTGCCTTCTGCAACCTATTTTACTTGGGTAACATGACCATGAAAAAAGATATTTAGCAAATATAAAAACCCCACACAGAACTGATGTCTGTAGCTCCATGGAAAACTTAACAGACTTAAATCCATTCAAAAAATTTACTTAAATCAATAATCAAAAGCAAGTTTCATCTAGACCTTTGGCTACAAGATCAACAACAATCAAGGCAATAAAGCTTTCATTTTTTTGGAGAGCAAGCTTTTAGTCCTGTGGTGAAAGGCAGAACACATTCAGGACATTCTCTCAATTTTCTGCTGACACTTCAAAAAAGAAGTGAAACAGAGGAAGGGAGCGTAGCCTTTAAAGTGGAGAACCAATGAACTGTACAAGAGGGCAACCTAAACAGGCGGTGTGCAGAACCTCCCGAATCAATCACCATCCACTAACCCCCCCAAGGAACTTCATAGCAAGAATATGATCACTAAAACTGCGGCTCTGCACAAGATATAAGCCGCCATGTTACATATTGTCAACACAGGATGCCATTTCTCTTGTACTGTCTTGGGGTTGTAGAGTTTTAAGGGGATTTCCAGACTGGATGGGCAACCTCTGGCTTTCTTCAAGCAGCTGCTGAACACAGGGGGTCATGGGAGGAGGAGGAGGTTCTGATGGATTACCATTTTCACCTCTGAGATGGACTCCATTAGCACATCTCCTCTGTGCATGCAAATAAACACACATGCAGGCACCAGAGAGACGTTCAAACCTGGGTTACAAATCAGTTTCTTAGTCTTGTTTCAGGACACGGACAGACATGACCATATGTGTGAGGTGATTTAATGTTATATCAATATAGGAACATCTTCATTCACCAATGTGTCCAAATGCTTTGGGAATGTACAATCCTGTTTGGTCATATCTGAAAGTAAATTTCAATTGGGATGGGACTAGTTTTTCCTGAGGAGTTTAGGTAAATCTGTGTTTCACAGACATACTGTGATATTCTGACTCTCAATTATATACTTAATGTTACATTTAGCACACATGATCTTTCGTGATGGCTTCATAAAGACCATAGACACTCCCGTTAAAGTAAAAACTACAGATATCCCAAACTCTGAATAAGCAGATGAAGTAAAAAATGTCACAAATGTTAATAAGTGTAACTCAGATGTTGCTTTCAAAATTAAACTAATTAGAACAGTGCAGAAGGAAAAACATAAGGAAGAAATGAAGGAAGGATGTTAGCAAGGAACATAGGAAGAAGTAAATAAGTAAATATGTACGGTAAGGAAGAGAGGAAAGAAAGAAAAGTAAAGAGGGAAGGAAATAAGTGACTAAGGAAGTGAATAAGTGGTACCAAAGTAAGGAAAGCACAAAAGGAAATAAAGCTGCGTTTCCACCGAAAATACCCTGAACAATTTGTCCCAGGAACTTTTGTTTTCCCCACCAGATCTGTTGCTGTCTGTGTTTCCTAAAGTAAGATTAGGCAAATTAATCTGGTGACGTAGGACTGCACAAGACTTTCCAGTCCCTGCTGCATTTCGTCCTCCGCATATAAGCTTAATAAGCCTGAACCTCGTCGTTGGTCCATCAGTTGTATTTTTTAAACTCCATTGTTGATTCGAATAGCAAACAACTCTTACCGCACGCACCGCAACAGACTTTTAAAAATGGTGGTTGAAATAAAATGCTGTGCGTGGAGTCAACCAATCAAAATGCTGCGTGAACTCAACCAATCAGCATGTTCAGCGCCAAAGTCCCACCCCCGAAAGTTCCTGAAGTTTGAAAAAGTACTACCTCAAATTTTACCAACAAATTTTACCTGGAACTTCATTTAGACCCTGGTCCCTGCGGTCAAAACACACCAAGTACCAACCCTAAGTCCCTCGTTCCTGGGGAAAGTTCCTGCGGTGGAAACGCGGCTTAAGTAGGTAGGTAAGGAGGAAGTGATTGAAGTAGGCAAGTAAGGAAAGAAAGAGGAAAGTAAATACACAAGTAGGTAGGTAAATAAGGAGAAAAGAATAGGAAGTAGGTAAAGAAGAATGGAAATGTGTAGGTAAAAAGGAGGTAAGGAATTTAGTAGGTAAGGAAGGAAGGAGGTAAAGTAAATTAGTATTGTCAGGAAGGGAGGAAAGAAAGAAAGGAAATAAGTTGGTAGGTAAAAAATAAGGAGGCAAGGAAGGAAGTGACTAAGGAAGAAATGATTGAAAGAACAAAGGAAGGAAATGACAAAAGAGAGAAGAAAGAAAGGAAGGCAATGACTAATGAAGTTAGGAAGGAAGTGAATAAGTGGTACCAAAGTAAGGAAAGCACAAAAGGAAATAAGTAGGTAGGTAAGGAGGGAGTGATGGAAGTAGGCAAGTAAGGAAAGAAGGAGGAAAGTAAATATGCAAGTAGGTAGGTAAATAAGGAGAGAAGAGTAGGAAGTAGGTAAAGAAGGGAGGAAAGAAGAATGGAAATATTTAGGTAAAAAGGAGGTAAGGAATTTAGGTAAGGAAGTAAGTGGGAAGGGAGGAAGGTCAGTGTGTCAGTATTTAGATAAATAAGGAGGGAAGGAAGGAAGTGACTAAGGAAGAATTGATGAAAAGAATGAAGAAAGGAAATGACAAAGGAAAGAATGAAAGGAAGGCAATGACTAAGTTAGGAAGAAAGTGACTAAAGGTTCAGTCACATTTACCGTTGTTCAAAGAATTTTCAAGGGTGAAATCCAGTCATTTCAATAGGAATCGACACGATCGGGAATTTCGTTTGAGGGTGAAAGATTTCCCTAAGAAGATTTCGCAATGGGTTCAAGTTGGTCACACGGAATTATTGCATTGACCAACAGAGAGCTGCTTGGTTTGAAAGTGACTTCTGTGTGAATGGTGCTTCATACATTGCCACATACATTTCCATCCAAAGTTGCGAATTTAACTTGTGCGCAAATTTGAAATATCTCATAATAAAACATTTGCGAATGAAGCAGCGTTTCCATCCAGTGAGTCGAAGAGAACAAAATTGTTATTTTCTGATAAAAAATGAAAGTTGTTGCAATAGGAGAAGCCACTGTATGTAACTTTTGTTTATATGAAACACAGTAAATGCTGCATGTTATCTTGCATTTAGATGCCTTGTGTTTGTGAACGAAATCATGTGAGGCGCTTCTGGGAGGGAGTTATACCGAACAACTTTAACGACAGACTTTGCTCAGGCATTACAGAATGACCAAAACAGCATTTCAGATGCTGTACAACGAGATCGGTCCGCTGGCTGGTCCAGTTATGCCGTCCCATAACTTTTTTTGATACACATCAAGGATTTTATTCAGTAAAAGTGTTTCCATTGTAGTTTATGCTCATGTTTTCGTATCGCATAAAAAATTTATCCGACTTAGTTGAACGCATACTTTTTTTTGGTCCACATTTTTAGAATTTGTGTGCATCTTGGTGTTTCCATCCAGTGTTTTTTATGCGATATCCCAAAATGCGTGTAAAAATATGTGGATGGAAACATAGCTAATGGTTCTTTTTTGCTAATGGTATGTTGTTTTTCTATAGTATCTGGTGCATCCAGGTGCCTCTTAAGCACTATGCAATTGTGCAGAGGTCAGTGTATATCTTTGTTAATGGACAGCGTAAGGACAGGGTGTTACGTTTTGAGTACAATAAAATCTATCAGTTTCTCCAGGGACTGATATTTAATTGAATTTGTTTGCAAACAGCTTTAGCCGACACAGTTATGCAGAGGTTTGTGCCATTGTGTGAGGTCAATTGTTCCACAATTTCATCGCATTAGCATAAGCACACTATACTGATAATAAATAAAATTGATTTTGCCATCATATCTGCTTCTTTTAAAAAAAGAGATTACTGGGTTCCTGGGACACAGCTGCACACTCCAGAAACCCTGCTTGAGTGTCACGCTACCCTAAACTGATTTATGAGAGTTTTCCAGCTCCTCATAAGACCTCTCAGTGATTAACGGCAGCAATATCAGGTGAAATGTTCCCAAACAGTTTACATAATTCACTGTATTGCTCCTAAAATGGCATTGTTGTCACTTAGTGGATTATTGGAGGAAAGACTTTACCCTCACCGCTGCGCACAGTAGCGCAACAGTGAACCGCATATATTGTCAATAAACCAAATGGCCGCCATGAGGAACAGATTGTGTAGTTAAAGCAAATGTTGTTTGTAGCACTCATACACTAGCAGAAGTTCAACATAAAAACAGCAATAATGTGCATGTTTCAAAGATTTATGGATTCTCACCTCCTTGCTTCATACATACAAAATATTGCTAAGTAGCAAATGGAAATAGCGGCACTTTTGCCCCTTTTCTTTACAAGCATGTGTGCTATAAACACACACACACACACAAACACACACGGAAGTATATGATATGCAAAATCTCATCTCAAATACTCAAGCGTGGTGTTTATAGTGGTGAATGAAACTTTAACAGGCCTTTTACAGATAAGTATTAGCAAAAACCTGATGTGCTAAATTCGTTACATTATTGTGTTAGCAACATAGTTGAGTCCCAAATTGTGTTCTATACACAATGTAGTCTGCTATCTAGTGTATGAATTTTAGAAGGGCAGTGTTTCCAGTTGAAGGATATGATGTTTCAAATGCACCTGGTGTGTTGTGACTAGCTTTAGCATGTTAGCTCCTCTCCTTTTGCTACGTAGGCAACACTGCAACTGTTGAGGGCATAAATCATCCAACTTTCCACACTTACAACATTTGGGTATTCCTTGGAGGATATAATCAAAAATGGAGTGAGGAAGGTTAAGGTTTTTAATTGTCAGTAAATAAATAAATAAAATAACACTTAGCTAAAACAGTAACTCACTAGGTGTAAATTGAAAAGGGGACCCTTTTTGTTACTTCCATACAATAACTTCTGTAAAATAACTTCAGTCAAAATGTTTGTTTTAGCTAAGAGGGATTAAAAGTTGGGCTACACTAAGAGGCTATATTAAAATACATGTAATATTGAAGATGTCACCTGCTATTTGCAGAGATTTAGCTTTCAAATATCTCTCAGTTTGACTGTTAACTCACGAACAAAAAACATAGAACCTTTCAAACAGAAAATCTCTGTTGGGAATCACTGTAAGCAGTGTTGTGGTTCAGGTTTACTGTGTGTCCAAGGTGCCTACCCTCAAAAATGGACTGCAAAATTAGGGATTAAACGATGTTGACAACCTTTTTATTAGAGAAATTTGATCACACAAAATTAAAAGTATGCATAATAATTCAGTAATATACATAAAGGTATATAAATCTATATGCTAACATTTGTTAATGTGATTAAGTCATTAAGTAACAATAAATAATTTTAGACCATTTATTAATCTAGCGTAATGTTAATTTACAAAAAATACTATTGATCTTGGTTGTCATATACATACTTATATTGTTACATTTATGCTGTTACATAATGAATAAACATGATGACCACAATCAGTGGCATATTTGTAAATTAACAAACAAATTAATGCTATAAATTATTAATTGTCACTAACAACAACAACAACAACAACATTTTGATTACACTTTACATTAAGTTTATATATACATATTATTAAATTATTATCAACATTTATTACACTCTAAAAAATGCTGGGTTGAAAACAACCCAAGTTGGGTTGAAAATGGACAAACCCAGTGATTAGGTTGTTTTAACCCATCAGTTGGGTTAAATGTTAGCCCAACCTGCTGGGTAGTTTTATTTAACTCAACTATTGTTTAAAAATGACTGTACTGCTTGCTTAAAATGAACCCAAAGTACACTGGAAATGAACATTTATTAATAAGTTTGATGAATAATAATTAAACAATAAACATTTATTAAATTGCTTATGTTCACCTTTTGATTATTATTGTTGCCTCTAGTCTGATTTTTAATTTCCAACCTATTTTGTGTTCATTTAAGTCAGCCATATAGTAATTTTAAACAATAGTTGTGTTAAAGAAAACTGCCCAGCACGTTGGGGAAACATTTAACCCAACCGCTGGGTTAAAACAACCTAATCGCTGAGTTTGTCCATTTTCAACCCAACTTGGGTTGTTTTTAACCCAGCCTTTTTTAGAGTAGAGCCATATAGTAATTTTTAAACAATAGTTGGGTTAAATAAAACTGCCCAGCATGTTGGGCAAACATTTAACCCAACCGCTGGGTTTGTCCATTTTCAACCCAACTTGGGTTGTTTTTAACTCAGCCTTTTTTAGAGTTTTTTAGAGTAGAGCCATATAGTAATTTTTAAACAATAGTTGGGTTAAAAAAAACTGCACAGCACATTGGGCAAATATTTAACCCAACCGTTGGGTTTGTCCATTTTCAACCCAGCTTGTGTTTTTTTTAACTCAGCATTTTTTAGATGCATTATATATCACTGCCCACTGAATGAAAAAAACATCAGCACAGCATCTTGAACCTGCAATTTATTATCTACAGCCCTGAAAAACACTTTGTTCAAATGTTGGGAATGAGTTCACTTTACTGCCCTCTTCACGCATTTTCAATTTTGTGAGGCTGATCAGTAAATCAGCATTGATCAAACCAATAAGCTATTGGTTTTATTATCATATCTTGTTTGCTGATAATTATGCTTCCGTAAACAAATGCTCTCTCCCTGATATCTCAATATATCTCTCTGATATAGCCGAAGAACTCAGTTCAAGCAGCTGGCTGGTATTAAACCTGATCCCCTGGTTCCCTAGCAGCTTTGGGAGGCTAGCTCATAATAAAAGCATCTCTACTGGCCACAGCCCAGTGGGAAAGGATGGCCTTCAGCCAAGCCAAGCACTCTTTTGCCAACCACACCCGAACTGTAGCATCTGCTCTGCTTCTCCACTCAGCTCCAGTCATGACGGTGGGTCACGTTCAGTTCCACTGCATGCGTTCAAACCTCGCTGGTGTCATTAGAGTAAATAACCAATTGCTTATTTCAGGCTGTTTTGGAGAACGGAAATGGACCTGCTTAAGTTACAAGCTTATACGAGGCAGAGCTTCATTTTGTTTGGATGGGGCCCGGTCCAAATTGGAGATTTGCCCTCCAGTGCCTCCAATTTATGTCAAAACATATAAAAGCCCTTGTAGAGCGCTATAGGTATTGAGTCTGCTTTGGGTGGACTGAAAGCCCATCTTAGTGTGTGTGGACAGCTGCTGTTTTATGTGCTAGGCTTGTTTTATCACCGGCTTTAGTTTGTGTGAGTACATTAATGCATGGGATCACCCAGGCTGATGCCAAAACAAAGGGAGGCATGAACATGGGAGAAATGCGCACACAAATGTGGTAATCTTTACAGCAAAACATAAATGCGTCTTTGCAATTTCAGATATTGCTTTGAAAAACAATCATGTAAGCACCATGGTTGGGTGAAATTCAGAATTTAAGAACTGGATGCTTTTCAGTTGATTAGTTGGAATTTGATATGAATTAGCAACGGCTCATTGGAGGTTTAACTGGAATATGAATTGGAATGAGAGGAAGAGGAATTTACGGAATTGCTATCCAAAGAAATTCAACAATTTGAACATTTTCTAGCTAGCTTCTAGATAAGAAGATTTTCATTTTGTAAGCTCGTTTTTTGTTATTTGGCTCTGTCTAATTTACCTCTGACAGCACTCTTATGAGTATGATATTGCTTCAATGGTTCAATAAATAAGTTAATATCATGTAACTTACATTTTAGACCAGTTTGTAGATGATTCTTCAGGAAGTATGAGTGGAGCAGTAACCACTCAGCTCCAACTCCATTTCAGGTCTTCCATTTCCTGTTTCTCCTCCACAGATTTCGCACTCAGATTATAAAATGTTGCGTAGGAACCATCCTACGTTTGATCTTACGATCATTTCTCAAATGTGCGTACATGTAATTGAGAATGAACTTACACACAAAAAGCATACGTATGCCGTTCTTCCAGATGCGAAATCTATATAAATCACAAATGATCTTTAAATTGTGCACAGCTGAATGGTTTCAGATCTCCGCCTTTTACACGCTGCCTATCATTAACATATTAGAGAAGAGACAAGAGAACCAGTCAACTTCTAAATCCTTTACTTGAGAATGGCAAGCTTCAAGAACTGCTTAATACCTGCAGTACTCCGACTTTCTGCCACAAGGAAAAGTATGTAAAGTATGACATGTCAACATTTCAACAACATGAACCAAACTCTTCCAGGCCTCGGCTACAACTACAGTGTTTGAGGGAAAGTCAAAATAGATCAATGAAGAACATAGACTGGCATTATGCAAATTTGTTACATTGTTGCGTAGGTATGTAACAGGAAGTGAGACTGGAATTGAAATACATTTTTAATATTCTCTCAAGATGCTTGAGGAACCAAAAACCAGCAAACCAGTCATCATAAAGGGACAAACTGTAAAGCAGATCTCACATTTTAAATGCCTATAAGAACAATTACTGATGATAAAAATTAATTTTGAAAGTAATGTAAAGTCCATCCATAAGAAGGCAAGACAATGTCTTGATCTTCTTAGGAAATTGAGGAGTTTTAACATTAGCACACATACTCCAACTGTGGTTTATAAATCAATGATCGAGAGTATTCTTGCATATAATATTGCTTCATGGTACGGTAATCTAAATGTTAAACTGAAGAACAAACTTTCACAAACAGTTAATCAGGCAAATAAGATCACTGGGCATAAATAACTTTCACTCCAGGACTTATTTGATCGTTTTATGGAAAAAAACTGCAATTGTGATTTTTAAAGACCATACTCACCCCCTTCACTCTACTTTTGAAATGCTCCCATCTGGGCATAGACTCAGAATTCCTTTGGCCAAAAGAAATATGTGTAATTCTGTGGTTGTGTTGTTAATGTGTGTTGACAGATTTCCGCTCTGTGACAAACAGAATGGACAATAAAGTTAAACCTTAAACCCTTCTCTCATCGTTGTGTCCATTCATTGAAAGTCTATGTAATCAACAATTACAATTTTCAAAAAGTACATTGTAAAAGACTCTCCAAAAGTAATCCACATGAATCAAGCTGTTTAATCCAAGGCTTCAGAAAAGACACAATAGCTTTATATGATGAACAGATGTTTTAGGCTTTAATGCAGATATAAACATTAAATCAACGCAAATACATAGAGCACATCAAATATGATAAATGGCGGCTCAAATGTGCTTGCTTAACCATTGTAGAGCAAAAATGATTACAGAATATTAAAAATACCTTATTTTTTGTTCCACAGATGAATAAAAGTGGTTTGGTATGACATTAGGATGAATAAATGATGACAGAATTTTTATTTTTGGGTGAACTATCCCTTTAATAACAACACATACAACAGTTATTTGTATTTCTCATTAATATAAATTCTAATTATACCACCGTAAATTGAAATTACCTACAATTTTGGGATCTGAAAGGCATTTCCAATTCGGTAGCAATTTATTTTACAGTCCTGTTCCCCATGTGCTTATGCTAATTACAATAACTGGGTAATAACTAGGTACTAACCCTGAACCTACCCCTAAACCTAACCTTAACCCCTGTAGTTACCGTATATTACCCAGTACTTTCTTAGGTACTGAAAATAAAGTGCCTCCAATTCAATTCTGAATGGTACACACCCTTGGTAAAGACAGCGTCACCTCAGACACTGTGCCCCCTCACGTTGGCGAACAACCCCCCACCAGACCGCGATTTCTGCTGCCCCAATAGTTAATACAGCAGCTATCAAAGTGATCAGAAGTGAGGTGTGACAGTGGAGTGCGGGTCTGATACAGACAGGCCTCTCTAGGCCATGCTGGATAATGTGGGGAATCTAATAACTTTGTTTTGCTTGTTAACCTGATTGTTTTCTTACAAAGCTAATTAAGTAGTGGACACCTTAGGGATCTTCTTAACTGCCCGGCTCCCCTTCTTTCCCCGCTCTGAAGCCCTGCACCTTTCCACTGTAGCTCTTGTTCCTGTCATCTGGAAATTGATGGGAGGCTGTGAACTGTCTGTTGCAGTCCCAAGGTGCCTTTGCTCAGCACATAGACAGTGCCTGAATTCCTCTTTCCTTCCAGTTGATTGCGATAAATCAATCGGAAGGTCAAATGTAATGGCAGAGGCAAAGTTTTCTCCACCGGCTGCAGCTGAGCAAGATTGTGAAGGGGAAGCTTTCTCTTGACCTCAAGGAGTGATCTTATATCCATTGCAAGACCTTCATTAATTGAACCTGTGAAGGCAAGAAGACAGATTGAAAGGGTGTCTGTGTTAATATTTAAACTCCTGTGGCTTTCCTGTAAGAATATGGAGTATTCTGGGTACAATCACACACACACACACACACACACACACACACACACACACACACACACACACACACACACACACACACACAATGCCATTTAGAGAAGCGCTGTTTATATCAGTGTCTGATATGTGGCACATTTGAAAAGTCATCTGAATAATATCACAAAACATGACATTTGAACAGACATCAGACACTTGTGGTGCGAATGTAGCCTTAGATGGGATCCCACAAGTTTATGTGCTAATGCAAACAAAATTTGCCACAAAAACAACACTCCCTGCACCTTGGAGAGATAATACTGGGATTTAATCAATGTCTTAAGAAAAGCTGGCTAAAATCAATAAATCCCATGCCTGTTTGTTTTCATGCGTAAGGGCGAATCACTGCCCTGCTTCTTGAATTGGACTAATTGAAGTGTGCAATTTATAAGAAGGCTTTAAGAAGGATGTCCATGACAGTGTGATACATGAGAGGATAATTGATCTGCATGGTAAGAGACTGATATAATGGGCTGAAAGAAACCTGGATCAAGGGAAATGGATCAGCTCTCAGTGGGAAGTATCTTTGATGCTGATCTGCTGCTGCGAATGTAATGTTTATTCTCAAACAGAACTGATCTGGACTGCAAGTAATTCATGAAAAAACAGAACTATGATATTACATTAAATACGAACTGCTTTATATGAGAGATCTACAATAAGCATAAAGGGGAATGTTAAAAGTTAAAGGGAACCTATTATGCAAAATTCATTTTTACATGGTGTTTGAACATAAATGTGTGTTGGCAGCGTGTATACAACCACCCTATAATGGTAAACATCCAGCCAATCCTCTTTTTTAATCCCCATAAATCATAAGCAGTGTCTCAGAATAAGCCGTTTGCAGTTTCTATGCAATGTGACGTCACATTGCACAGGCCCCGCCCACGACTGCTGACGGACTCTGCCCTATTAGCATAGACTCCGCCCTGAGTGAGCTGTACACAGTCCGCCATGTTTATCTCCTCGCCAGAGCATTTAACAGCAGCATTCAAGTAAGAAATGTATTCTTATTAAAGCTACTGAAGTTATTCAGTCAAGAGCAGAGAGTGATTTTCTGTTTTTCTTTTGTTGTTTGATTCATATTAACAGCATATAGCAGTAGGTACTGTATATTACGCTGCTTTCATTTTAATACACAGATCTAATATACACATGCGATTTTTTTACTTGCTGTTGACAAAGCGCTATAAGATGTGAAAGAGAACTGACTTAGAGATACTAAAACCAAACAGATGTTTTTGGCAGAGATGTACAGGCTCCGCCCTCTTCCGTAAAGCGGGGCGGGGAGCAACAGCTCATTTGCATTTAAAGATACATGCACAAAAACAGTATGTTTTTCCTTCCACTCAAAAATGGGTATTTACAATGTGGTATAATAAATAATCTGTGGGGTATTTTGAGCTGAAACTTCACAGACACATTCTGGGAACACCTGAGACTTATATAACATCTTGTAAAAAGGAGCATAATAGTTTAATCACAATTTTTAGAAAGCACTCCACAGTGACACATTCTTCTAAGAATGTATTAGTTTAAGCATTCCTCAGTCTCCAGAGAGAGCACAAAGTGAACTGCAGATGTTGTATGTATTGGTAAACACAAATGTATCAGGAAGAACAATTGCTGGCAAGTGCAAGCCTGCCAACGACCTCATTCGACCCATTCTCTGAGGAAGCGGAGCCCCCTCAGGACCAGCAGGGTCTTAGTCTCCTGCTCTGGCTTAATTAATAAGTTTGACAGTAGTAGCCAGAACAACAATAGGTTTTAACCTGGCAGGATTGTGGAGCATGTAGTGATTGGGGGGCGTGTGATGAAGGTCCTGGGCAGGAATTATAAGATCTTTGCAGGGATTGTCTCCCTCCACCAGGCAGGAGATTTGAGTCTGAATGAAATGATTGTATCAGATAGAAATCGATGGCAATCCATGGTTCCCTTAATCCAGCCGCAGCGCACAGATCAGGCTCTGATGCAGGCAATCTCTCAGCCATCATTACACAGAGCGGATCGATCGCACTCTTTTCAAGGCCTGAGCCAGCCCTTGCTCTGCCTGAGACGAGGCCTACATAGCTTAAAGGGCTCTGGGTGCCTGACATGATACAGAGTTGTTTGTTAAAGGTAATTAACACAAACAAGAGGGAGAAGAGAAGGAGAGAGAGTAGTAAACTAAAAGTACAAGAGGTCTCTAATGGGAAAACAATGCATGCAAATAGCAATTAGAAGACAAAAAATGATGTTTGTTTTTTAAATGCATACCACAATTAATTTAGACATGGTAATGTCTGTAAAATATGTTAATGTGCTATATGATTCAACTGTTATATGCTAAATACTAATACACTTAGGGCAACTCACACTAGGCACATACTCCCCACTCCCCCGCTGGCCTACACTCACATTGCACTTAACATTCCAGGCCAAAGCACGCTTACGTAATTTACGATGCAACTTTTTGTTCTGAAGAAAATAGGAAAAAAAGCACTTTCGCTAATAGACTGCCTAATAGAGTTATCATTTATGCCATGCAACAATTTTCACTTGATTGTGCTGCACGTATCAAAAGATTATTACAGAGGCAACTGACTTTAATAGATGAATTTTCAGCTTTTCTCGCAAAGTACAATTCCTGTTCATCAATAAGGTAAGAATCAGACCCATAATAAACCTAAATATACTTGAATTAATTGAATTAATTGAAACATGTACTATCCAAGTAGTTATAGAAGATGTTTGCTGTCATAATGATGACACTGCCCACTCTAAGCGGGACTCGAACCCGGGTCCGCCGGCATGGGAGTCGGGCGCTCTAACAAGGAGGCTAAAAACCACAGTCTCTAGCATCAGTCGCTAGAGCGCCTCTTGAGATCAGGGGAGTGAAGTTTACATGCACAGCTCTTACTGGCCTACGACAGTTACACTCACCCCCCTAAACCTCACTCCCATCCGGGTCACGGCACCAATCTAACCTCTCCTGTTTGAACCGCCTGCTCTAAGCAGGACTTGAACCCGGGTCCGCCGGCATGGATGTCTGGCGCTCTAACAAGGAGGCTAAAAACCGCAGTCTCTAGCATCAGTCGCTAGAGTGCCTCTTGAGATCAGGGGAGTGAGGTTCACATGCACAGCTCTTACTGGCCTACGACAGTTACACTCACCCCCCTAAACCTCACTCCCATCCGGGTCACGGCACCAATCTAACCTCTCCTGTTTGAACCGCCTGCTCTAAGCAGGACTTGAACCCAGGTCCATCGGCATGGGAGTCGGGTGTTCTAACAAGTAGGCTAAAGACCGCGGTCTACGACAGTTACAGTAGCACACACAAGAGTAGTAGCATGTGTACCGCACCTGAGCCCAACACCCCCAAAACACCCCCCAGATGTACAAATTCAGTGGAGAATTCAGCCCCCCATTGGAGTATATCACATTGGGCTATTTTTGGGCTACTTTTGACTGTACACTGGGCTACTTTTGTTGCACAGACCTGGCAACCCTTCCCACCTCTTTAAGTGGGCAAGGGCACAGCACGGAGCAATCACACTAGTCAAACAAACTTTGGGGGTCAAACATGCTCGGGCACGTTCAGATCGCCTAGTGTGAGTACACCCTTCATACACAACCTACATAGACAGCATTTTAAGACATCATTCCCAGCACCAAAAGATCCCTCAGCATTTGTATCTATATTGTAGTATTACCTTAGCAACATGCTAACACTAAACTATATCCGGCATGTTGTTAAGGTAATACTTGTACACTACAGTCTCCGTGCTCATGGCGTCCCAGACACAAATATTTTAATGATTTATAAAAGATGAATCACTGTCTGGCCATCTGGGATTTCAGTATGGCGATAATGGGTAGGATTATAATTTTTCGGTATCGTGAGTGTATATTTGCTTGTTTTCTTGGGGCACATGGTCGAGCGTTTGGACCCGGAAGCGGTGACATGTGAAGTCAGACATAACAAGCTTCTCACTAACCCTGTGTTCAAATATTCCTAGTTCTCTACTATATAGTATAGGCAAATAATATGTAAAAAAAAAAAAGTAGCATATTCAAATTCATAAGTTCATAGCTGCTTTAAATTGGTGTTCAGCTGGTTTTAGTTGGTTGGTCAGCTGTCAATATTGAATTGTCAGTGTTAAATTGTGATTACAAGCTGATTATTATTATTACAGTAAGAGCAAATTTCTACAGGTCTGTTTATTAAAAACCAGCTAAAAGCGAACACCCTTTGATTTAGCTTAAAGGACAAAGCAATGCATTCTGAAAGTAACAATGTTTGTGAAATAAATCTCCAAGCAGCAAACAACTCCATAAGCAACTCTAATTGTAATCATCGGCAATCTCAGACATTGTTAAGTTTCTTCCCCAGTGCGCACATCAACTTAGCTCTTAAAGCCCCATTCTAATTTCCCACCTCCGTCAAAGTCTGCTCTGCTCCCAGAGCTTGCTCTCCCTCCGAGGGCTTTGTCTGGATCTATGTAAAACAAGTAATTAATTCCCAACATCAATATTCTACTCATGAGTGGTGATCAGAGCCGGTACGTGCACAGGAGAACCGCGCAGTTAAGCCATTGAGCCTTGGTTGTGAAGCGTTTTCTTTATGGGTCTTCCATAACTAACCTCCGCTCTAGTGTTTATTTCAGCCCCCTGTTCCAAAGCCTGCCGGCATCGAGGAACTTTCTCACAGCAATTAAGCGAGTGCCGCTGAGCTCGTTAATTACGCTGGCATAGTGCTGTTGTCACAAATCTAGATTTGCCCCTGGTCATTAAAAATTGCACTAAAGGATATTTTGAGATGAATTATTCAAAGTGATGGCTCGCTCTCCATTATTCATGTGCTGAGAGGACGATTTGCATCGCCACGCTGTAAATGTTATTAATCTTGCCATTTACAAAACTTGTTGCAACTTACTTGCGCATGCTAAGCCCAGTGTGCATGCCATGAGTTGGCTTTAATGTTTAAATGTTTGGATACCAATGAAAATTAAACAGTAATTGTGTAAACAAATGGATTCCTCTACCGTAGCACAAATGTAATCACATATGCTGTAGGACATAAACAAATTCGCCTCTGGCGCAGGAATCTGATCATTGTCGGCACCGCTGTAGATTTCGGCAGTATGACCGCTCTTCCTAAAGGGATGACTTCCAACATATGCCATTTAGAATTCTGATTGAGAGTTACTAATGAGTCTCATGGAAGAGCGTTAGCATAGTAACGGGAACATATAAAAACTACTGGATTTGACAACAAGCCTGCTCAATTAATACATATCCTATAGCTATTCTTGCGATGGGGCTTTCAAGTACAAAAAACATCCTCAACACAATTAAAACATGGCGAAATATTGGTCCTAATGAGGGGTCGTTCTTGAACGTATATTCTCTGCTGTTGGAACGGTGAATGAAGGCCTTGATGCAAAGATTTCTAATCCATATAGTCTGATGTAATGTATCTCAACCCTGAGCAAGCTAAATTACATCAGAAGCACACCCTCATTAATTACTAAGGCTGTCGGCAGCATCCGAGATAAAGGAGACTGTAATAGCAGTGAGGGAACACATGCTTTAGATTGTAGAGTCAGCAGCTCTTTATGTGTGCAGCTCTGGAGCAGAGCAATAAAACTTACTGACATCATATGTGCCTCTGTATGATCACTGAGATTCAGTATGATCTTAGCAAATTTTAATCTGCATATGCAGAACACTGCAAAACTGCTCTCAGGACATCATTTCTCAGAGCAAAATTTCAATCAATATTTTTAAAAGTGTAAAAAAAACATAATGGAGAAAGTTTTATTAAGTGTTAACAATGAGATTATGTGGTTTTTATAATCAATTAACACTGCTTTTGTCATTTTTTACAAGATGGACAAAATTTGTCACCAAAAAAGTCATTCGGTTTAACCAAAATTTCGGTTTTACCGAATGATACTTTTGATTATACCGAATGACAATATTTTCAAACAATGCTAACAGGCTGATATCTAGCTAGCTAGCTAGCAAAAGGACAATCAAACATTTTATATTTAGTACAAGTTTTTAAAATATTACAACATTTTCCATGTTTTATAGCGGTTGTACCGAATGACCTGATGTGTCGGGACATGCGTATGAGCAAGTGAAAACATGAATTTTTCAAATAGTTAAGAGAGAGTTAGATACTTTGCTTCACGACCATGTGGTCCTTTGCAGGTGTCTGAATGATGTCACATCCTGTCACATGATATTGACCACATGACTTGATCCAAAATGGTCCCTTTATATTGGTTACTCTGAATGACATCAATAAAATTAATTTTCCCGGACATTCTTTCTCATAACAAAACAACGACTTCTACACATAGTTCTAATACTATTTTGCACTATGTTGATATATGATGTTATAAAATCATGCCAGAATAAAAAAATATATACATTTATTACATTTTAAGATATTTTAATCACAAATGAAATAGCTGTATTGGCCTTTAGACGGTTAAACCGAATGACCTTTTGACACTTCAAAATCTTTAAAATACTTTTATATGTAGCAAAATATAATTAAAACCTTTTGGATTCAATAAAACAAAACAAATCTAGTTGTACTACCTTACATACTTTGGATGTCATATCTTTGTTTTTTATTATTATTAAAACCTTTGGACAAAAAATGACCCGTCACGTCATTGACCCATATAGTAGTGCAGACTGGAACCTATTCATTCAGCCAAATCAGTAGAGGCGCTGTCACAAAGCATTGAAATTTGAATTTATTCAAATGTTGGTTTCAGCCATCTTTAAAACCTGGAGAAAGCTATCTGTTAGCATCGCTATTCATTCTAATGAATGGTTGAAGTAGGTCTGTGTCATTTGAAATTGGCTGTATTCTTTAGTTCAAACAGTAGAGGATGGTGTTAGCAATGCCACGGTTTAATGGGTTTAATTCCTAAGGAATACAAGAACTGATAAACTCTCCATATATATATTGTTTTTCCTGCCAAATTTCTGGGCTCAGCTACTCTAGGTAAATTGTTCTTAAAACGATAAGGAGTTTGAATACAGTTCATCAGGGATTCATGTTAAATGCACTGTTTGTTCAGTGATGAAAACATCATCACATCTATTTTGTCTCGCAAATGATAAAGAATTGAATTAACAACCACATTTTCCATAATGAAACCTCTCAATACCTCATCTTATCACTATGATAAATTGATATCACATGAATTAATCCCACTATAAAAACAGTATAAATAACTTGTCTCTTTGTAATCAAGCCAACATAAAAAATATTAAAACATTTAGGTGAAATTTTAATTAATGTATTGTATAATTGAGTACTTGAGATTCTGAATGCATTCCATATAACCCTTGGAGGGGTTTGGCGGTCCAGTGCAATTGAATAAATCATCGGCCGTGACTAGATTAATCAAAATGTCAGACTGCTGCTGTTGCTGTGCATGGCTGTCTTTCAGTGCTGTTGGTTTGTAGTGAGTCCTCTTACTTTCAGAGAAAGTATCAGCCCATCACAACTTAATCTCACCATATCACTCCCTATTTGTGTCAGTCTTGTTATAATATTGTCATATTCTATTCTGAGGAAAGAAATTGATCATTTTTTGAGGTTAAACCAGGGTGTCCAATCCTGTTCCTGGAGCAGGGCTTAGGGAGGTTAATGATGATCTCAAGCCCCCCCGCGATGATCTGAACCCCAACCACGGAACATGATTTAAACCGGAACGCCAACTAAACCAAAAGCGATTTCAACCGCAAGCCCCTGAGAATTATAAAAGTCCCCCAAATCGTGTGTCCTGGGCTGGCGCCGGGACTGTCCTGGAGGGCCACTGTCCAGCAGAGTTCATCTCCAACCCCAATTAAACACTCCTGAACCAGCTAATCAAGGTCTTACTAGGCATACTAGAAACTTGTATTGAGGCAAGTTGGAGCTAAACTCTTCAGGACAGTGGCCCTTCAGGACTGAGTTTGGACACCTGGGTTGAACAAAAGATATGACAAATTTTATGACCAAAAGCCACAAACAGCTGTTTTTCTTTACTGTAAAAAGAAAAATATATTTTCATGATTTATCACAACATTTTTTTTGTCAAATCAACTTGGTTCAGATTACATAATATTTTAAGTTTCTGTTGATTAAACCAATTGCCTTCATCGTATTAACTCGTATCAAAATTTTAAGGCAACCAGGTAACTTACTTTTTTAAGTTAATTCTTTTTTTACAATGTTGGAATCATTTCATCGATCATGGCTAAGACAAGCATCATTATTTCTCATAATTAGTTTTTTTTTTTAAAGTGTTATATTTGTTGCACATGACCTAATTTATTATTATTGTCCATACTATTAATATCCATTGAAAAGTCAATTGTGTTATGAAATTATATTAAAGCAGAGACTTGAGCCATATCAGCAGATCATGATATCATTAAGGTCTACCTCTTGTGACATCCAGCATCATGAGAATAGGTAATAGAGAATATTGTGAAAAGAAATATAAATACTTTTTTAAATAAAGTGTTATGATTTTGTATATTTGAATAGTGTGCGTTTGTGATAAAGAGGGCTGTTTGTGTATCTGAAGGGCTCAGATTGTTTTTTTTGTGCTTCCTTTTCACACAAACACATGCTTATACACAAGTTAAACAACAAGATCAGCATCTCCCACCCTCTTCCATTCTAACATTCAATGTGAGAATCTCTTTTTGCTTGTAGTAATCTCATAAACATGGCTTTCTCTATCCCCATGACGCAGGCTCAGGCAATAAAATCACTTATATAAACGTCTGCACCAAAAAAAAAACGATGTGATAAAAACGGCTAACATATTACTAGTACCACTTTGGATTCCATGGATGTGCTGCGGTTGATTTCCTATAGGAACGCTTTATACCCACTTTTTATCACTAGTTCTGTCCTGCTGTTTGAGAGCCCGTTTTAATATGGGCTAACACTGCCCTGTAGGATAATGAGAAGTTGTGGTCCATTATGCTCCAGAGGGGGTTTTACTGTCTCACCTAGCCCATATTGTCATGGCATGTGAATACAGAAGATCACACATGGACAATATACATAGACTGGTGGTATGGTTTTACAAGTTTGTTTAAAAACATCAAGCTGCACTTTTGTTCAGATTTTTTTAATCTTATGTACCAAGCAATGTTTTAATACCACAATTATAATTTTTGACAGATGGGAAAAAGTCTTGCATGAACAAATCAGTGTTACCCTCAGGGACCACAACATAAACACGCTCTCACATCCAAGTAATTTAAACACTACAGGCTTATTTTTTCAATTGTCTATAGCGGTCGTTCCCAACCCTGGAGTATCAAGTACTGCACATATTGGGTGCCTCCCTAATCACACACACCTGATTCAAATGGGTGCGTCAGATAAGGGAGACATTAAATTGTGCAGCATTGGGGTACGCCTACTCCAGGGCCAGAGTTGGGAACCACTGGTCTATAGAGCAGTGTTTACCAACCCTGTTCCTGAGGCCTGTTCTATAAAGTGCCAAAGAAAATTGGGGATTCCAGTCCAAAACCTGACTTCAATTAACCTAACAAATCAGTCGGGGCTAAAGTGGTTCCATAAAGGACTATTTAAGTTCAAGCAATCCCACTATTTTGACACAGGTTTAATGAGTTAAGATCATTTAATGTGCACGCTATTCTTAAGCAGCCCTTAAGGTCGATCATGGATCAAATCAACCCACCATGGCAAACAACATATATATATATATTGTGCATTTTATGCATTTGAGACGTAGTATGTTCCTCAGTGCATAACTTACATTTCACAGACACAAATGTTAAAAATTCATGCAAATATTTTCATTTTGCTGCTAAAATTCACAGTGAACGAGCGCTGCTGCGCGCATGTGCGCCAAAACGAAGCACAATAGAATAGAAGTGCAATAATCCTGACCAAAAAATACATTTTGTTAAAATAGTTGTTGTTGGACATTAAAGGATTAGTTCTTCTCAGAATTAAAATTTCCTGATAATTTACTCACCCCCATGTCATCCAAGATGTTTATGTCTTTCTTTCTTTAGTCGAAAAGGTTTTTGAGGAAAACATTCCTCAATATAGTGGACTTATAGCAGTGCAAGACGAGCATTTGTGGTTAAAAAGTATATTATTATTTATTTATTTATTTTTTTTTAGAAAATGATCGATCGTTTTGCTAGATAAGACCCTTATTCCTCAGCTGGGATCGTGTAGAGCTCTTTGAAGCTGCACTGAAACTGGAATTTAGACCTTCAACCCGTTGTACCCCAGTTAAGTCCACTATATAGAGAAAAATCCTGGAATGTTTTCCTCAAAAACCTTAATTTCTTTTCGATTAAAGAAAGAAAGACATAAACATCGTGGATGAGATGGGGGTGAGTAAATTATCAGGAAATTTTAATTCTGAAGTGAACTAATCCTTTAAATGTGCCTTATGTAGAATTTTAAACCTACAAGTAAGTGTATTTTTATGATAGCAGAAACTGTAATGGGACTATTGTAATGGGGTAGGCTAATATAGGCCTAATTACTAAGCTCAGATGAGTTAATGTGTGTTCGTCTTATCAGCTAAAATTTAGTCTGTGCTTTTGAATAACGTGTACTAATGTTCTTCTAATAACCATAAATGATACTACAGCTGCCATAAACAAAACCAGAGAGAAATGTATTTAAAAAACAAAACAAAACAACATTCAAACAGTCAGTAAAAAAACCCTTTAGTTTACATGCAACAACTCAGGCTTAGCCTGACAGTTAGCCTGCCCCGTACTAGGTTAGTTTCCCAGCATAATTTGCCAGAGTGACTGAGCTTGAGCTATGTTAAATTTGCTTTAGGGAACCAAATCAACTGACAATGAGGCTTATTTGGTAAACTTGTTTTATGGAACAGGCCTCTGGAGGCACACCAACAGTAACTATTTTGGATGTCTTCCTTATCTAACCCATCCATTTCAGGTCTTGGAGTCTCTACTAACAAGCTAATTGAGTTGAATCAGGCATGTTTGATTAGAGAGTTCTGATGTTATTCTATGACAAAAAAAGTCCACTATTTTCCTCAGATTAACCCAACTCTAAACAGCACATAATCACAAAACAAACAGTGGTTTGTTTTCCATGTCACTCTTCTTGGCCAAAATAAGATGCAATGTAGACCAGACCTTTTTGCTGTTCAATGACTACCAGACTACCAGAGACAGAAAGAGAAAGAGAGAGAGACAGGGACACAGAGGTGAAAAAGACTGAAGAGGAAAGAGAGTAAAAGAACGAGCTCTGATTAGACTCCATATTATGTATGCATCTCCATACTTCCTCTCTGCTCTCTTTTATTAAGGATCTTATGATGTGCCATCATTCATGTCTGTGTGTCATTCTTCCCTTCTGAATGGGATCATAATCTCCTCAGCTTTGCTTTTAATGGCAAAAGTGACAATATGCTAATACCTGCTGGGTGTGCACCTCAATTTGACACCTCTGTGATTCTGTGGGTTAGCGTAGGCAGATGTGCCCACTGAAGTGGAACCGGCAGGGCCACGTAACAGGCTTACTCATTAATGAGGCTCTGACAAACCACAAGCATGCCAATTAATGGGACTGAATGAACCCTTTAAACTGGAAGATTAAGAACTGGCGCATACTGATGCGACAATGGAGGCCGTAGCTGTAATGTATTCCAGACTATGGCGGAAGACTCTGATGGTAATGGTTTCACACAGGACACTGTCAGTGCCAGTGCTCTCACATTGGGAGGTGAAAAGGCAAGACAGATGGGATGTTCTGTCAAAGAATTGTAAAGATTGTAGACTGGTGCGCAAAGTGCACCAAAGGTCAAAGCTTGTTTATCTCGAGTACCACAAGAAAGTCTTCTAAAAAAGGGTCTTGTAAAAGGACTAATAGGGAACTGACAGTTTATGGATCTCGTTGTGTGGCAGGCCTGATTAGGTGTGTGTCCACCTGACATGTTACCTCCCTTTGTCTGGAAGAGACTGTAGAAGTTGAAGTCACATGAGAGATGACCCCACTAGCACCTTGTCCACCACTGACAAATGTCTTCTCCGCAGGGTAGTGTCAATCAGGCAGCACAAGCACTTTATTGAACCGCTGCCATGCTTTGGGACGAGACAAGTGACCGTATGAGTTTTTTCCCCTCTCCCATCCTTGTTCTGTTCACCTTGTGTCCCATTTGTACCATCTACTGTATGTCTTGCCTTCCGAGATGGGTGAAGGTACACCGAGGAAGCATGGAAGGGTGTTTGAGAAGATTGCTGCAATTGGGAAGTAAAGCACATAAGGGTGGTCAGCCCAGTAAGTGGTCTGACATAGGCCCCTCAGTAGGCTGCATTGATTGTTCTCCCCTCTCCCTCGACCCCTCACTGTAGCAGGAGGCCTCAAGCAAAATGCCGGTAATTGATCCTACAGTATATCCCCTTGTGCGTTTCCCTGGCCTGCAGATGCTGCAGGGGATGTTTCACTACTAATGCACCCCCTTGTTTCGGCACTTGCTGTTCCTGCTGCGGTAACCCCTTAAGTCCCAGCAAGAGTGGATCATTAGGCAGAAGAACATCCAGTCTCCAGAAGCCGCCTACATCCTGGGTCTTTTTATTATGTTTTTCACCATCCCAATTATTATTTACAATTCCTAGAGGCTCTGATGTAGAATCATTGATATTTCAACGTTGGACCCCACATTCTCAGAAAAAAGGTACAAAAGCTGTCACTGGGGCGGAACCCTTTCAAAAGGTACATAATAGTACCAAAAGTGTACATATTAGTACCTTTATTGTGCATATTAGTACCTTTAGAAAGGGTACTGCCCCAGTGACAGCTTTTGTACCTTTACAGTGAGAAACCGAAGCTTGTGATCAACTCCAGCCACTGCCCATGCAGATGGAAGTAAATGTGACCCCTGCTGGCAAAATGAGTTGCAATGAGCAGTTATTCTCACATTCTCTATTAAAAAACCTTCAAAATGATGTATGATTTGTTGGAATCCGACAAAAAAATGACTAAGCTACACCTGTTTAAAGTCGATAGAGTCAGCAAAGTCAATTTTGAGAAAGTTAAAGTTTTCTGAAGGTACCAAAACAAAATCACCTAGCAACCAAACCTTAAAATCCCTGGTAATAACACCAAATTTGGCACAAACCAAATCAAAACCCATATCTACAGGAAAAAAAAAATATATATATTCAACTTTTTTCCCCATGATTCCACAATTGTTTGATTAACATTAATGAAACAGCCTATATATTATGTGTGACAGTAGGTCTTACTGTATCACACGGATCTAATAAAATTACACATCAGATGTTTTTCCCCAAAAGTTAACCAAATGTTCACTTAAGACATAACAGATAATGTTTGTGTGAATACTCACCAAGACAGATATTTTGAAATACTGTAATTCTGTGTATATGTGTATATTGGGATCTGGTAGTATCTTTGTACGCACGCTTCGGATCTGTCAGTCAGCGCAAGTAAGATCATTTTGTTTACATCAGCATGAGTTCATATTTGATTGGTTTAGACTCATGTCATCGAGAATTCGCTATGAATATTCACAAAGTTGGAATGCTGTGCTTTAAAACAATACCAAACTCGTACTGAGAAGCGAGCAGAGAAAAATGGCATTTTTCATGATCAAAGGAAAGGTAATCCTCTCAGAAAATGTACAAATAAAGATATTTTTAGATGTTTAATTGCTATTTGAAGCATTGGGATTGCTAGACGAGGGCCTAATGAACTATTTTTTTTGAAAAGCTCAATTTCGATTTTTCACTTGTTTTGCCTGTAGCTCAAAATTAGCATGCGCGTTCCGACTCATTTTGCCAGCACGGGTCACAAATCATCACTACCAGTTTATTCCATTGTCCTGCTGCAATCAATCACCATACTAAGTTTTCATATCCCAAAGACTGATTTCCACTCTTGTATCCAAACAAACATACTGTCAGATGGAGTTCTTAGGTACTCTTTAGTTGCTCTGTTTGAGTTAAGCACCTGCCAGAAAGCTCTGAAACCAAGCATAAAGTCTATAAACTGACAGTGTTTCTGTAACTTTTTCAGGGCTAAATTAGGTATTCAGGTTAGTTTTCACCTTCTGCAAGTTGTAAGAGAACTGCATATGCTAAATTATAAGCTTCATTGGTCAGGCTAATTAATGGTTCATAGCATCCCCTTGAATTGATTACTCTAGATGAGAGCAGCCAAATCACACAAGATGGACCCTCATAGCTAACTGCGAATGAGTTACTGGTCCATGGAACATGACACTTTGAAAAACCAGCTTGTTATTATCGGTCTGTTCATTACGTCCTTGCTGTTACAGTCTGTCATCGTACTGCTCTAGTCAGACAGCTCTTTTACAAACTTGCTTTATGACTCCCTTCACCCTGGCTGCTAATGAATAACGATTTGGGTTTCGTTAGGGTAATTTTTAAGAGCATAGTTTTAAAAAAGGAACTATGTAGAGCAATAGGACACTAGACAAAGCTACATCTTGGCCCTGTTTACAACTGGTATTAAGATGCGTTTTGGTCGATCGGATCACAAGTGGATGACGCTAAATACAAGTGTAAAAGGGGTCTAAAATGTTTTGAGCTTGTCCACTTTTGACCACCTTCAGAGGTAGTCGAAAACGCATTAGACCGGATTGCTTTCGTAGTGTAGACGCTCATGTGGTCGAATGTGTTCGAACATCTACAAAAGACCGCCTACTGACCAAATTCATAAACATTATGGGAAGCGCGCTAACAAGACGGGATTTAAACTTTGTTGGCTGAAGCCCCCAGTTTGGTTTGAAGACGAAAAATGTACCAAGCACAATGTTCTCTCACCATTCCTGATTTCTAACACGCACAGCTGATGCTCTCCGTGTGTTTTTCCGTCGTCTCTGGTTGCGTTCATATGTAAATTGCGCTAGCTTATTTCGTCCATTAGATCAAAAGATCTGAAAAAGCCCATAAATTTACCCGCCCATAGACCCTCCCCTCAAATATATCAGGACAGAAGTGGTTGAAAGTGGACAAAAGAGATGGATTAAAACACCAGGTGTAAACGGGAATGTGTCTCCCTCGTCTACTTGTGATCCAATCGACCATAACACATCTTAATATCAGGTGTAAACAGGGCCCTTGTAATTGGGTATCTATAGTTTCTCAAAAATGGGTCTTGTACATGTAAATAGGTGTCTACAGCACATTGTTATCAACACTTACTTTCTTCTCCTCTACAGTGAACATGACATCTCTACAAACACCTTCCCAGAATGAACGAAGTCTGCCCAGCAACCAATTGGCTGGAAGCTTCAGTCCAGGAAGCACCAATTACAGCAGCATCTGTGATAGTCCCTTATGTTTTGTCTGATGCGGATGAGGTGCTACAAGTTGTCAGCCGCAGACCTCTCTCGTGTGGCCTTGCCCGATGTCACACTCTTGCATCATGAGGTGAAGATGGAGTGTGTTGTCTCAGCCACAGACGGATGTCCGCAGTTGGCCTCTGGAGTCTCAGACCACAAAGTGAGAGGAGTAATTGAGTATCAGTGGTCAGCCCCCTTCAGGCTTACTAAAGGGGGAAGAGATCATGCCTCCAAATACCTTTAAGCTCAGTCGAATCTGGCACACATTAATCTCTCTGCTTCCAAATGTTTAAAAGCCTACTGAACTTTTGAGATTCTCACAAACTGCAGGATAACTGAAAGTTTGGAATAAATAATTAATCTGCTTTAAAACATACAAATACAGCATGTGTATGAGTTTTGCATTATATATATGTGACCCTGGACCACAAAACCAGTCATAAGTCGCACGGGTATATTTGTAGCAATAGCCAACAATACATTGTATGGGTCAAAATTATCGATTTTTCTTTTATGCCAAAAATCATTAGGATATTAAGTAAAGATCATGCTTCTATGAAGATATTTTGTAAATTTCCTACCGTAAATATATCAAAAATGTATTTTTGTGAGTGGACATGCATTGCTAAGGACTTCATTTGGATAACTTTAAAGGCGATTTTCTCAATATTTTAATTTTTTTGCACCCTCAGATAGTTGTATCTCGGCCAAATATTGTCCTATCCTAACAAACCATGCATCGATGGAAAGCTTATTTAGCTTTCAGATGATGTATAAATCTCAATTTCAAAAAATTGACCCTTATGACTGGTTTTGTGGTCCAGGGTCACATATATTTATTTATTTAACCAATAAAAGGTAGTAAATGACATTTACAGCATTGTGCACTGTGCCAGCATGTGTTTGCCAAATAAAATGAGCATTTCCAATTTGGCTTCTAACAGTAACTGACACACCAATTCATTTTAATATGACTATATTTCTTTTCTACTCTGTAAACCAAACTGTGTGAATTAGTTCCAAATCATAACACTGCCCTATGTCACAAGGAAAAACTTCAGACACAATATTTGAGCTTAAACTTTACAACACCGGTGACAGAAATGGGTTTTTGAAGACTATTCACAGTGCGGCGATGTCACCACCATGTCTTGGATTGCCTTCTAGTTGCACCATATCGAACCCCTGCTGATGTGGTTACCTTAGTGCCACAGTGGTGAGATAGAAAAAGATATTTTAAGTAAAAAAAAGAAAATGAACAAAAAGCGAGCAATAACTCTTCATGTTTTCAGTCTTGTGGTGGAATATCCTCTTTTCTCCAGGGAATGGCTTTTGTTCTTGCTGGAATCAGAATATCAATCAAAGCAAACTGTAAATGAGACACAGAGGGATGTGAAAGTAGTGCTGTTGCTAATTGATCAATGGCTTGTTCAAGGACTTAAGAGTCTGACTGGTCTCATTAGCTCAAATGTACGGAGGTCTTTGAATACGGCACCTTTCAGAGAAAACATCGCCAGAGGGCATTCTTACTCCCCTCAAATAAAACTGCAACTGAAAATATGCAGGGCTTTCGGTGAGTTTATTTGGTGCTGTCATCCCTTCAAAGTGTTGTTGTTTCTTGCAGTTGGCGGACAGATGCTGTGTTCAAAGTGTTAGATTCCTTGTTTTTTCCCTCAGCTACAACTTAGGGCTATCAAGGACTTAGTGCACAACTGATCCTCTAATACCCTGAATTTCATACGATTGTGTTGCTCGAAAATGAGAAGAAATACAACATAAAACATCTCTGGCTCTTACGAGGGTGGCCATTAGCGCTCTAAAGACTGGACTGGGTTTAACTTGTCAGAGAACTTCAAAGCTGGTGGTGCTGGTCTCTCTGAATCTGCTCGGGCTGATGGGGAATTATTGATTGCGTGCTAAAACATCTCAGGGCGCTGGTGTACAACATTGGGCTTTTAAATGTAGCCCCTCAGACACAGGGCATGCATAATGCATTTGTTTCCATCAGAAAGGTAGATACACTAGAAATAGTGAGGTCGATCTGTTGATTTAGTCAAACTTGTGCTAAAGCACTACCACAGGTTTATGCAGGGGATTTAGTGTGCAAATTATACAACGACTAAAAGTACAATATATTATCTACTTTAAAATCTTTTTGAAGGTAAAGTGTGTAATTTTTGTGCAACTCGAGACATAAAACTGACTTCAAGCACTGTCCCAGGGGTTGATTTTTATTAAAACAGATTCTAACTTTTTTTTTTTTTGGTATTTACTACAGAAAGTGAAAGTAAAAACTGACAGAGCTTTTGACATCTGACGCTGCGTTAACGGCACATACTGAGATGATGAAAGCTGAATCTACTTCAATATGTTCTGATAACGGTATATAATGCTGCCTTCATGTGCTCTTTGAATTATCGTAAATACGAGTTTCCTAGGTAAAAATTGCACATGAACGCCCTCCAGTTTCGAAAGTTGAATGCAATGAGCTCATAATCACGACTTCAGAAGTGGGAATTATCAAATTTCCGATAGCACATGAAAGCAGCATTAGTGTCTTAATTAATTCTGTTAATATTTCTCTTGTGGCCATACGTAGTGAAAAAAAAGAGAAGTACTACGTGTTAAACAAGTTGTTTTTTAAATGAGGAGTAAGCTAATCTAACATCTTTTATTATCATCGGCTATGTGGTAATGCACTATGAAATTATTGCGGGGCTAATTAATTGTAATATTAATTTAATAAGAAAAGTAGTCTAATAATAATTGTTGGGGGGCCTTGAGATCATCAAAAAACATAAAAATGGCACTTCATGATAAAAAGGTTGCCGACCCCTGGTCTAAATGAAATTTCACCCTCAGAAAGTCCCTGCTCACGAGGTAGTACTTTTTAAAAATTCATAAACTTTCGGGGGTGGGACTTGGGCGCTGAACATGCTGATTGGTCAAGTTCAAGCAACATTTTGATTGGTTGACTCCACGCAGCATTTTATTTCAATCACCATTTTTAAAAGTCTGTTGGGGTGCGTGCAGTAAGAGTTGTTTGCTATTCGAATCAACAATGGAGTTTAAAAAAATACGACCGATGGACCGACAACGAGGTTCAGACTTTATTAAAGGGTTAGCTCACCCAAAAATGAAAATGATGTCATTTATTACTCACCCTCATGTCGTTCCACACCCGTAAGACTTTCGTTCATCTTCAGAACACAAATTAATTCAAAACACTGCTTCGAAGCTTTATGAATCTTTTGTTTCGAATCAGCGCCAAAGTCACGTGATTTCAGTAAACAAGGCTTCGTTACGTCATAAGTGTTTCAAAATTTCAATAGTTCATGTTACTTTGGCAGTTTGATATGTGATCTGAACCACTGATTCAAAACAAAAGATTCGTAAAGCTTCGAAGCTTCATGAAGCAGTGTTTTGAAATCGGCCACCACTAGATATTGTTGAAAAGTCGTTATTTTGTTTTTTTGCCGCACAAAAATGTTTCTCGTCACTTTATAATATTAAGGTTGAACCACTGTACTCACATGAATTGTTTTAAATATGTTTTAGTACCTTTCTGGGCATGTGAAAGTGTTAATTATCTTGCTCGCAATAGAGGCCTCACTGAGCAATCGAATTTCATCAAAAATATCTTAATTTGTGTTCTGAAGATGAACGAAGGTCTTACGGGTGTAGAACGACATGACGGTGAGTAATTAATGACAGATTTTTCATTTTTGGGTGAACTAACCCTTTAAGCTTATATGCGGAGGACGAACTCCAGCGGGAACTGGAAAGTCGCACGCTGTCCTACGTCACCGGAATAATGTTCACGGACCGCGATGGAAACACAGACAACAACAGGTCTGGGTAATTTAGGTGGAAACGCGGCTATTGTAGACAAATTAGTAAGAGTGTAAAAAGTATGTTCTAGAAGTAGCCATAGTTGAAGAAACAACCAATTTCAAAAATAATCGTTTCCAAATAAGTCCGCAAAGGCCCTGCATTATTGTTTCTCCATCTTTTCTTTCTTACTCAACTTAGTAGGCTTCCATACATTTGGAAATTACCATTATTCCCTGAAATGACATTAGCTGGCACAAGTAGCAGCACAACTGCAAGTTTTTTTATATACTTATAATATACAAATCTATAATAAAATGCTAGATAACGACAATGGAAAGCGCTCCAACATACTTCTGTTCCTATGGTTACCTCCTCAGGCAAACAACTTCTGTTCACAAGCATCTGTTCAGCGCAAGGTGAAAGTTCACAGTCAACGTTTTGCTTTAACTTCCTTTGAAGGGAAGTTTTTATGGAATTATTGCTTGTGAATTTGAGTTCCATCCACCGTCCATTCCTAGAAAATGTTTTTTTTTTTCTTCAGCGCAAATTAAAGACTAATTCAAACATAACACAATTTCTCATCAAATTGCTCTGGGACCATTTTTTGGTCCCTGTGATTAATAAGAGCCGGAGCCGCATTCAGATCACACAGGTGCTCTAAATGAGCAAGGTCAAAGGTCAGATGGTCAGTGCTGAAGCAATTTGCACCCTGCGAATAATTTTGTTCTAGACTGCTGCTGTGAAAATGTCCATTTGTTTAGCAATTCAAATATTGATCCGTCTGCTTCCAGGGGTGTTGTTCTGCACGGATGTTGAACATGCACCTTTCTATTGAACCTGAATAAATATATTGTAACGACTAGCCAGAGCAGCATTTATCAGACCAGTACAACTGAACTCTGACATGAATACAAACAAAACTGCTAGCAAACACCTACCATGAAAAATGCACCAGGATCGTAATTGGGTGCCATGTGGAGCTCATCTCAGCAGACTATCCTCCAATCAAGCTCAAAACAGGTGCAGAGAACAGCACAGCTCCTTCCTCTTCTCATTTGGCTGTGTGCATGCGTGTGTGATGGGAGAGGAAACAGCGGCTGTCCTCATTACCAGCAGGCTAACACCTGAGGGATGAGATGTATGTTGATGCCCAGACCTGATTTTCACCCCTATTATCACCAGCAGGGGGTCGACGCTGTGACATTACGGGGGACCGAATGAGTGCGGATGGGGCACAACTGGCGGCTTACTCTAGAGGGCTACAGAACTCCGGAGAAGAGCTTAATGATGAGGGGCTGAGTGCCATCAGATTGGTGTTTAGTCAGTGCGGCTAGGCTAAATCAATACCACCTGATGAGGTGTCCGATGGCCTTAAGATGTGCATCAACACAGAGTATGTTTTACCTCTCATTCCCTTCTCCCTGTGTGTCAAAACTAATTGGGTAAGACTGCCTATCGTTTATTGATCCATCAAGCATAATAGCTGTGCTTGGTGGTTGACAGGCAAAGGTGCCATTTTTTTTACTAAAGGGTTGGAACACTGAATAAGCTATAAGCTATAACATATTTAGATTAAAAATTGAGGAATAACACAACAAAACATGACAGTAGACAGTAGCATGAGAAGTGGAGCTATTCTGCAGTATATTAAAAACCCTACTAAAGTGCCTTAAAAATGTGCAGCGTTATTCAATGTATTAATGTAATTTCCACTGAAACAGGAAGGCAGGGCAGAACATATCAAACAGCCCCTCCCCCTTTTTTAAAATAGCCAATAGCGTTGCGTTCATATCACAGCTTGCCCAGAGCTGTTGAACTTGGTAAAGCCGCATTTGACAGCTTATAACAGCCACAGTCTAATAGATTCCCCCTTTAAATTTAATATGAAACTGTTACTAAAGCAAAACAGTGATCATAATCATGCTGAGGATGTGTAGTTTGAAAAGTGTGCAATTTATGTTGGTGCATGGCACCAGTGTTATCTCTTCTACTCGTCAGTGCCATTTATAATGCAGAGTCTGTCTAACTGTTTTTCCTCCTAATCTCCTCCATATCGCTTTAAAGTATAGCATTCTGTGTAGAATTCAAATGGGTCTGATACATTCTGTGGGCTGTCGAGTGCACACTGCTGTGGTTCACGTGACACTAACGCAAATCCAGACTTCATTCGCCCTAATGGAAAGCATATTTACACTGTCTGAATTGTTCCCTATCCCCTATATAGTGCACTACGTGCAATTCATCATATAGAAAACAGTAAATGTGTGAACAAGTGACCGATTTCAGCCGCAGCTTCATTGTCTATTTATAGTGCAGGGGGCGGGATGCTTCAGATTCTAGAGAACATTTGATTGGACAGAAAATCTAATGAGAAGCTGAAGTGCAGAGTGATGTCATTGCAAATCTCAACATCTACAGTGCATAACATCATCAAAAGATACAGAGAAACTGGAGAAATCTCTGTGCGTAAGGGACAAGGCCGAAGACCATTATTGGATGCCCGTGGTCGTTGGGCCCTCAGACGACACTGCATCACTCATCGGCATGATTGTGTCAATGACATTACTAAATGGGCCCAGGAATACTTCCAGAAACCACTGTCGGTAAACACAATCCGCCGTGCCATCTGCAGATGCCAAATAAAGGTCTATCATGCAAAAAGGAAGCCATATGTGAACATGGTCCAGAAGCGCCGTTGTGTCCTGTGGGCCAAGGCTCATTTAAAATGGACTGTTTCAAAGTGGAAAAGTGTTCTATGATCAGACGAGTCCAAATTTGACATTCTTGTTGGAAATCACGGACGCCGTGTCCTCCGGGCTAAAGAGGAGGGAGACCTTCCAGCATGTTATCAGCATTCAGTTCAAAACCAGCATCTCTGATGGTATGGGGGTGCATAAGTGCATACAGTATGGGCAGCTTGCATGTTTTGGAAGGCACTATGAATGCTGAAAGGTATATAAAGGTTTTAGAGCAACATATGCTCCCCTCCAGACGGCGTCTATTTCAGGGAAGGCCTTGTGTATTTCAGCAGGACAATGCAAAACTACATACTGCAGCTATTACAACAGCATGGCTTCGTCGTAGAAGAGTCCGGGTGCTGAATTGGCCTGCCTGCAGTCCAGATCTTTCACCTATAGAGAACATTTGGCGCATCATTAAACAAAAAATAAGTCAAAGACGACAACTCTTCAGCAGCTGGAAACCTATATCAGGCAAGAATGGGACCAAATTCCAACACCAAAACTCCAGAAACTCATAACCTCAATGCCCAGACGTCTTCAAACTGTTTTGAAAAAAAGAGGAGATGCTACACCATGGTAAACATGCCCCCGTCCCAACTATTTTGAGACCTGTAGCAGGCATCAAATTTGAAGCTCATTTTGTGCATAAAAGTGTAAAATTTCTCAGTTTAAACATTTGTTATGTTATCTATGTTCTATTGTGAATAAAATATTGGCTCATGTGATTTGAAAGTCTTTTAGTTTTCATTTTATTCAAATTTAAAAAACGTCCCAACTTTTCCGGAGTTTGGGTTGTAAATAACTTATTTTGTGTTCTAAAAAATAAATACATTTGTACTGGTTTAGCAAAGAGTTTATGCAAATGTTGGAGTAGAGAGGGACTTTGATACCATTATACATTGATATTCCAATTGACTCCGCTTAATCACTGACAGCAGACTTCAGAAGTAAACTTAAACGTGCAGAAGGAGCTCGCAGAGTGATGGTGATGGTTCTGTATCCAATTGTTAGTGAACCTGATGCCAATGAAAATGGCACTGCACTTAACTAGTACTGTTCTGCTGAAAGAGCTTAGTTCAGCTGATCATTTGGGATACATTCCCTGAACTTTATAACACTGTTCAGCTGGACTTCAGGAAACCTAAATTATTATATCAAGTCTAGTCTGTACCCACCAAGGGGAACATTACCCTCTCTATTCCTTATTCCCAGACTTACACATCACCTGCTGCTATGAATTTTATTGAATCCTAACAGTGTGAAAAAGCTCCTACAGACACCGTACCAAAGATCACTTTTTTAGAGAACCCATAATCCTCAGTCTGAGCTCTGATTGCCCACCTGGGACTGTTGTATAAAGCAGCTAAGAGTTTCTTTCTGGTGCCCCAGAGTACCATTCCACATGTGGCAGTCCCGAGGGCCTGACGAATCGGAGTCTACATCACAAATAGCAGTTGGGAAAGCCATTGCGTGTCCACAAACGCTCTCCACATCGGGAAGCGTTCACATTTTCCTGCCCTTGGAACATACCTACAATGTTATGTAAAAAAATAACAAGATTAATGAGATTTCAGATACTCCCCTCGATCTCACATCAGCCCTCTCGGTGAGTTCTCTTTTAACTGCAAGGTTATGCACCAGACCGAAATTCTCTAGTGAAAAGGAAACCTTTATAAGGGCCGTCACATAAAAACACTGTTTAGTGTCGACCCCATTCATGAGAAGAGACTTTTTAGCATGGATATTTTCCCTTGTGTACAACACACACCCCAGTCCAATCTGGTATAGGGTAAATATCATGTAAATAGGCAGGCCATTGTTAGAAATCATTGCTGTTTTTCTTTTTCATTGGACACTAGATGGTACGAGAGCCTCGCGACCCCTCAACACAATTTTCTTAAGTACAACTTAACCGTCAAGCAGCTGTGGAGGGACGTTTGTTAAGCTACGGATCACATTTATGCCTCTGAGAGGTTCGAGTTGATTGGCTCACAGGACTCAGCAGGGAAGCCCACCGCTCTGGCTTCCCAATGACCTGATTCGACTGAGTGTCAACAGGAGAGCCATGCTGTCATATTATACAGAGTACTGTTTCCTATGGGTCTCATTGTCTCCTCTTGCAGAGATGCGCTTTACATACAAATTGGTTGAAATGTGAAAAATGTGCTTTGGCTTAAGAGACTTAGTTATGAAGAGACTTTTTTAATGATTTGCAAAACCCTACTGCTTTTTATAATTTAGTCTATAGTACTGCTATTGGAGCAGCTTCTCTGAAATCCCCACTCAGTTTGTAGGAAACCATCAAAACGTGTACAAAGTGAATGTTTGACTTTGTTCCCAGAATTAAATATGCCTTTATTCCACAGTTGTGATATAGCAGGTATGTATTTTTTAGTAGCTTTAATACTGATACAGTATATTTTCATACATAAAAGTTTTAATCCGCAGGAACGCAGTAAGAAAACAACTCGTAATTATGGATGAACTATTTCCGCTTCATTTTTTTCCAAACACATTCAACGTACACGAGTACAAATTTACATTTACTTTTGAAGCAGATGATGTTTTCACCAAAGCAACCGAGGGAAAAGTGCATATTGTGTTTGTGACAATTACTTAAGTAGGTCAGATTCAATGACATGAGCTCTAAAGGAAACCGCAGTTACAATACGAACAGAACTAATACATGTGAAATGCAAATTCCCTAGAAATAGGTGCAGATCCTAATGTCGTTTTCTATGATCTTCAGCTTCAGCAGAGACTCTGGCACTGACTGATTTACATAACAGCACATTTTTAATGGTGCAAGACATCCCTCTGCTATGGAATAATTTTTCAGGGTCTCCTATTCTCTTGGGTATATTAAACTAGTTTATATCTATTAAACGTATTTCATAATGATTCATTGGTTCTCTAAGAAAATCAATTTAAACTTTAGTGAGCAACCAGGAATTTCAGGCTTTTTAAGAGGCTCATATAAATCCTTTGCAATTCTGCTTATGTGACATTGTGCTGCCCACAACCAGTAGCTCTGTAGGGTTGGTGGGCTCATTTTTCCGCTATCTATTCATTTTTTATAAATATAAAAATACATTAAAAATGGCATTCATAAATACAATGACTTGAATACATCAGCAGGGCATTAAAATTCATTTTTGAGGGGCATGAAGTAAAAAATATCAGGGTGATAAAACTGTCCTGATATCATAATGAGAGAAAAAAAACCTCATTAAATGGATGAAATTCTTAAAAAGAAATCCTTAAGTAGTTCAGCATAATCAATTATTAGTTCTTAGAAAAAAATATGTTAACAAAACAGCTTCACTCCTCATTAATATTAAAAACCCCTTTTGGCAAAGTCATGTGGTGCAACGATCATACAGAAACATAAGACCCTCACGACTGTGTGTCAAACTTTTTATGGCAAGGCAAGTTTAATTCAGGTTGTAAGATGTCATGTGGCAAAAACTTAATGATATTCATTAATTAAAAATATTATTTTCTTTAATTTTTACCATGAACAAAAAATATTTAAAAACTTTTTTGAAAATAATGATTTAGATGTGGTTATACCACAAAACATTTTAAGACTTTTAGGCCCAATCCCAATTTTATTTTATACCCCTTCGCCTACCCCTACCCCTTCCCCTTGTCCCTGGAAACAGAGTGGCAAGGAGTAGGGGTGAAAATATTCCCCTTAAGCCCTGGGTATACTTTGTTTTTTTACGCGTACACTAGTGTACACGCACAGTCGAACGCACAGCCTTGCAAAGTATACTTCATTTGACTCGTACACATACACAGGCGTTCGACGCATGCACAGTTTTGAGCAATCTCTTGCCACGAGTTACAACACATGTAAACATCTTTGTATTCTTTCATGCTAGAATTGTACAAATGAGGGTACTTTCTAACCTCTTCGCACAATCTCTCGTCTATACAGACCTCCATTGTCGCTGTAGCTTGCATGCATTCCAGTCTGTTCTGTTTATGCAGTTTTTCTTTGAGTACCTTGTGAATCGAAGCCCCTCCAGGGCATGGTTGACACCTTGTGGATAAACTAATTACTGCGCATGTGCAGCCTGTGCGTACAATGTATGCACGGTTACAAAAATCCGGCACTGTGCGCTGACCCTTGCGTATGCGTAAAAAGTGAAGTATACATTGGGCTTAAGAAATGGGACACCACTACTACACTGTTATCATCATACGTCGTCGCTAGCTCCTACTTCAAAAAAGATGCGGCGATGTTTATCACAAACTTCCAAGATGCTGTTGTCGGCTGTATTTGGACTTCAGAAAACGTTGCTCGTTTTCAGCTTGAAAACGTGATAGCCTTCTGGTTTCCTCAGGTGTCCCTTTTTGATACAGAACATACAAGACTGGTGGATCATGTTGCAATAAGCATGAAACTGTAAGCACTGTTCATTTACATCGTGTTCACGTATTCATGGACGTAACCGCAAGAAAACAATGCTTTGATACCAGACGTGCGGTAAAAGATAAGCAAATAACCTGCCACTGGACTTAAATTTCTGACATGGTATGCTGTCAAGACATGAATATATGTTGTGGGACTGTCAGTTAACGGTGTAACATTAGCAAACTTTAGCGTTTTTTGCAAACGTTTCTTTGAAGAACATGACTGTAAATATGAACACAAGATTGAATGTAACATAAAACAAATAATTATTTGTCGTTAAAATCCTTGTTAATGGCAAAAAATTCTTGCCGAGCCATGTTGCCACTGTAGTCAGTGTATCTAATACCCCTTTGTTTGAAGTGGGGTCCCGAAAAATCTTCATTTGAAGGGCTATCTGGCCCTTCCCGCTACCCCTACCCCTCCAACCAAAAGAGAATCGAGACACCCCTACCCCTTCACGTGGAAGTGTAGGGGCAAAGGGTAGAAATGGGATTGGGCCTTAATTTAGATTTTTAAGATGTTTCCCTTTGATCATGGACTTACTTTGTGTACAGGACATCTTTGTTTATTCCTTTGGTTGTCTTTGAGGAACACTAAAATATGAAACTAACCAAGCAGAGGAAATAATGAGTGTTTTTACCCTATTTACACCTGGTATTAAGATGCATTTTGGTCGATCGGATCACAAGTGGACAACACTAAATACAGGTGTGAACAGTCTCTAAAATGTTTTGAGCTTGTCCACTTTCGACCACTTCCAGAGCTAGTCAAAAACGCATTCGACCGGATTGCTTTCGTAGTGTAGATGCTCATGTGGTCTAATGTGTTTGAACAGCCACAAAAGATCACCTACTCTCCACCTACTGACCTAATGCATAAAAATTATAGGAAGCGCGCTAGCCAGATGGGATTTAAACTTTGTCGACTTAAGACCCAAGTTTGGTTTGAAGACGAAAAATGTACCAAGCACAATGTTCTCTAACACGCATGGTTGTCAGAGCAGAAACATAAGCTGCTGCTCTCCATGTGTTTTTCCATCGTCTCTGTTCGCGTTCATATGTAAATTGTAAATATGTAAAAAACCCATACATTTACCCGCCCATAGACCCTCCCCTTGAAGAAATCAGGACAGAAGTAGTCGAAAGTGGAAAAAAAAAAAACCCAGGTGTAAACTTCTCCCACTTACTTGTGATCCGATCGACCAAAACGCATCTTAATACCAGGTGTAAACAGGGCCTAAGTGATTGTCACATCATCCAAAGGGATTTCTATTATACAAAACAAGAGTCCATGTGTCTGTGCGGCCTGTCAACAGTCCACGTGTCACGCCGTGCTAGAATCTGTGTTCTGCTCACTAACTTTCCATGCCTTTTTGACAGCTAACCAGTAGTTGTCCAGCTTCTGCAGATCTTTTTTTTATTATTTTTTGCATGACTCCAGAGATCTAGACAGAAGAACTTGAGACAGACCTGATTTTACAACCTGTTTGGGATTTGGCTAGTATAGCGTGACTAACACCCCTGCTGAATCGCATATGCTGCTGAATTTTAACTCCGCCATTCCGCGGGAGGCACCGCTTTCGCAGGACCTCAGAACAAATGCCATCTGTTACAAACAAACAACAAAAAGAAACGGTCCGTCTTTAAGAAATGAAGTTCGAGACCTAAGAAATAAACATATGTCATAACGTGCAACTCCAGACGGCCAATTATTTTTTATTCGGGCACTTAAACTTTGTGGAGGAGAGCAGGATATTGGCTGTAATGTATACACAATACAGCCTGAAGCAGCGGGGGCCCCGGCTCAAACTCATCCCAGGGGGCCTCTAGTGAGGGAAGTGAAGGTACCTCCGAGCGCAGACAGCCACCTGCATGTGTCTGCTTCGCTCTGTGCCAATTACTCACTGACAAACAGAGCGAGCGGCTGACAGTTTTCAGCATGTTTGGCAGATGCCAGGCACGAATGCCCCAGTGTGCGCCCCACATCAGTGCGGTCTTACGGTGCAGGCCTTGAAATGACAGCTTGACTGGACAACTGCCAAGATCAGAGACATCCTAAGAAGAGAAAAACATACAGAGGAGATCTTCTCCCACAGATAGTAATGGAAAGTGCTTACACTGGCTCATCTACCGCATCCATAATACAGAAGTAGAAATGGCCATGAGTAACACTGAAAGAATTACAACTGAAGCTGACTTTCAGAGTAGCCCATAACATAGAGACTGTATGTTAAGAATTAAATCATTTAGAGAAAAACAGATGACTCACAACACACTGGAGAAATTGTGTCCAAATCAAATGCTTTCTAGAACAAGAGAGTCCCCTCCCCTATGAATTATAAATACTGTAATTATTATAAATAGCTGTAATAATTATAAATTATGCAGCTTTAAGCAATATTATAAAAGAAGGAAGGGATTTTCATTGACTTAAAGTGTTAGTTCACCCAAAAATAAAATTTCTGTCACTAATTACTCACCCTCATGTCGTTCCAAACCCGTAAGACCTTCATCTCCCATAAAAAAGCAACGAAATTACCACATTCAAGGTCCAGAGAAGTAGTAAAGACATTGTTAAAATAGTCAACATGACTACAGTGGTTCAACCTTAATGTTATGACGTGACGAGAATACTTTTTGTGCGCAAAAACAAAACAAAAATAGTGACTTTATTCAACAATTTCCTCTGTATCCTGTCATTCTCCTACACCAGTGGTTCCCAAACCTATCCTGAAGGACCCCCAGCACTGCACATTTTGTATGTCGCCCTTATCTGACACACCTACTTCAGGTCTTTCAGTCTCTACTAATGAGCTGATGAGTTGAATCAGGTATGTTAGATGAGAGAGACATCCAAAATGTGCAGTGCTGGGGGTCCTCCAGGACAGGTTTGGGAGCCACTGTCCTACACAGTTTACGCTGAAGACACATTGCAGCGCTTTCCGGGTTCTACGTCAGAACTCCGACTCATTATTGGCTGGCTCCTGCGTCAACATCACACGTGTGCATCGGGGTGCTCACGTGAACAGCGTCAGCCAATAATGAGCCGGCGTTCTGACATAAATACGGAAGCACTGCACTGCGTCAACTGCATAGTTGTTATTTTTGTTTTGTTTTTGCACACAAAAAGTATTCTCGTTGCTTCATAACATTAAGGTTGAACCACTGTACTCATTTTGACTCTTAATGATGTCTTTAGTAATTTTCTGGACCTTGAATGTGGTCATTTCGTTGCTTTCTATGGGAGATAAAAAAAAAAAAGCTCTCAGATTTCATCAAAAATATCTTAATTTGTGTTTCGAAGATGAACGAAGGTCTTTGTTTGGAACAACATGAGGGTGAGTAATTAATGACAGAAATTTCTTTTTTGGGTGAACTAACCCTTCTTCACATTGGTAGGTGATAATATGTATAAAAACACTCTTTAAACCTGAACATAAGCAACAGATATGGACACAGAATATTATAGAGCATTCGTCTTGTTAATGCCCATTCACACCAAGGATGATAACAATAACAAGAAAGCAAAAGATATAAAAAATAATTCTAAATGTAAAAGAATATAAAAGAGTCCACACCACAACTATAACGATAATGACAGCTGATGAACGACAAAAACATTGACAGCCAATCAGAATCCGTCCTGCTTTAAAGAGCTTAAGCATTTAAAGCAGGAGACAATATAACTGCAGCACACCCTCTTTAAGGGTTAGATCACCCAAAATTGAAAATTCTGTCGGAGCGTGTATCAAACTGCCAAAGTCACGCCCCCCCAGTGGTGAACCATTGAAATTTCGAAACACTTATGATGTAACAAAGCCTCATTTATTGAAATCACGTTACTTTCACGCTCCGAACCACTGATTCGTAAAGATTTGTAAAGCTTCGAAGCTTCATGAAGCAGTGTCTTGAAATCGCCCATCACTAGATATTGTTGAATGAAGTCGTTATTTTGTTTTTTTGGCACACAAAAAGTATCCAACGGATTGCATCAAAAATATCTTAATTTGTGTTCCGAAGATGAACGAAGGTCTTACAGGTTTCGATCGACATGAGGGTGAGTAATTAATGACAGAATTTTCATTTTTGGGTGAACTAACCCTTTAACAAACAGAACAGTATTGTGCGTTGGTGTGTACACAAATACAGTTACCATTATAGTTATCTTTACAGTTATCATTCTTGATAACTCAAGCTTTTAAGCTTGGACCAGTTGTGGGCAGTTGTGGCCTAATGGTTAGAGAGTCGGACTTGTAACCCGAAGGTAGGGGAGTGAATGAACAGCGCTCTCTTCCACCTTTGAGAAAGGCACCTAACCCCCAATCACTCC
>CM077451.1:3601914-3676802 GCA_039654765.1 Mylopharyngodon piceus
TCTCAGGACACAGGAGAAGGCAGCTTTGCTGAGATCTATGGATCAGTGTTGCTACATCAGCTCTGATTCACTGCTCCTCCGGCTCACCCAGCGCAGCGGGAGTCCGACCGTCAGCCAGGCCAGACGTTAGTTCCGCTCTGTGGAACAGCACTGGGTAATGATGTCTAGACAGGTGAGATCCATATCAGTAAACGCATCTTTGACAGACCTAAATGTGAAGCCCACAGACTCGGCTGCAGGTATGGCACTAGATCAAGAGGCCCAATTTTTACTACTTCAATTAACTTTACAGCAGCTCAGTGGCAGGGCTGGGATCAAACCCTGTCTTTTTTGGCTAGATAGCGGCGCTGGAAAAGGCTGCAGGCTGTGACTATCGGGATCTGATATAGGATCTCACGAGGAGTTATAACTCACTGTTAAAGAGCGAAATTGCTAGCGGTGAGGCATTTTAACGTAGATGGGGGAACAACGTTAGACCTTCTTGGCCTCAATCATCACTTCATCAGCACTGATTCTCTGTATTTGTGTCTTGTAATCAGCATGTCTAATCCTACAGATTCAGTCAGCTGTTCACAATGTGTCGTTTATCTTTTCTAAAGGTCATTCCTCCACAATCCTTTTAGCAAAACAACATGGTACATTTTCAAGGTTTATGCTGATGGACCTGTAGAAGCAAAGCACAATTTTCACCTCATGGCAGAAATGTAGCAAATAAATGACACATTCTCCCTGTGAGTCTTGGCTATTTACAGGAGATGCTGAGGAAGAGTTCTCACCTCCTCCTCCCTCTTCATCCTGTCTGACGCTGAGGGGAGAATCTCATTTCTGTGACTCCCAAAAACTGTCAAAGGTCACCTGCTCTGTGGGAATGAATATCCCTGTTGAAAAGACCTGCTGGCTGTGAATAGGGGCTTTTGCACAGGAAGAACTTTTTCATAGTTCCTAGAACTATTGGCTGAAGTACCCGGATTTTGCCGTGTTCGCACCGCAGGACTAGGAACGATTTTAGTTCTAGGAAATCCTTTTGGAGGAACTAAATTAGCTCCTACTTCAGAGTAGGGTCTAGACCAGCACTACAGGAACTATCAGTGATGTAAGTGTACGTTGATTGGTCAAACGCATGTCAAACACCGGCACCCGGCATTTTTAAAAAGCTTCACGAACATTGAAAACAGCGATAACAGCATTTACCTGTTGTCTGCAGGGTTGTGTTCTTTTCTCCGCCTAGATGATATGTAATACTGAAAGTTGTCATAGGAAATTTTGTCTCTAAGCCCAACTTTTTGCTCTTTCAGTCACGTATTTATGTGTTTACATCCCATCTCCGTTATCATGAAACCCATGACACACCACAAACACAGCTCCGATCACTGCATCCTCCATCCACGGGTTTTAGCGTTTGTAAATTCCACACTTAAAGACGCCGCTGTCGGCAGCTTCAGAGTTCCTATTGCTGGTGCGAATGCAACCAGGAACATGGCCTGTGGGGAAAAAAAATTCTCAGGGAACTATCCAAGTGGCTAGTTCCTATAACTGAGTTCCTAGAACTATTTCGGTGCGAAATTGCCATGCTTGTTAAGAAAAGTGTAGACTGGTTAGAGCTGGTTTTTGTGCTGGTTGAGCTGATAACAGGAAGTGACTCATTTCCGTCATCATGTGGTCCCTGACATTTTTATTCAGCAAGGATACAATAAATTGATTAAAAGTGGCAGTAAAGACATTTGTTATGTATGAAGGGTTTCTATTTCAAATTAAATGCTGTTCTTTTGAACTTTCTATCCATCAAAGAATCCTGAAATAAATGTATCACAGATTCCATAAATATTAAGCAGCACAACCACGGGCGCAGAATACGCACTTTTAACAAAACGTAAATTCATCCCCCATATTTTTTTTTTTCGGGCAAGTGTGTTTATGTAGAGATTTTCATGGGCTAAAGTGAATAATAGATTTAAATTCAAAGAGACAAGATAGTCTATGCATGACCTGACATTTCATTCTTATCCAAAACGAGGCGATGTGAACATTATGAAGCGCAAACGCTCTCATCTAATGTCTGTTTCATTCATACTGGAAGCCGGAGGGCGCCTTTGCTCAGAAAGTGCTAATGGACCAGTGAATCCACCAGGCCATCCAGCATAGTCGTTATGATGAAGCTGTCTGATCGAGTTTATCTACAGTAGTTAACATATGCAGGTCTTTTCAGCAGTGATATCAGCAACCAGGCCTGGGGAAACGTCTATGAAAAGCTCCAAGTCTAAATGTAAACATTTCCTCTTTAAACTAAACTCAAAGTTTTTCAGAGCCCATCTTCTGCAGTCGCTGTCAGGGTGAGCGTGTTTGCGCAGAAGAAAGAGATAGGAGAGGTGTGCCACCCACCGCTGCAGTGTCTGCTCGACGACAGACCTCTCTGTTAGTTGGTTTGTTTTTGTCTCTAGTTTGTTAGCTCTGTCCTTGATGTGCTTTGCGCAGAAGCACCCCGGAGCCTCCACCGCATCAGGTGCTGCTCTGATCAAAGGCTGACGCGAACGCCGCACTCCTCCCTCTCCCTCTCCCTCTCTTACGATTGCTTTTCATTCCTTTCTTCTTATGTCTGTTCATTTGCATCATCCTATTCTCAGAGACATGTACTAGGTTTCAGGCCTCATAACTCTTGGTTTTATCTTTTTTTCCTACCTTTGTTCACAGACCAATCCTTTTAGGATAAGAGAAAATGTTGCCTTTGAAAGGAAAAACAAATGCTTATAAGCAACAAAGCACATGCTGACGAAGGTTATAGGAGGTGGTTAATCTACACGACTAAAGGCCCGTTCAACACCAAGAATGATAACTATAAAGTTTTAATAATTGTTCTAATTGTATAAAATAGGGAAGTCCACAGCACAACTATAACGATAATGACAGAACAAAGATATTGCTGAAATCGTTTTCAGAGCGTGTTTTTTTTTTTTCAACTGATGAACGATAAAAACATTGCCAGACAATCAGAATCCACCGAAGTCATAGCATTCTGCAAGGAACTGCATGAAATTAATTGTTTACTAATTGATAATCTGCCCATGTAATCATTATTTTTGTGAAAAACAATATATTTGTTAGTGTTTTACTGCCACTAGTGTTCATTTCAGCTGGAAACCGCAGTGAATTGTACATTAGTGGCCAAAAGTGATGTCTGGAGGGGATATTTGTTTTTAATGAGCCTAGAAGTATCATTAAACCATCAAAATATGAGGAAAATATTTTATATTTTTTAAATATTTTAAATATGATGGAAGAACAAAACAATAAACTTGGTTATTTTTCTGATGAAATTATTCAGCGAAAAAGGCAAACTAAGCTGTAGTTTGTCTTTTTCGTTGAATAATTTTATTTTACTATATGCAAAAACAAAATGCATAGAAAAACAAAATGCTTACAGGAAAAAGCATACATTGACTACAACATAATCAGTTATTAATATTTCGTTGGTTCTCTTGTTTTTGCATGCGTTCATAATTTCTTTGTATGACAGGCTGGCCAAAAATTATGTCGGCACAATTTGGATATCACAAATAAAAAAAATTTACTCCAAGCACAACTACACAATATGCTTAAAAATCTTTAAAGGGGACCTATTATGCCCCTTTTCACAAGATGTAATAAAAGTCTCTGGTGTCCCCAGAATGTGTCTGTGAAGTTTCAGCTCAAAATTCCCCACAGATCATTTATTATAGCTTGTCAAATTTGCCCCTATTTGGGTGTAAGCAAAAACATGTTGTTTTTGTGTGTGTCCCTTTAAATGCAAACGAGCTGCTGCTCCCGGCCCGCTTTTCAAAAAAGGGTGGAGCTTTAAAAGCTCATGCTTCGTTTGCTCAACAACAACAAAGCTGGAGAATCTCACGCAGCCAAAATGACAATTGTCAGTAACGGTGTTCGGTCTTACATTGTTCAAACCGGAGTCGGACACTGATGGAGAGACTCTGGAAGAAGTTATAACTTTTAGAATGGACATTTCTGAATGGTTAGTGGTCATCGTGTTAATCTTTTTTTGCAAATCCAGCGTTGAATTGACCCTCGTTTGTGAAGCAGTCCGGCGTAAAATGACGTCATGGTAACAACACTCTACAACAACAACTCTTCCCCTTCTCTAAAGCAGCCCAACATGGCCTCACACCCCCTTTGTTGCGTGTTCCCGGGGGCAGTAAATTTTGGGGTTTGTGATGTCACAAACCCGGGAACAAGCTTGTTGTAGTCCCTACCAGCCGTTTGTTGTAGTCTTTAAAAAGCGATTTCTGTAAAAGGAAATATCTCCCTTTGCATTGAACATTTGAGTGTCGTAACTTTGTAAATGTTTTTTATGTTCAAACAGCAACATTACGCACTAAAGTTAAAAAAGTGAAATCATAATCAAGGACCCCTTTAACACATTTTGAATAATATTTGAATAAAGGTGAAGATTTTCTTCTTCGGACATCACTTTTGGCCACTACTGTATATACATGTATGTTTTTTTATTTTTGCTAACATGTAGGTAGAGGCATGTTTTCCAATGAGCCAGTTGGTTTGTCCCCTGTACGTTTCAAATCCCCTGAAATTCTCAGAGACAGAATGCCCCAACATCCCTCATTACGTCTTTCTCATCGTCCCCAGGTGCTCACCTCTGCAATACATACATTATTATGAGGACTTCTGTCAGCTACACAATAGAAACATCCCTACTTTTAATCATAGCACCAGCCAGCTGGGAGAGAGCCTCCTTCACCCCTCCACCCTCTCCTCCCTTCTCATGTTTCTTCTTTTTTTCTTGTTCTATCCATTCATCTCCCTCTCTCTCTCTCTTTCTCTCTCTCCCAGAAGTCGTAGTGATGAATAGTTCAGCGCTGGCATCTGATGCCCACCAGCAAGAGGCAAGGCCCTTTTCAACAGCTCTCCTGGATCAGGAGGGGAAAAGAGATTAATTAATCCGGCAGACTGGGAGGCAGGACACTTTGGGTATAGAGTTTGTGTGTGTGCACAGAGGCTGATGAGCTCTTTAAATAAACGCCACAAGGGTACACACCAGAGCAGCCAGAGGCAGGGCATATGAGACCGTCCTTGACCTCCCAACACACACACACTCTCCCAAACTGTTCCCTCAGAGACTCCTGCCACACAAATCCACAGTCCACTGCTGATTTTCAGTCCAGACTTTGGGGGGGAGGGTAATGTGCCTGGGTTTGCTCTTAAATGCACACTGCGCTTCTGCGCACCTACATTACCACGCCATATGATACTGTACGGAGGAGGTAAATGATGTCATCATTCTGACCGCTGCCGCGTCCTTCAGACCAGCTGAACGGACCTGTTTACCTGCCGCTGACAGCGTGGTAATGTTAGGACATTACATTTAAAACAAAACTAAATGTTCTGTGGCAGCATCATGGTACAGTGATGTTGTCAGATGAATGTAATATTTACATCGTACCCCAAAGGGTGTAAAAGAATGTCATATCATGGTACGAGATTATGAATGATGGTCAGGTTTTTAATTCACTGCACATTGTTTATCAAAAAGTAATAAAAATACTTTGCTTAAGACTAAGCTGTGCTTACCGTGCCACATGCTTAACATAACTGAACCAACATGATTACAAACCAACTGACGTTATACACTGCCCGGCCAAAAAAAAAAAAGTCGCTGTTTGAATTTAAATAGGCAAATACTTAATAGTCTATAACTGGATCATTTTTGCTGTGATTATTATGTTGACCAAAAACTGATGCACCTCTTGATGGAAATAACATCACATTTATTTATTTTTTTTATCAAGAGGTGCATCAATCTTTGGTCAAGATCTTGTATTGACAATGCAAGAGGTGATCACTCTGTAAAGTCTCCTCTAGCACATCCCAAAGACTTTCAATGAATTTAAGGTCTGGACTCAGAGGTGCCAATTCATGTGTGAAAATGATTCTTCATGCTCCCTTCCAACCATTCTTTCACAGTTTGAACCTGATGAATCTTGACTTTGTCATCCTGGAATATGGCCATGATACATCTTCCTACATGGTTGTTCAAGAAATGAAAAGCTGCACACTCCATCAATTAGGGTTAAAAGAACTGTTCCCAAACATATAACATGCTAGAAACATAATAATTACTGTAATAATGATTCAGTCATATTTGTCTATTTAAATACAAACAGCAACCTTTTTTTATTTTTTATTTTTTTATTTTTTGGCCGGGCAATGAATTTTAAGGGTCATATCAAACAGAAATGAAGATTCTGTCATTCTAAAACTTTCTTTTTTCTGTGAAAAGTACAAAGAAGATATTTTGAAGAATGTTTCAGGTGTCCAGTATATTACTGTATCATTTTGTCAATACAATAAAGTCAGTTTGGTCTTTTTTTTTTTTTTTTACATGAAATATCTTCTTTTGTGCTCCACAGAAGAAAGTCATACAGGTTTGGAACGGCATGAGGGTGAGTAAATAATGACAGTTTTCATTTTTGAAACGAACGAACAAACGAATGAATATTGATAAAAGGATCAAAAGTATTGATGCAATTATGAGAATACTGATACAAGTACTGAGACAATACCAATATAGATATATGATAGTAATACCATGATACTTTTTTTTTTAAATAAATAAAGATTGATCTAAAGTATTGATGCAATATCACAATATATAGATATACGTAATACCATGGGGTACTTTTTAAATAAAAAAAAAATGTAAATAAATAAACTGAAACAATGATCTAAAGTACTGATGCAATATCACAATGTATAAATTCATACCATGGTACTTTTTTTGTTTGTGAGGAATCTAGAGAAGCCGAATATAGTGACTCTTCAAATAACAGCCCTTTTTATTACTTAGTGGGTGTAATTTTTTACATCTAGATATGAAATCAAATTCAAATATGACAACCTTACATTTGAAATATACTACACAGAATTTGGTGTTTTTCCTCGTCATTTAGCAGATGGCTTTCATCCAATGAGACTTACTCCAGACTAATTTCACAGACGGTCTCTTTGGAGCACCTGTGGTTAAGTGCCTTGCTCAAGGGCACAATGTTGATAGAGCGGGACTGTGATCTAACAGGAACTATTGAGTTTCTGGGTCATGTTACATGAGACTGAACCAGCAACCAAGTAGCAGCTCAGATCATTAACTATTAGGGCACCAGCACCTCATTGGCAAATCACTAGTGCGTCTGCGGCCTCAAAATGTTCAGCGACACTTAACAGGACAGGCCTTGTAAACTAGGCTATGATGTTCAGCAGAAATGAATCTATAGTGACTCCTCTGGAGACACAGGAAGAGACACAAAGGAGAGGAGGAACTGGGGAAAACGGAAGGCAGGAGCGGAGGGAAATTCCCATCCGTCTCCCACCCTCATGGATGAGTGCAGTGACCCAAATAGAGGGGACGGGAATAGCAACAGGGTAGAGGAAAGAAAGAAGAGGAGGAGGAGTGCATCAGAAAGAAAAGGGCAGATAAGATGAGAGATGTTCTTCCTTCTTTGCATGTCTTCTCTTGGGCATATCATCAAACAAGATCCAGAGAGAGCTGAAGTACTGGAGGCAGGTAAGCATGAAATAGTCTTGTGAGGGGAAATAAATAAAAATGTTTTACACAGGTTAGGTCACTTCATACTTTTCAAATAGGTTTTTAAAAAAATAAATAAATAAAATAGATCATGCAGCAAACAAGGACTGACTGCAAACAAGGCTGTGAAGATGTCTTCAAATATTCTGATAAAATATGGAGACATTGTGGCATTGATAGAAAAAAATGAAATGAAACCTGAAGTTAAAAAAAAACAAGGACAAGCATACCGCACCAGATGGGTCACCTCAGGCCCTGACCGCTGGATAATTGGATTTGCAATTCAAAGGCAAAGTCTTCCCACCAAGGACGATAACTATAATGATAACCATATAGATATAGTTCTAAAAATCATTCTAAATATAAAATAATAGCTGAGTCAATACCAAAACTATAATGATAACAACAAACAGAAACCATATCGTTGGAATCGCTTTCAAAACATTTTTTTCCAGCTGATGAATGATAAAAACATTAAAAGTCAGAATCCATTCTACTTTAAAGAGATCGAACATTTAAAGGTAGACAAAACTCAGCTCACGCTTACAATAAACAGAACGTTATCGTCTGCTGGTGTGGACACTAATATAGTTATCGTTAGAGTTATCGTTCTTGGTGTGAACGGGCCTTCACTCTCTTTATATTGAACATTTTTTCCTCACCTCTATTCCACACTTTTATCTGCTTTATTCTTTTGTGAGTCTGAGCTGAACTTTTCATCATGTAAAAGCAAATAAAAAGCAACACATAATAAGACCAGTGGAGAAAAAAAATAGAAAGCTGCTGTGTCCTAAGAAAGAGGCAGAACAATATAATGATATTGCCAGTATAATGAAGTAAGTGGAGACAGATCCAAAGATTCAATATTTGGTGCCTAAAGAAAACACATGAACCCTGCAGGTTCATAGTGTGCTTTCTGCTATAAGATCAAGACATAGGGATTAGTTTGCAGGATGAAAAGCTCTAATCACAAAAAGGAAAAGCCCTCTACTGAATGACCAAGAGCGGCTGCATGTCTGTCACTATCACAGGATGTGTCTCACAGTAATGGTCTTCCTAAATCAGAAACCACTCTCCTTTCAAACAAACGCTGAAGTAGATATCCTCATTAAGTCATGGGCGCTGGAACCAGGGGGATTTTTGTAGTCTGAATAAACTGAACTTATTCAATTGATATTATATACTAGGGCTGTACGATATATCGTTTTAGCATCAATATCATGATGTGCGCATCCGCAATAGTCACATGGCAGGATGTGCGATGTCAAGTATAGGGATCATATTGATCTGTGATCCGTACAGGCCAGCTCCCCGGTTCGGAACGCATGTGAATCGTGGATTAATTGCAAAGTTTAACCACAATAGAGTGAAAGTTTATCATTTACATGTGTTTTTAGGTCCTGTCAGTTTAAACAAAGCGCAAAAAGACTGTAACTCGAGCACCGTTTTCTGTGCCCACACAGCATGTGAACGCCGAATACAGTTCTCTTTTTTCCTTATGAGCTTGAACCACTGCAAAATTAAGTCAAAATGCCCGTCTCGGCGAGTATCCTTGTAAACACAGTCGGTTATGTGTTGTAAACAACTGAAAAAGAAAACGGATGCGGAGGGATCCAAGGATTCATCTTAAAGGGTTAGTTCACCCAAAAATGAAAATTCTGTCATTAATTACTCACCCTCATGTCGTTCCACACCCGTAAGACCTTCATTCATCTTCAGAACACAATTAAGATATTTTTGATAAAATCCGTTGGCTCAGTAAGGCCTGCATCGCCAGCAATAACACTCCCTTTTTCAATGCCCAGAAAGCTACTAAAAACATATTTAAAACAGTTCATGTGACTACAGTGGTTCAACCTTAATATTATAAAGCGACGAGAATACTTTTTGTGTGCCAAAAATAACAAAATAGCGACTTTATTCCACAATATCTAGTGATTTCAAAACACTGCTTCATGAACCTTTGAAGCTTTACGAATCATTTGTTTCGAATCAGTGGTTCAGGCTGTTATTTGATAATTCAATTTCTGTACCTGAACACTGTTAGATTTACCTGAAAAACAAATTCCTACAAAATCACCCCAATCATACTAGAATGATTAATTCTTTACAAATAGAGCTATTTTAATCATCTGGTGAAATTTTTTTCATGTCGCAATATATCGCAGAAAAACAAAATATTGCAATATTTTTTCCAATATCGTGCAGCCCTATTATATACTTACACTATCGTTCAGAAGTTCGGGGTTGGTAAAAAATGTTAATGCTTTTGAAAGAAGTCTCTTATGTTGACAATGGCTGTATTTATTTAATCAAAAACAGTAATATTGCGAAATACTATTACAATTTTCAAATAACTTTTCTATTTTAATATATTTTGAAATGTAATTTGTTCCTGTGATTTCAAATCTGAATTTTCAGCATCATTACTCCAGTCTTCAGTGTCACATGATCCTTCAGAAATCATTCTAATATGCTGATTTGCTACTCAAGAAGAATTTCTTATTATTATCACTGTTGAAAAGAGTTATGCTACTTAATATTTTTGTGGAAACTATGATGCTTTTTCAGGATTCTTTGATGGGGGTAAAAGTAAGACAGACAAAAGTAAGGGGGTAAAAGTAACCTGTAGTCACCACACTAAGACAGAAAAATGACAGAAATCTGATCTGAGTAGCGATTCACTGATCAACAAAATATTATATATAATATATATTATTATATATTATTATATAATATTATATATATTATATATAATTAAAAAGGCATTAATTGATGAATTAATGTTAATACATTTTAACAAGCAATATTGATGAGTGGTGTTTTATTATGCACCTAACAGAAACCCCCCAAAAATGGTTAAATTGTTAAACAAAACACAAAACTAAAACTTAAAAATTAAACAACAGCCTTGTGGGCAACTAAACAGAGAAAACTTCATCCTCTGGATTTGCTGTTTTCAGCTGCACAGAATGTAGCCCCTGAACTCACATCCAGTATCACAGTCTAACCCATTTGTGCAGAGGACTACAGTCATGACCTAACGGCTCTGCCAAGGAGTGTCAGAAACTGCACACACATATGACCCATGAGGCCAGCTGGGTATTACCAAACAGGAAACACACTCATCAGTTATGGCTAAATATACAGTGAGTGTCCACCCACAGGTCCAGTGGGTTATTGTAGAGCTCTCACATTGACTTAATGCTCCATCTATTGATTCTTTTCTCACCCAGAGCCACATTATCATTATCCTTCACTATTGTTACGACATTAACCTGTCTATATCAGCATGTATCATTACCAGAAGCCCTGATGATAATATACCAGTTTTTATAGCATAACACACAAAACACTGCTATGAATATAATATCTGTAGCCTGTCTGTGGTTTTCTAATTACAGTCAATATCTAGAATCGGTCAGTCTTACCAATAAAATAAGTGTCTATTAAAGTCGTTAATGGAGCAATAGCTAATGAGGATGAGCATGAGGGCTTTAGCGCCCCCTACAGGAAGATTCTGACAGAAAAAAGAGCAAAGGAGGCAAGAAAGAAATGAGGAAAAACCTTCACCTTCCCTTCCTCTTTATATTTCCCCTTTGAAAAGAGATGGCTAATAAAATATTTATCATGCCAGGCAACAGTTTGTGTCAAGATGAATACAAAAGCTCAGGAGGTGGAAAAGAGAGATGCAACGAGAAAAGGGAGTGTGATATATATGAGTTCATTGATGGTGCTGAAGCAGTGGGGAGGGGGGGGAGGGAGGAAAGAAAACAGAAATCAGAGATATAAGAAATCAATGTAAAGACAGAGTGAAAAGGGAAACGAGGGAGAGACAGAGGGAAGCATGAACTTTAATCATTTAAAGAGGTTAAGAGAGGGTTAAGAGACTGTGTTCAAAGATTGAATACATTAAATGAAGAGTCTGAGACACAGGAGAATGTGTAGGGAGCAGTCAGGGGTGTAGTAGATTTCAGCTGAACACAAAATAAACAACCTACACTTGACTTTAAACCATAGCACATAAAATGCGTTGATATGAAAGGATATACTTTAGCCAAACTAATAAAATAGACAGGCTCGACATGTGTTCGATGACACATATTCGGAGCAGCTGTGACGTGATCACTTGCTCTATATTGATAACGTGACAAGTTGCAGTGTAGCTTGTTCACCACAAATTGTCTACATTTAGGAAAATTTATTACACAGCTCTGTGGAATACTTGATTCTGATTGGTCAATCGCACATTCCAGCGGTATGTTATTCCCTAATAACAACCGATAAAAACTGATGACAAAGGTTAACTGAAATCAGCGCTATATGCTTGCTAGGAACGATTTTTCTTCATGGAATTTTTGCGTTTGGTGAGCTAAAAAAATATTAAAACTCAAATCAATTATTTAATTATGTCATCCGGGTATCGCAGACTCGCTCTCTTTTTTCATACAAACACAGCTGCTGCCATTTTGCATCGATTGTTTTGTACACTGTAATGGATTATAAGATAACAAACAGGTAAGATTTTAAAACATCATCTCAAAGCAATATCTCTTATCCCCATAATTACTGATGTGGCGAAATGCCATGTAATAAGTGGTATGACTGTACCATATCCCTTGAATGTCCATCTAGTTGCCGCTTGCAACTTCCGCTTCGCGTCTGGGTCCTGATCACCCTGTCAGGGTTTATTCTGCGATAACAACCAGCTGGATGTACATTATCCCTTACTTATTATATTACTTGGTGTCATGCTAAATCATACCCCCTTTTGGACCACAAAGGGTAACTGTTTCCAAAGTCAAAATAAACAAAATCAAAGGTTTGCTGTGTTTTACATGTAAAACTGATTAGCACTATGCTAAACTATCAAGCTAACTGGTTAGCTTGTTAACCACAAAAGTAAATGAAATCACAAAGAAAGAGAAATGTTTAAGTTGATTAAACTGATATGTGATCTATACAGTCACACTTGATACTCTTTGCTCCACTGAAACATCTTGCTTAGACAACTTCTGCCCCCTTTCATCCAGACCAGCCCACGCCACCCCCTCTGCCCAGTGGCTATCCGATGTTCTCTGTGAGCATCGTTCTAGACTAAGGGCTGCAGAGAGGAAGTGGCGCAAATCGAAAGATTGTATCACTCACTCCTCTCTTCCTTCTCTGCAAATGTCTCCAATACTAAAACTACATACTACCACAATAAAATGAACAATTCTCCTGATTCTCACACACTTTTCAAAACCATATCTTCCCTTCTTTGTCTGACAACTTTGCCACATTCTTCATAAATAAAACAACCATCAGCAACCTATTCTCCACACCACACACTGACAAACACATCTTAACGGCAAACACACACATTTTCCCTTCCTTCTCTCCACTCTCGGAGGCAGACGTTTCCAAACTCACCCTTTCCAATCATCCTACTTCCTATCTGCTTGATTCTGTCCTCACTCATCTCCTTCAGGCTATCTCTTCTTTAATTGTACCTGCACTCACTCACATTATTAACACTTCTCTTCACATTGGTACATTTCCCACAGCATTTAAGCAGGCTAGGATAACCGCACTGCTTACGAAACCCACTCTAAAACCAGCACTTTTAGAAAACTACAGACCGGTATCCCTTCTTCCATTCATTGCAAAGACACTTGAGAGAGTTGTGTTCAATCAGCTATCTAACTCACACAGAACAACCTCCTGGACAACAACCAGTCTGGCTTCAAGAGTGGCCACTCAACTGAGACTGCCCTGCTCTCAGTTACTGAAGCCCTGAGACTGGCAAAAGCAGCTTCCAAATCATCAGTACTCATTTTGCTGGATTTGTCTGCTGCTTTTGATACAGTTAACCACCAGATCCTCTTGTCAACCCTCATGACAAAGGGCATCTCAGGAACCGCACTCCAGTGGTTCAAGTCTTACCTCTCTGGTAGGTGCTTCAGGATATGTTGGAGGGGTAAGGTGTCTAAGTCGCAACATCTTGCTACTGGGGTACCTCAGGGCTCAGTGCTTGGACCACTTCTCTTCTCCATCTATAAGTAATCACTAGGATCTGTCATTCAGGAACATGGTTTTTCCTATCACTGCTATGCTGATGACACACAACTCGGCCAACCCATCAGTTCATCACAACCTCACTATTCAACTAGGTTCGTCAACCATAACTCCTTCCAGGACAGCCAGGAACCTTGGAGTTGTGATTGAGGATCCTTTAAGCTTCACAGACCATACTGTTACAGCAGCCCAGTCCTGCAGATTTGCCTTATACAACATTAGGAAGATTAGATCCTTCCTATCGGAGAATTCCACACAACTTCTCGTCCAAGCTCTTGTTCTATCCAAACTGGACACATCTTTTTCATCAACACTTGACCCATTAATATTAGCACTTGCTTTTTCTATTTTTCTATTCTGTCTCTCTATTGACCGTTCCCAAAGACCCACCCCCTTTAGTTACTGTTGCTACGTACGACAAGCTATGCTGATCTTTCGCCACACATCATGTTCTCACGCAGTGAAAAATACATTGCGGAGCAAAGAGGACACTGACAACATGTCAACAGACAAGACAGAGCAGGTTACTTTTGATATGAAACAAAGTCGCAAATTTCAAATTTAGTCATTTTTAAAGAAATTTAAACAATAAATACCGTTTTGTAGCTCTTTAATGTGTCGTGACAGATCGCTGTAGTGCCCTGAGTTCAAGCAGCTTGTGAACTGATCATCTCTTCCTACTAGTTCATTTATAGCATCAAATAAACATGAATGAACATCATAAGGAATGTTGTTTCAATTGTGGAAAGACGTCAGTACACACCATTTTTCAAGTTCAAGTCCACCTACGTTAATCTGCTAACTCCCCTGACTGCTTTGTCAGACAAAATGTCGGATTCGGTGTTATGATTGGTTAGATCGCCGGTCAATCAAGCTCCTGGCGAAGGGTCGATTTATTTACTTAATAAAAAAAAAAAAAAAAACTTCCTACGTGCACTTTGCTGTATAACTGGGACTTGGCACAGCACTTGCATAATGTTGCCCTCATGTTGATTTGATTTTTTCTATTGTTTTCATTTGTAAGTCGTTTTGGAGAAAAGTGTCTGCTAATTGATTAAATGTAAATGTACAGTAATTCAGAAGACATTAACATTTTTAGATGGTAAAATTACATGGGTGGGGGGAGGGGTAAGATTTGGCATGAAAATGGAAAATTGAATAATTATTAATAATATTAATATTAATAAATTAGAATAAAAATACACACATTTAGAGTATATTGGTATTTTAATTATTTTATAAAATCAGTAAGCCAAGGCATTGTGTGAATTATTGCTTTGGTATACAGCAAACTTTTCGGGAAACAGTGCTATCATTGTATGTACAATATATATTGTAGAACAAAACATTTACAACCCGCCTGCAATAAACAATAACGTGATTTCACTTGAGAGAAATAACACTAGACTGTGCCAAGATATTTAAGCTAACAGCATTGCAATAGTATTACATTTCTTTACAATGATACCAGTTAGAGTATTAACTTGTTCAGCCCTAAAACACTACAAATAAAACAATGAAATAAAAATAACAAAAACAAAAAATAAAATAACAATTGAAAATAAAATAGAAATACATACTAAATTCAAAACTATAACTCTAACAACTAACGAATCTTATGCTAATTTTTAAAAAAACATATGCATGTTGGGGGACGGGGGTGAAGGATTCCAATGGCATAAAGCACTTGAGTCTATGACAATCAGTCTAGGAGTTAATAGCAGTTGCGCGTTTTTGATCGCTGTAGTGCCCCACAAACAACCCTAATTCTCTGTTTATGGGTATAGGATCACTGGAGCTGTCCATGGTGCTGAATCCTTTGACAAGTAAACCACCAGCACACAAAACACCCTTCTCACATAGAGATATGTGTGTGAAGAGAGAGAGAGAAAGACAAAGTAAACATCATTGCACACTGACAATCAGCGCTGTCTCTTGCTGTCTTCATAACACCACCGACATGGCAGATATCAGTGAAGTGAAACTGAAGACCCCAAGGACACAAGGGCGCGTGACACAGCTAAAGGCATCGAACCTTGTGAGTGACAGGCCCTCGCTATGAAAGCGTGCCACCTAAAAGCCCTACATCCGAGCCCTGAGCGACACACGATCGCTGCTGTGAGTGAGCTGAAGAACCAAAAGTTCAGCGCCCAGCGGGATACCATCCCAGCTCTGTCTACGGATGCGCTCTAATGCATGGCTTCAGAGCACCGTGCTATCTATGCCTACAGCCCCTGCTGCACGTCTGGCGCTGACACTAACACGCTCTAACACACTCAGAAATTGCAGCCTGTCACAATGGGCCATTAGCCTCCTATAGGGGAATCCCAAAAACAGAGCAAGGCCAGGCAATAGGCAGGCCATCACTAGGCTAAGCTAACAGGCTTCCCTAACTGAATGCTGCCCCAGGGGGGATCTCTCTGTCACTGCATTTGGCAGGTAGAGATAGCACTCCTGGACACAGGGGGCCGATACTGTAAAAGTATGTTTAAAGTGCCTGGAGCTTCTTTCCTGAAGAGTAATATTGACCCAATATAGTTGGCAAGTGACAAAGGGTCTGCGGCAAGGTGGATGCATTGTTGCTGGCAAAAATGAAAAATGTCTTGCATATAACTGGCATGACCAGTTGAGCTATACACCAGCCCTTGTTAAGATACATCTAAACCATTAGAATATGAAATCAATCATTGTTTTCAGATGATAGGGAGTAGCAACTGTGACAGCTCCATTCAAGTCAACAGTCTATTCATCCAAGAATCCTGAAAAAAAGTATCCGTTTCCACAGAAATATTAGGCAGCACAATTGTTTTCAAGATTGCTGATAAGAAATATTTCTAGAGCAGCAAAAATCAGCAGAATGATTTCTGAACTGAAGGATCATATGACACTGAAGATTAATGATGTTAGTAGAAGAGTAATGATGCTGAAAATTCAGCTTTGCATCACAGGAATAAATTACATTTTAAAAAAATTTTATCAAATAAATGCAGCCTTGGTGAGCATAAGAGTCTTTTTTTAAAAAAAACAATAAAAAATCTTACCGATCTTACAAACTTTTGAACGGTAGTGTAAGTCACAGCAAATGTCGTCAATATCTTTTATTAAAATGCTCCACCTTTGAACTGAGTTTTATTTTTTGGCTTGATGTCTAGGTAACTGGTTAAAGGATTAGTTCACTTTCAAATGAAAATTAGCCCAAGCTTTACTCACCCTCAAGCCATCCTAGGTGTATATGACTTTCCTCTTTCAGATGAACACAATTGGAGATATATTAATAAATATCCTGACGCATCCGAGCTTTATAATGGCAGTAAGCGGGATCAATGATATGAGCTGAAGAAAGTGCCCCCATCCACATCCATCCATCATAAACGTACTCCACATGGCTCCGGGGGTTAATAAAGGCCTTTTGAAGTGAAGCGATGCATTTGTGTAAAAACAAGTTAACAAGTTATCAAGTAAAATATCTAGCTTCCGCCAGACCGCCTTCCGTATTCTCTCGCAGTTCAAAAAGCTATGTCCTACACCTTCCCTATTCAACTTACGGAAAAGCTTAACTGACGCGACGTTAGTTTTGTTTTTTTCGTAAGTTGAATACGGAAGGTGGTCTGGAGCCGTGTGGAATATGTTTATGATGGATGGATGTGGATGGAAGCACTTTCTTCAGCTCATACTCGTTGATCCCGCTCACTGCCATTATAAAGCTTGGATGTGTCAGGATATTTATTAATATAGCTCCGATTGTGTTCATCAGAAAGAAGAAAGTCATATACATCTAGGATGGCTTGAGGGTGAGTAAAGCTTGGGTAATTTTCATTTGAAAGTGAACTAATCCTTTAATGTTAATTAATAGCCAAATTAGGCATTATTTTAAGCTATCGTAATGTAGCCTAAAATCTTACTAATAGTTAACACAGTAATTTAATAGTGGTTAATGTCAATGTTAGAAAGGTTACAGCAATAATAGCAAATAATGTTAAGAACTTGAAAAAGAAATGCGAACTTGAAAAAGAAATGCAACCATTGTAATATTTTGTGTTGTTCTCAACCTTGCAGTGTTTTTTTATAGGAAGGAAATAGTCCTCAACAATCTACTGTAAACTTGCAAACTTGCTGTCTATTTTTCTTTTTTAATATCCAGAAATGCAGGAGTACAATGGGTTGTGAATGCTGTTTCTTGTTGACTTTAAGTTGAGAAAGGGAGAGGAACAGGAGAGCTGTGGTTTTAGGAAAGTGAGGACCTGATATGAGTGTAATTGATGATATCTAAAATTTTGATGACAACCTCCAGTAGGGCCTGGCAGGACAATTGTCTCTGGATGAAAAGAGAAATCAAGACCATCTCTGTACGATAGAACAGCTGACAGAACACATTATACCGCACTATTGTTACCGATGCACAATTTCAGCCAACACTCTGTTCTACACGTCTGCAAAGCGGTCAAACATAAAAACTCCCAATAATGCTTCCTGTGCTTACCGTCACATAAAAGAAAAAAGAAAAAAATGCAATAGAAGTGAACAAACACATTCAGATTGTCTTGCAATTACAAAAATGGTCTCTTATATATATATATATATATATTTTTTTTTTTTTTTTAAAGAACATATTCTGAAGAAAATGCAGCTGTTGCTTGCCTGTAAAAAAATCCACTTTGGGTGGTGTTACCATCAGTCTGGCTTTATAATAATAATAATTTATTTGTATTTAATTGATTGATAATTAGTATTTTGTACTAAATTAACATATAATTATCATTATTATTATTATTATATGCTTGTCCAATTATAGCAATGACACAAGTTACTTCTCAAAGTTTAATACTTAGGGCTAATAATAATAATAATATATTATTTTTCCTTTTTTGACCCCATAATTTTTTTTACCATCTACGTAAATTTTTCCCTGAAATTTCCTGTGAAACTACTTTCTGGTGACGTATGCCATACTTCCCAATCTTTTAGTCTGCTTAAACCCTGAGAAAAGTGTCATCTATCAAAGATTTAATCGCTCTCTAATGACATTCAAAGTTCTCACTAAGGCGGTCTTAGTAATATCTCCCAACAGAGATCCAAGAGGTCCGCTGCATTAAAGAGTTTTCCCCACCTGTCCAACTGAGCTCTAATGAGGCCAGTGAAATATCAAACCCAGCATGGAACCCAACACATTCCCATGTTCGCTCTTCCAGTTTCACACATTGGAGAAAAACAGCAGATCAACAGATCAATACTGCCTTCAAACACACATCCATTTTGGTCCCAATTATGTTTTGGAGGCACTTCGAGGGTGTTATTACAGCTGGCGCTTTGCTAAGGCTGCTGCTCGGTAATGTAGTTTATGCGGTGTGAATAGATGCGAGTAATATAGTGTTACGCAAGACACCGAGAGGATGGCAGAAAGGCTTTTGTAATTATGTGCGCTGGCTTTGATCCAGTCAGTCAGACCTCCCTGATCTTGCCACCTGTTAGAGTGCAGAGCTGTCTGAGGCAGGTTAATTAGACGGGCTGGAACGGCCTCTGCTGAAGCAGGCAGACAGAAGACACAAACACATATCACACACACACGCACACACAATCATACGCATGAAGGCAAAAGTTACTGTCAGGTGCATCCACCTACAAAAACAAACACACAAACGTACACACACACAGGAAACAGGCCCAGCAGCACCTGTTTGTTTGTTCTGGCACTGTGAGACTAATTTGAGATGCTCACTGTACTTGCATCTGTCTAACCAGCAGCAGCCGTCTGGCTCTATATCACAGCGTACAGCGGCACTGAGAGTTGAATCATCCTCTAAATCCGAGGATTCATCAGAGGATACTTTTGCCCTTCTGCATAAGTTGTGTGTGACTGTCACTGAGCTGATGTCCTTGGTCACAGCAGGACCTTGGCATCTTGGCACTCGGCTAGAAGGACACACTAATTCAAAGACATCAAAAGGCTTTTCTTGCTTATGTTTCCTTTCAAAATAATATACACAAGGTCATTCAAGGTCAAAATCTGAACACACAAATGGCTTCACATATATGCAAATATGTGTATATTATCAATTATACATAAAGATTCCCACATATCGAATGAGACCTTGATAGGGATGGATGAGTATGTTGGCTGAGTAGAGAGAAGAAGAAGAAACACAAGTGAGCACATGACCCAGATAGCAAGATGTCAGTCATTTAATGTTGAATCAAAACATTTTGAAATAAAACATTCTAACTGAACTAAAACTGAGCTGAATTGTGACCTCTGTGTGTACCAGGAAAGACCTATAATGAATGGGTCGTTTAATTGCTTTCTTAATCATGTAGTGTTTCTCCTTCCACAAAGGTCCACTTATAATGTTAGTCTTATAAAGTTTTTGTGCCAGAAACGTTCATAATTTAGGCTTCCATTATCATTTTATACTCTCTCTCTCTCAAGGCCCATGTCTACTTAATTTCCTGTGTTTAGCTTCTTCCTGTGCTACATCTTCATGTACAAGCCTTTCACTCCACACAGTTTCACACAGAAGTGGGTAGAGTATTCAAAAACTGTACTCAAGTAAAAGTACTATTTACTCGAGTAAAAGTAATAATCTTAATAGTTAATTGAGTAAGAGTAAAAAAGTATCCAATGAAAATACTACTGGAGTAGCTAATATATATATATATAGATGATTTGGTGCATGCAGGGAACTGAACAAATAATTCAAACCGATTCGCGAACCAATTTAGACAGTTTTGCCAACTTGTTTGATGAAGTCTTTGAACAGAATCGACTCAAAAGAGTGATTAATTTGTGAATGGGACATCGATCATGCCCCAGAATAAAGAGACAGTGCGCTTGGAATAAACTATGCATTTCTTAACATGTATTGAATTAAAATAAAGTAACGAGAGGAACATCGCCCTGCGTAACGAAGTAAAAGTACTTTTTTTTTCATTAGAAATGTACTTGGGTTAAAGTACCCACATTTAAATCTACTCTTAAAACTACAAATTTTCCAAAAATTTACTCAAGTAAATGTAACAGAGTAAATGTACTTCATTATTACCCACCTCTGGTTTCACAAAAACATTAAAGTCACCATCAAAACAAAATTGAGAATTCTTGTTTTTTTTATGGAATATTGCAGTATTTATTATTTATCCATGCATATCATTATTTTTTTTAAAAAATCACAACAGGGAAAAAAAACTATCACAACTTCCATTTCATGCTGACTTTAAGTGTTTTCAACACTGATAATAATAAGAAATGTTTCTTCTTGAGCAGTAAATCTGCATATTTGAATGATTTCTGAAGGATCATATGACACTGAAGACTGGAGTAATGATGCTGGAAATTCAACTTTACCATCAAAGCAATAAATTACATTTTAATTATAATATTTCTCAATAATATTAATAATAGAGATGCACCGATGTATCGGCTAACAATCGGTATCGGCCGATAAAAGCTATTATTATCACTATCGGCCATCGGCCGATTGTTTAAAAACTGCCGATGGTCAGGGCCGATTATATCGTGTCAATCAAAAGGGTACGGAAAGACGTGTTCAGACTGCAACTCATACATACTGTGTGTGAAAAAAAAATCACTCTTGTGTTGAATTTTAACGCATTAACAGTTTAAGAATAGTGACGTTAAAGCAGGCTCTTTTTGACCCTATGAATCACCTGTAGTTCAAGCCAGGGTTGCCAGGTCTGTGTTTTTTTTTCCTACATCAAAGATTATTTGTAGCGCCTCCCATTCAATAATCGCAAAAAGATTTTATTACTTCTGATAAGAATTAAAGTTTCAGTTTTCAAATTCTGTCCATTTTATCATGAAATTCAAACAATAAATGGCGTTTTGACGCTCTTAAATGTGACGTGTCAGATCGCTGTAATGCCTCAGTTCAGGCGGCAGCTCGGAGCGCGAGTCTTTTCTTCCTCTTCAATACAAGTTATATCTCGAAAAACATGAATGAACACCAAAGGTATGATGAAATATATTGTACAACGTACCATAATGTATCATGTCTCATGTAATCACTTTATTTGTGTTTCAACCGCGGAAAGACGTCAATAAAACAGCTTGTGAACAATATGTCACATCATGTCACTTTTACCTCAGGAATGTTTTCCAATGTTCACAGTTCCTTAGCTATCTACATATAAAAAAAACACTAGAGAGGAGCTTATTTACTGTTAATTATATGTTTGTGCAAATTTGCCATGAAGACAAGTGCTTATGAAAACTACCTGTTTTATACATTTCAGTTTTTATTTGAGTGTAATTATTATATCTGAAAATAAACAGCAGCTGAATATAATATCTCTGCTGTTAATTGTAACCTCTAATATTGTAGTGTACCAAATGAGAGGGTTCCCTGTATAGTTTGCAACATTATTTGGGACAGATTTTTTTTTCCTTAAGAAAAACCAAACTATCGTTATCGGTATCGGCCGATATCATTCTGAATAATCAGCTATCGTTATCGGCAGAGTAATTTAGTATCGGTGCATCTCTAATTAATAATAATATTTTTTACTGTATTTTTGATCAAATAAATGCAGCCTTGGTGAGCATAAGAGACTCCTTTCAAAAATATTAAAGCATATTACCGACCCCAAAATTTGAAATATTGTATTGATGAAGAATGCCCTACATCACCAACAAGCTACATGTAAATTCTCTACTGAATGCAGTACTCTGAAAGTATGTGATACAGAGTAAGGTAACACTTTATTGTAAAGTGTCATTGTTACATGTTACATGCAGTTACAACAGTAATAACTATAAATTATGCATAATTACATGCAACTACCCCTAAAGCAAACCAAACCCTAATCCTAACCCTATAGTAAGTACATGTAGTTACTTAATATTACTCAGTACTTAATTACAGTGTAACAAAGACACCTTAAAATAAAGTGTAACCCAGAGTAATTGCAAGCCATTTCTAGCTAATGTTCAGAAAATCAGTTCTTAAAGCTACAGTACACACAATAAAACTCCTTTATTAAAAACAAAAAAGAAAATTTGATTTCCCATGATATGATCTCTTTAAGCAAGACTGTAGTAAAAATGTAAATGAAACTCAGATGGGAGTAGATATTCATATTACTGCATTTAGAATGTAATTGAAAGAGAGTCAATATTGATTAAATGTAACACTGAAGATGTGAAACTAAGCACTAAACTCAATATGTACCCAGGAATGTAGCCATGTAACACAGTGATGCAAACCACTCAGAGAATTTGTGAGGAAGAGAATACACAAAAAAGAAACAGATGCAGCTGGTAGGAAACAATAAGAGAAAGGGGAAGGAAGGAAAGACAAAAAGAAAACCGTCTCTCACAGACAGCAGGAATCTAAAGCACAAGGAGGTTCAGAGACAAGTACAGTAAGATAATGTGTGCACTGGTGTTGTCTTCAGTCAGAACCGAGCCTGAAGTCATAGAAACAGAGCAGAGGAAAACAGAAACCCTTGGACAGACAGAACAGAACATCACTGACGCTCTTCTCCTCTCAAGCTCCGTTCTTTTGATCTATCACACAGAAATATCACGCACAGCTGAAACCGCACTAAACCCCAGGAGATTCAGCTCAAATTTAGCTTAAAACAACATCAGACTTCTTCTTAATAGAATATTTCTACATATTCACAGAAAGAAAATGTTATTCAGGTCCAATTAATGCAATGCGAGTGGTAGTCTTCCCTTATGTTTGCTATAAGGCATTTCTCATTAACAGTATGCACAGTGAGAAGCACCGCTCAGTGTGCTGTAACAACAAACATACACTCTCTTAACACTCCATCAAATCCTGTCTGACACATCTTTAAGTTTTTGAAAAGTTGCAGACAGTCCCAGAGCCCCATACAGAGACACTGCTGAAGCTTAGAGCTATGAAAGCAGTCATTCTCCATTAGATGAGTGCTGGTGATCCATCATATATATTGTCATTGTGTACTTACGTTACATCATCTACTCATCATTCCCTCATGTCATTCCAAACCTGTATGATTTTTTTTTTTCTTCCGTGGAAGTCAGAAAGAGACATTTTGCAGAATGTTGATGCTGCTTTTGCTCTTAAAATGAAAATAAATGGTGACCAGGGGCTGTCGAGCTCCACAAGTGCCAAAAAAGCACAATAAAAGTACTATAAAAAGTTCAACTACACTGTAAACCCGAATAAGTTGGCAAAACTCAAAAAAATTGAGGTAATCAGATACAATTTTTTTTAAGTTAAGAAATTCCAAATTTAAGTAAGCAGAACTGGCAGATTTCAAATTTGTATACATTTTAATTGCTCTTAACTTGAAGTTTTTGAGTAATTTAATTCATACATTTAACTTAAAATTCATGTAATCTTAAAAATCATGTAATCTCAATTTAAATGTGGAAATTTAGCTAGCTATAACTAGCTAATTCAGCAAATGCTTATTGGTAACACAATGCTTTGATAACATTAGCATAGCATAGCAATTGCTGAAAGTATACGGCAATATAGAACATTTAACATATACCTGTCCTCAAACCAAGCTCATGCTCCACTCGTCACTATGATGATAACCCCCCAAAAATCCCACATAACAGAAACTCTTGTAAATTAGCATAGCAAAGCATTACACACTACTAAATCTCCCACTTCACATTAATCTCGCACAAAAAAACATTATATAACACTTAATTTTAGCATTTACTCTTCCTTTCGAGTGTCATGGCAGAGCATGCTTGGAAATAGAAATCCCAGCCCAGTTTCAGGTCAATTTAACTTTGTCTAAATTAAAAGACACAAGTTCATAAAACTCAAAACAATGAAACAATTCAGATACTTAAAATGTGTCAGTTTCGTGAACTCAAAAGAAAAAGAAAGTTCTAAATACTCATAAAAGTTAATTTGATTGAACAAATTTGTTTAATTTGAGTTTGCCCTACTCAAACCAATTAATTATTTTGAGCGTTAGGGTTTACAGTGTAAAATAAAAAGTGGGCCCAGGATAGTCAGGTGGCCATATTTAAAGGGATTCAAATTCTGTCATCAATTACTCACACTCATGTCATTCCAAACTCATAAGATTTTCATTCATCTTCAGAACATAAGTGACACAAGAGGGAAAGAATACATTATTTCTAAGATGAACAAAGTGTTATGTGTTTGGAACGACATGAGAGTGAGTAGCTGATGACAGAATTTTCATTTATAGGTGAACTATCCCTTTAAGACCGGAATGTGCAGTGGATACTTCATAATGACCTTTGATTATTTTGCCTGTGGTGCTGCCTCTGCCCTTAATGAGGCTGACAAACACCATCCAACTATTTACTTGACCGCGGGTTTAACATCCCCTCCCAAAACTCATCTCCACTCACACACAGCCCAGCAATCAGGTCATCAAAACACTCAGAAGACTCCTCCAAAGGACATAGACAGACACACAAAGGCTCTCAACTGCTGTTTTGCTGTACAAACAACGACCAATTAGGCAAAGATGAGTAGAGAGGATAGAGAGAAGAGATGAAACAATGAGGGAGGGAAATGAATCAGACATGACTGAGAAACGAAGCACACTGGGAATAGTGCAGTATGGTCAAGTTCTCATTAGGGCCTTTCACACTTGAAATAGCGAACCCTGGGTCATTCTAAACCCCGGGTCAACGGAATCCTGAGTTATTTTGCTTCACGTTTCACACTGCTCATAATTTACCGGGAGTTAACAATTAATCCTGGGTATTCATAAGGTGACGTTTCACACTGTACATTCCTAAACCCTGGGTTAACTTCCTTATTTAGATATTCGCGGTGCCAGTGTTGCTGACTGGACAAGCACAGCACACAACCTGTTTACATAAAGGCTCTAGCATTGTGCGTCCTCATATTACACACTGACGACTGTAATATCAAGTTTTTTTTCTGAACGGACTTTTCGAACTATAAAAGGTAAGAATGAAACTGTCTATCAAACGCAGAAACTGATTTTACAAGATATTTGTCAATGACGCTCAGGATCTGTTGCGCACCAAATCCTCCTACATTCTCCTGTCAGTTATCTCCCCTTACTATCTTCACGTGATAAGTGAAATCTGATGTACTGTAATGTAACCAACTACCACGGCAAGCCTAACCATGTCCCTTTTCGGGGCTCTGTAGAATGCGTTATTCATTTTCTGTGCCCTTCCGAATTCGGAAATAGGCTTCAGGCACATCCCTAATAGACAGCCAAGTTTTATTGAAAGCCCATTTTGCCACACTGACACACTCAGACCCAGTCCAGCCCTCTCAGGGCACATGTGTATATGTGTGTGTGAGGTGTAAGAGGTGTGTACAGTGACAGATGGAGAGGGGCTGGTGGGGACAGACCACAGGAGCAGGATGGCCCGAGCAGCACGACTGACTCAAACAGCAGAGACGCTGTGGGGCACGGAGCTTTTCCTCACACTTACAGGAGGCCCAAACGCTCTCAGCCAATCAGAGAGCAGGTGAGAGGGGGGAGGGACAGGAGACAGGGTGGAAATAAATTAGGGGCTACATGGCAAAAGCCTCATAACAGATCCCTTCTCAACATGACAGAGTGAGAATGAGAGCCAGGCAAGAAAATAGAAATGAGAGAGGGAAAGAAAAAAGAAGTCAAGAGAAAAACAAAGAAAGAGGTCAGGAGAGAGAGAGGCGTACGTCTGAGGAAGAGGACTAGGTCATGGCAGTGTTGAATGCTTGAGGGCGTCTCTGATCACCATGTGGCTCTGAATAATTCACCCTGCAGGTTAAGAGAGCAAGCGTCCATTAGTTGTGCTCCATCTTCACATTTAGTGACAGCTGTAACGTACCATAGAGAGAGAAATTGTGTATAAAATAGAACAGCAAAAGTAAAAAAAAAAGAACAGGAAAAGTGTGAAAGAATTTAAAATGAGTGCGAGAAACACGCACACACAAACAGAGGAAGCAGGAGGGAAAGAATCCCGTATAAAGTAGGTTCAACAATTAAAACTGCATGAACTCCTGACCTCCCTCTGACTTCTCACCATACAGCAATACATGGATGTTAGAGACCTGAGGGCCGCCGGGGAATCAATCCAACACATTCAAACACATCCAGAGATGTGAAGGAATAGTTCACCATCACGTCATTCCATACAAAGAAAGCAAGCAAGCTGTCAAACTTCAGAAAAAAAAGAAGAAAAAAAAACATCAAAAAACAGCACATATGACTTGTGGATTGTATTTCAAGTCTTCAAGTCTTATGATAGCATTGTGTGGAGAACAGACCAAACCAAACTATTCCCTGATAATTTCGCTTGTTTGTTAAAGGGTTAGTTCACCCAAAAATGAAAATTCTGTCATTAATTACTCACTCTCATGTCGTTCCACACCCGTAAGACTTTCGTTCATCTTCGGAACACAAATTAAGATATTTTTGATAAAATCTGTTGGCTCAGTGAGGCCTGCATCGCCAGCAATAACACTCCCTTTTTCAATGCACAGAAAGCTACTAAAAACATATTTAAAACAGTTCATGTGACTAAAATCTTAATATTATAAAGCGACAAGAATACTTTTTGTGCGCCAAAAATAACAAAATAGCGTCTTTATTCAACAATATCTAGTGATGGGCGATTTCAAAACACTGCTTCATGAAGCTTCGAAGCTTAACGAATCATTTGTTTTGAATCAGTGGAGCGCGTATCAAACTGCCAAAGTCACGTGAACTATTGAAGTTTCAAAACACTTATGACGTAATGAAGCCTCGTTTACTGAATTCACGTGATTTTGGCGCTCTGAACCACAAGTAATTAATGACAGAATTTTCATTTTTGGGTGAACTAACCCTTTAACTCTCAAAAAACTCATTTGTGCTTCAGCATGTTCCATCATGACTGGTGAAAGTCTTTAATATTAATTTCAGCGATTAACGACTTCATCTGTTTCTCACACGCACAAAAAAAAAAAACAGCAGTGGCAACATTCTGCTAAATTTTTCCTTTTGTGTTCTGTGGAAGACAAAACATTATTTTTTTATGTTTTGAATTTTTTTTTTTTTTTGGTGGACTATCCCTTTAAACTGCTCTAAGAGATAAAAATCTTTGTTTTCACAACACAACAAATACCATACCAACCATGTTTTTCTTCGTTTAAGGGTAGAAACCTAAGATTTGACACCTATGTAAAGATGTGAGCTTAAGGAAAACTTATCATGCTCAAAATTCTATCTTGATATTTCTCATCAGTTTAACTACAATCAAAACATGTTAAAACAGCATTGAGGGAATGAATGAAAAATAAATTAATTAGTCAAAATGGTACAGAGCTACACAGAACATGATTTTACCTGATCTACAGAACGAACGCATCAATTGGACAGTAAAAATTGTGTGTGTGTGTGTGTGTGAGACAGTGTGTTCTGCTCTTCAGGGGATTCTAGCAGTGTGTTCAGCATGAGTAAACAGTCGATATGGCTGGAGTTACTTAATTATTAATACAAGACAATTTCCTCAGCAGGCCAGAGCAGGGGATCCGATGCACAGCAGCTGACCTTTAACCCTGACAGCAACTATCCCTCACTGACATCTGCCTACACGCTTCAACCAGGAGCCCTTCATTCCTCTTAAATTCCATCTGCAGTGCACAGACTGACGGTCTTGTGTTTCAGAGACTGCTACATGCTTACACAGTTCGGAGCCTTACTTCCTCATTAATGCCTGTCAACAAGATTATCCGTGACAGACTACAGCAGAAATGACCCAAAGGAGAACGTGAATCTTTTTCTGAATTGATGCAGACCTATATTGCTGCAAAAACTGTGTGCTATATACAGTGGGCTCTAAATTAATCACAGGATGTCTTAGGATGGGCTCAGACTACAGGAGTTCAGGCCATTTTATCCCAGATTTACCCCTCCTGACAAACTGAGAAAAAAAATCTTGTCCAGGATCTTGGTCAGTTCCGATGTTCGGCACAGATTATCTGGTAATGTGAGGCGTTTACAGATCAAATCTTTAACCTCCCGATCTTCTCGCAGACACATCGGGGTGGCCTGGTAATATCATAAATGTTTGATATTTAGGATTTTAAATATGAATAACAGCCAATGAGAGACAAGTCTTTATGCTTTTGAAATGACAAGCTGCTGTACGGGAGATGGAAGAACGGATTGTGGAAGTGTGGCAACAACATGACTGCTAATATAATGTGTCAAAAAGAAATGTGTCTACAAAGAATATCGTTACAGCAAGTTGTTATTATCTCCGCTTTACCATGAGATCACATGAGACCATGTGAGGTGCTCCCTCTGGCATGATCATTTTAATAATATCTTGCAGTTTGTGATGCTTACGATTTTCCATGATATCTTGTAGTATGTGCAATGCATGTTTGAGATTTGAGGGAAGAAAATCTGTGAAGATTCTCCTTATGTGTGTGATACAACCAGATTTCATAATCGGTTAAGATTTTAAAACTTTATTAAACTTATAAAGTTTGAGCCAGGCTTTAGTATTAGGTTTCTCTCTCTTTTTCCTTAAAGACAGCAACACTCAATGCCATGAACTCCACAAGTTTGTGTAAAGCCTGATGATCATGTTCTCCAGAATTAAATGTAGTGCATCTGACTGTCTGTAAAAAGAGTTCACGATCAAAGTCACAAACAAAAATTTAAATATTTCTCATTTATTTCGTCATAATGTTTCTTTTATTTAAATTTTTTAAAACCCTAAAGCATTCTATTTATTTCCACAAAACAGAAGCAGCAACATTAAGCTAAATTTCTCATTTGGTGTTCTGTGGAAGACAGAAAGTCATTTGGGTTTTGAAAGTGAATGATGAATGACAAAAACCTGACAAGTTCTCAAGAATTCAATGAAGAATTCCTGACTGTCTGTACAAAGAGTTGAGTGATCAATGTCACTAACTTGACACAGTCACAAACTTGATCTAAAAATTGCTCATAACCTTAAAGCTGCAGTCCGTAAGTATTGCCTCTTTGTCGCCATCTCTGTTTGAAACGTGCAATTGCAATTATTTGCGGAATTATTATCTTTACGTGGGTTGTGCATCGGCACGGCTCCTCAGTGCGGATGAATCTAATGTTTTGAGGAGAATGTGTGGCTGTCAGTCACCGCACCAGTCGATACTGTACTTTGGAATCACAGATTGTATTCTTGGAAGTATGACCAAAATAAGAATTTCCACCAGAAAATGTCATCTGAACAAGTAAGTAACATGTCTGCCACTTTTGTTCTGACCAACTGAGAAAAAAAAAGCTACCAATGGTGATTAAATCTAACGATCTCTTAGTTCATATCACATCAAACAGCGCAAATTATTATTATTGTTATACTTTGTTCTCAAATTGTTAATGTTAACAACATCAGCATTGCGTGACTGTGTTTAGTGTGTATTAGCGTTACCTGTAGATTTCAATTTCTATACGGTCTAATCTCTAACGTTAATTTGTCAGACCATACAATTCGCCATCAAAATGATAAGTTTAATTATTCCAGCTGCTGTGAGAAAAGGCTATAAATGATCCGTCACCTGCAGCATCCTCACCTGCAATACAGCCTACTAGCTGGGACTCCTTCTTTATGTAAACAGACGTGAAGTAATGACGCAAAGACGAATGGCAGCATGCTCGAATTTCCCACAGAAACCTATCAGTACCACCCGAATTAGAAAACATTATTACAAGCTTACCGTTGTGAATCGGGCTAAGGTAAGGAGATAGTTTTGAACTCTGGCTGGTTATGTACTTGCTCAAAAATTGATTTTGGATCATTTTTAACCAAAAAAAGTTACGGACTGCAGCTTTAAATATTTCTTATGTAATAATGTTGCCTTTATTTAAATTTTTAAAAACCCTAAAATGTTCTACTTATTTCCATGTTTAAATTAGATTCTACATCCCAGATTTTCCGTATGGCCTCAGACTTTTAGACCCCACTGAATGTATTTCCTAATGCCCCTTATCCTTTTTATTAGAAAAAATGCCCTGTCTCACTCCTGCCTGTCTATCCATCATAACCCTCCCTGTCTGATTGTTTTGAGAGGAGAATGAATTATAAATGAATGGGTACTCAATCTGGGGAAAATCAATACTAACAAGGTCCAAGTTAACTGTGCCAGCACGGTGCTTTCCCCCAGTCTGCCGTCCCACCACACCGCACGCACACACTGATCCAGTCTTCAGAGACATCTCACCCTCTTTGCATGCAAACTATCAGCAGGCCGGGCAGCAACCGAGCCTTTTCAGCAGATAATGAGGATTGCTTTTCAACCGATGCGGCTTTTCTCTGCAATAACATTCACGCTCGTAAATGAATGGAGAGAGCATTAAATGCCTCCTCCTCCACTCCTCCAGCGATCCATCTATCAGCACGGGTGGCCGGCGCTGTCAGTCGGACAGAGGGGTGGGAGGGGAGAGTGATTGAGCGTGGCAGAACCTCCTTCATCATGCCACTTAGCCCCACAATTCCGCCCAGGGATCTACGCTGCCGAGACGGGGGGATTGATGAGAATCTCTCCAAGTCCCTCTGTTCTCTTTCCCCACCCAAACATTTCTCCTCACATCAGCCCATCCAAGCAGAGAGACCCTCACTTACCCTCCTGTTTCAGCTGCCCCAATCTCCAGGGCATCCCGTTCCTGCTTCACATGCTCCTGCTGGGCTGACATATCCTCGCAACATGTTCCCATCTTGAATTATTCACCTACACTGCTAGGGTTCACATACCCTGCCATAGACGAATAGGAACAACCATTGGTTTAAAGCTGAAGGGTTTCATTTCAATGTCACTAGTACTATGAAATGGTACTGAAAAAATAATGATGCTTTCAAGAGGTCAGGGTTCAGCCGGTTAACATGGCCGTTTGCTCCTGCTGGTAGATGCCGTATCGACAGCAAAAAAAAAACCTTCTCCATTGACGCCCATTCAAAATTAGATGTGCATTGTGATGGATTTTTTTTTTGTTTGTTTTTGTTGCAAGCAACATATATTGTTAATATTTCATTATATTACAGTACATGTTTTATCAGTGCCTGATTTGGAGGCTTAGAGAATTGTGAAAAATGAAGGTAGGCCTAACTGTTGCAAAAACAGCCTTTTTACATAAGTTGGAGAAAAAGTTGAAAATTGTCATATAAAACATGACCTCAAATAACATTTTAAGTGAAATACAGGGAATTTTATAGCCTAATAAATATCTAGAAATACAAATATAAAATCAAACAAAATTATTTTGAGTATATAAAATAAAATTTAAATAATTGCTTTATATTGCTTTGTTTATTCACCTTCAGTTCCACTACAAATCTCACAAAAAAAAAAACAGTAAAATGTATTTTCATTTAATCTTAAAGTGTTATATTGTGAATAAATACATATCAAAAAAATAAAACTGATCAAATATAGACCCCAGTTTATTTGTATTTTAAATCATACAGGTTTATCTTGACCTTTCATCTTGTACATACAGACACTGTACTAGGCAGCACATAAACCTATATAATGAACAGTGATTGTGGATACTACATGTAAAATTCAAGCGTCTGTTTATCTGAGAAATATTACACCTAAACCACCATATGAAACGCACCATGTAAGCGTCAGTACGAGAAGTAGAAAGTGTCCAACTTGACAGCAACATTTTCAAATCTCGTCAATCGGTTAAATCCAGCCACTGCCGAAGACGAACACATTTGTTGTCACATGACATTCATGATTGGCTCAAAACTTGGCAGGAGCACTAAGAGGGTATTAACAAAGATGTCAGATTTTAAATCATATACTTCTGGCATGTCCCAAACCAGACAAGCATGTACCAATCAGACGATTGCTCTTAATAAATATATAAAACGGAGAAATATTCTCATAGCACCACAGTTTTTGCACATGGCTTTGAGGATCTAGGCCTACAAAATGTCTAAATTTCTTACACGTGGACAGGAGAAAGTATTTTACCATCATAAAAAAAATGACTCTTCAGGCTTGAAAGACTTGCATGAAGTCTTGTTTTTGACCTGACTGGATGGTTTGAAGCAATAGTACACTGAAGTATAACGTAAACACATTTCGAAGCATGGCCATTATAACTGCAGGTGATATATGGTATGCCTGACCTGCCGATTTTGCACTCCCACATGGGCCAAGTAAAAGAAGCCAAAAACGAAGACACGGAAAAGCAGTGAATTGGAGAGTTAGATAAGTCAAGCTCTTCCACTCTCAGGTGTTTGACATGGCCGTGGCAGAGTTGCACACGTTACGTATTGCATAAGATGCTCAATAATGCAGGGCACTGAATGAAAAATACATCAGCCTTGACTTTGAATGCACCGGCATTAGCGGGATGCCGAGAGCCTCAAGGGGGCAGGTTTAAGATGACAAACACAACCTCCTACATGTAAAAAGGACAAGAGGTTAAAGAGAGACATCACAAAAAAGCAGCTGCAGAAAGAAACAATGATTTATGCATTTAACGGCTGGTTTTGTTTACGCCGCAATTTCCGATTTGCTTTCAACTCATCAAGTCTCTTATAAAGGTTGAGACTGTGACCAGACTTTGAACTGAAATTTTCAATGACATTCCAGCCAATAGACATTTTTCAATCTCACACCCAACTTCTAGAATTTTTACCAATTTTGCAAGGACATAACACAAATATTGCAGCATTGGAAGAGCAGAAAGTCAGAAAAAGACTCATTTAAAAAAAAAGAAAAAAAAAAGGATTTTTTTAATTGGACTTCATTGCTGAAGTTTTTTTTTTTTTTTTTTTTAAATTGATAATCTACCTTTGAAATTGAATACTTGTACTTTTACATAATTACATTTCTAATAAAAAATTTAATTTAGACCTTGAAAGTAGAAAGCATATATATATGTGTCTGGTCATCATGGCATAAATCTATCCTCATAGTTCACCCAAAATTGAAAATTCTGTCATTAATTACTCAGCCTCATGTTGTTCCACACCTGTAAGACCTTCGTTCATCTTCGGAACACAAATTAAGATATTTTTGATGAAATCCGATGGCTCAGTGAGGCCTCCATTAACAGCAAGATAATTAACACTTTCAAATACCCAGAAAGGTACTAAAGACATATTTAAAACAGTTCATGTGACTACAGTGGTTCAACCTTAATGTTATAAAGCAACGAGAATACTTTTTGTGTGCCAAAAAAAAACAAAATGACGACTTTATTCAACAATATCTAGTGATGGGGGATTTCAAAACACTGCTTCATGAAGCTTTGAAGCTTTACGAATCTTTTGTTTCGAATCAGTGGTTCAGAGCGTGCATCAAACTGCCAAAGTCACGTGAACCATTGAAATTTCGAAAAGTTTCGAAATACTTATGACGTAACGCAGCCTCGTTTACTGAAATCATGTGACTTTGGCAGTTTGATATACGCTCCGAACCGTTGATTCGAAACAAAAGATTCGTAAAGCTTTGAAGCTTCATGAAGCGGTGTTTTATAATCACCCATCTATAGAAGTCATTATTTAGTTTTGTTCTTTGGTGCACAAAAAGTATTCTCATTGCTTTATAACATTAAGGTTGAACCACTGTAGTCACATGAACTGTTTTAAATATGTCTTTGGTACCTTTCTGGGTATTTGAAAGCTTCCCAATATTTTGCCGTTCATTCCAATAATAAAAAAAAATGCACCAGCTTTTCAAAGACCTCCATTTTGTTGAACATCTTGGGAGTATTGTGAACACTAGTGACTTTAATGTGTCTGAGCCCGCTCGAGATGTTCCTGTGGTGAAAGAGTGAGTGGTGTAAAGGAGCGCTGTTTTTGGGAAAGACAGTAGGGTGTTGAAAGTGGTGCTCAACTGACGGGGTTTTGATGGTACTATTTCAGAAAGCTCTTTGATCCAAATACAGCTCTTGTTTGTTTGTTTTCCATGATGAAATATCTCAGCACGGGAGTCACGCAAGAATTTGGATCATTAGCATAGCGTAAACAGCCACTGCACGGGACAGCACACGGCAGAAAATAGTGACGGATTACTCCTTAATATAATCCGCTGTTTCTTCACATCTAAACCGCATTCTCAAATAAGCGCCTCTCTAACCCGCCCGTCATGAAGTCTACTGAACTGTGACGTTTATGGTGGCAGATTGTACATTTGTGAGAGATCATTAAGCATAATTACTAAATGTTCCTCGCTCTCAATATCACTGAGACAAACAGAGTGCAATCTTACACCTTACGGTGCTGAAAATGACTTTGCGGTTTTGCATGATTAGAAAAGAATAGAGCTGAGTTGAGGAATCATGAGCGAGATATAAACGCCTTACGCACACGCATTCATCATTCGGCGAGGTGTGCAGGGAAAACGCATTAGACCGGCCTGTATTAGCAGAGAGTACACAAACGCTGCCCATGAGACTCAGCATTTAACAGAGACTCAGAGGGAATATGAGGTGAGAGAAACAAATCCCATATAACCTACTGCCACATTGATGTAGTGTCATAAGGCCAGAGGAAGAAACCGGCGTTAATGCCCTCCGTAGTGCATATCTATGAGTGGGTGGTGGAGTTTATGTGAGAACTCAAATGGGAAACAAAGAAAGAAAGAGAGAGAAATTGCAACATGTATAATTCATGTCCGTTTAGCCCATTGTTTGTCATGCGCTACTTTTCCTATTTCTTTTCTCCTGCTCCACAGCTACTCGATAGGCCTTCCTAGCGATAATAAGTCACAATAAAACACGTCTTCATCAAAGTAAAGAAATAAGCCTTTGTCTCCACCACCGCAAGACACTGGAAAGAAATACCACACTTCTCACTAAATTGAACTCTCAGAGAGTGGTTCGCTTTTCTTTCTGGGGCGATAATGCAGCCGCTATTGAAGATTTCCCGAGCCACAGTCACAATGAAAATGCAAATACACCCCATGCAGAGCAGACTGGATGCCACACTATCAACAAAGAGACAGCCGCAGAATTGTGGTCCAAAAGTGTGGTCCAAATCAAACATCAGGAGGGTGATTAGAAACACACAAACCCAACTCTGTCAGGACAAAGCACATGCTCGAAACCAAAGCAGGGGAAAATGCTCATACCTCAGGGAATGCAACCGCAACGTTAAGCCACCGGAGCGGGTGATAGACAGGAATAAGCTGGTCAGGGAGGAGCCGAAGGTGTAAATGGGGGTTTTAAAACATGTTGCAGAAGGATTTGTAATAGTACACTTGCTACATGTGCTCATGACAGAACTGGGGCACAAAGGAACTTTGGTGTAAGGTTGTAATATTTGAGATTTCTGGGCCAGACGCACTTGTGTGGGTGGGTATTAGAAACAATCTGCATGAAGGAATATATGATGAGCTGTTGCCCTGTGATGCCCTTCCTCCCTGGTGCTTATTTTCCCCTCAGCTCGGTGTCTCTCCTGAGCTCCCTTTGACACTCAGGTCTTTCTCCTCCTCACCATCTGCTAATTCAGGGCCAGACTCTAATCACCTGCTCCAATGCACCACTCTCATTCACAAACACCAGGCAAACCGTCTGCCACCTCGCAATGTAATTACTGTCATAATCAAGAGAGCGCTGCTTCCTCATAGCTTTACTCATGTAGATGCATGCTAATGTATTAGCGACAATTAGACCTCAATACCGCGGTCATCATGGTTAATGTTTAGATGCACATTTCTGCACAATGACTCATTATGTTTGGTGAACTTGTGATGAAATGCTTTTATACTTGTTTGTTTACATTCATTTTGCATATTTGCTTTAATGGTTATATCATGGAAAACTGGATTTTACTTGTCCTTTTGAAAGGAAATTATCCTGGGTTGTTCAGAAATCATTATGGAATTGACTAATACCAGAACCAAGACTAAGAAGAAACAGAGACGCACACCTGAACTGAGTACTCAAATCAATATGTAACCATGGTAAAAACAGATTAGAAAACAAACTCAAAACGTGACAATTAACATATGGTAGGGGTGTGACAAAATTTCGTTTTGCTTTTTATAAAAATAAAAACCATTTAATTTAGTTGGATAACGGTCGCTTCAATCCCATCCAGCTCATCAAACACGAGCTGCAGAGTCGTACGTAGTGCAGCAGGAATCAGAGTTCACTGATCACATGACGAGAGTGAGACGAGATGACTGACAAGACCATGGAGGGGGATTTGTTGCGCAACAGAGCCTAAGCGTCTGATAAATGTCTTATCTTGTAGAATGCGTGCTCAGCATCACCGCTGCCTATTCACAGAGTAAACCGCAAGGGCGCATTCAAATGCGATTCCTATACCCCACATTTTGAAAGCGGCTCCCTGATGCATGCAAATATCTCCCAATATGAAAGCTTTTACTGCATATGATAACTCATACTTAGAAAGTAGAACTGAAATGACATTCATTACAAGATGATTAGTTAAAACATTTCAAATGCACCTGCAGACTATATTTCTAGTCAAGTATTTCATCAGTGAGGATTTCTTAAAAAATACTGTGTAAAAGTCTCGTCTCGTTCTCGTGAACCCAATCTCATGTCTCGTCTCGTGAGCTGTCTTGTCACAATCCTAACATATGTCCACCATTCATATTTACATATCAACACCCGCTAACTAGTCAGCAACTTGGTTGCCCTGATGTACACAATAATGACCTACACCACTCAATTCTAATAGAGGTCATTTATATGTCTTAAAGGTACACAGCAGCAAAAACAGTATACATAGTTTTAGGGATAGAGAGAGAGTTGGAGCAAGAAACCTTGACTGAACTGACCAAATACTAAAAAGAATTTTTTTTATAAAATAATAAAACATTAATATAATATAATATAATATAACATAATATAATATAAATAATTGCAATTTATAATATCAGGGTTTTTCCTGGGTCAAAAATGGTCTTCGGTGGTGGCTGACAGACATGGTCATCGGCACAAACAGTAAAAAGTACCCTGCCCACGTGATCTGTGAGCCCAATACTGACAATAAAGTACCTGCCACACTCACTGTAATCCTTTCTTGCCCTCTTTGCAAAAAAATCTGATTTCATAGATTTGTAAGAAAAGATGCTTCTTTGCTAGACCTGATAATTATTTTGGTACATATATTAATAATAATTAATAATCAATATTAAAAAGTTTATTTTAACTAATAGTCTAATTTTCTACCATATACAATTGAATGCACCTAGCTAACAACTTGCTTTGTTCTGGTTTCACCTCACTCCAGTCTAAACTAACTGATTTTATAGGTATGCCTAATTTACTATACATGGTCATATAAATAACCTGAAAATACTGTGGATTATTAAGGCTAAATCTAACCACTCTTGATAAAAGTGGTAAGCACACTTGCGTTCTCATTTCAGAGGTGTTCTGAGTAAATGATTTGTTATCGATTCAGACAGTGACATCCTGTGAGTTCAGTGTTGGACAGGGTAGCATTTCCCTAAAAGCATCATAAGCCTAAGTTGATCGTAGCTCCATTGCTGACTATGGACCTACGATTAACTTAGGCTTACTTTGCTTCTGGGAAACGCTACCCTGATCAGTTGTTTTAACTATTCATTAAAATGAATCAGTTCAAATGAGTCATTAGGTCGCAAATTGGACATTAGCGGACGTGGACGCGTTGTGTGCGAATCCCGGCTGTTAGGACATCGACAAAGATTTTTCAACACAGAAAACACTTCATCACTGGATAGAATTTTTGTTTGTTTGTTTATTGAACGTGTGGTTTATGTCAGATGCATGTGTGGAACGCCTGTCAGAGAAGATGATGAGGTGATGTTCTTTTGAGCACTATTCACACCCAGCAGTAATTCAGGAAAAAAATCTGCGAATGCGTCTTGTGAAACATGAATTCAGTCTTCCGAACTTTTAACATTGTGCCAGTTGTTTTAGATTAATATGCGCGAGAGAGAGCAAAGACAGTGCTTAGTTTGAAGAGACAGAGAGAGTGCGCGCGCACAAGGGAGGAGCTCTGCTCGTTCTCTCCGTTCTCTTGACATGCGCCCTATCACAAGCGCAGCAGTTAATAAGCTTCACTCATAAATAACAATAACGGATCATATAAGGCTTTGGCGGGACAAAAATTTGTTTTGGCGGCCGCTAAAAAAGTTTCAATGTAAGAAAAACCCTGAATATGTGGCCCCTTTAAAAAAAAAATGAAATGATTGACTGAATAATCTAAATTGTTGAAGTTAATTGCTTGTAATACTTTCCATTTTTACAAAACTAAACTACAGAAAGAGTCTAAACATACAAAGCTCTACAAGAGAAAATAACGCCCTTTACTTTCAATTCACTATTATGCTTAAGGGAAACACTTTCTTTTAACACCTCAGAGCTCTTGGGCAGTTACAGAGCAGTGCTTGACTTAGAAAGCAATAGATAACTGATGGCATAAGGCACCTAAGAGCTTCACTAACTGCACTGTAGTTAAAGCTCATCCTAAGCAAACTCTACTGAAGTGTGTGTCTCTGCTGGGCCTGCAGTCTGAGTCTCTACTGAGTCTCTCTTCAGAGACAAAGTCACTCTCTAAGCTGTTCACCCTCTGAGCTTTTGGTCTCTTTAGCACAGCACAGAGTCTGAGAAGAGAGATCACTTTGATGATTACACCAGACTGGATCAGTCTCCACTAGACTCTGCATATTCAATCGAGCACCAAAGACCTTGATGAGCCTGTGTGCCCCTACGACACCAGCCCATAAATATCCACAAAGCCTGTGAGAGAAAACTAATTATAATTGTTAGAGAAAGATGCAGTGATGGCAAGTATATTTTCACTCATCAGGCAAACGAGGCACAAAGGGCTTGTTTGCGAGATGGCACAGACGTTTCTAACCATCGTTAAGTTATTAAATTCGCCCTAGGCGGAGAGTAAACAACTTCAGATGGCTTTCATGGCTGGTCCAGCTCTCCGTCAGCCAGGCCTTTATTGGGTTATGGTGAAACTTCGACAAAGAGCTAAATGACTCCGGAGAGAGAGCGGAGCGGGTAGCATTAGAGAGGAGTATGCCGGGAAAAAGCGGGACGTGGAAAAAAAGATTGAAACTAAGACCAGACGCCTAAAGCACTTAAGATCGAGCAGCACTAACAAGGTTGGGATGACAATTGGACATGCAGTGTCGACTGAAATAACCTTTGATTACTTGCTGTCGCAGTGGATAAATTGGTGCATTGAGGTATAGCAGAACTGAATTGTAGGAGATTTGTGTTTTTAAATTTCTACTTGGGACCAAACAAACCACAGGCTGGCATAATGTCTACATCAACCAGACATCTAATTGATGGATAATGAAGGATGATGTAATGCTTGACTAAATATGACTTGCTTAACCATAAGCCTGAACTTGAAATGAGCACACAGTCTATGTAGTCTGAGCTAAATGTGGTCTTAATGGATTCTCTACTGTGAAGTCTAAAGCACTTCTACTCCTCTAAAGATCTGATTGGGTTAAAACTATAGAGCTAGTAACATCTGCTTTGTCTAGAGCATCACAAAAGTGTGTGTAAGTGGCTATCTTTCCCCAAACCACACATAAATGAGCTGTAATTGATTGCTTAACATGTGAGACCAGGTATATAGCGTCTCTTCATCTCTATAATGTTTCTGTTAAAAGTAAGGTACTATGAGCAGAATAAAAAAATAGAGCAGAAAAAAATGTATAGTGCCATATTAATGTATTTAAACACTTTGTTATAATGCTCACAATGTAAAGCCAAACAATCAACAATGATGTACACTAAAAAAATAAAATCAACCTCAAACTTTTTAATGGTAAAGAAGTCTCATTACATTATAAATGTCAGTCACTTTTGATGAATTTAATTCATCCTTGCTGAATACAAGTATTAATTTCTTTCTAAACAAACCCAGCTTTTGAACGGTAGAGTAATATATAATGTGAGAAGGGCAATGAAATATTCAGCTGAACTTTATCTGCTCAACTATCTTTGGTTAATATTGTATTTTTATTTAACACACATTTTCTTTCTAATTTGCAGACCCCCTGCAGTACTGCCATGGACCCCCTGTTGAAGACCACAGATCCAAATGTTTTTGAGGCTTATATTTCAAGCTGTAAACAGAAATTTGCAATGTGTTCTCCATATCTCTCTTTTACTAGCCATGTCCTAAAGCAATATACACAGAATACAAAAAAAATTAAGCTAATTTTTTCTCTTCTATGTTCTTTGTAGATTTATGATAAGCTGTTATTGGTTTGAAAAGACACTACAAATAAAGTTGACTTTTATCTTATTTTGGGAACAATTTGTTATGCAGCAGACACACTCACTCAGAACTCATTCGGGCTCTCTGTGCTCACACACATCAATACCTAAAGCATGTCTTTCAAGGGTGGATCTGAGGATGAGAAAATGGATAAATTAAGCATGACTCTCTTTTTATATTACAGTCTTTGAAATAGGGATTACCTGTTAATTTGTTTCCGAATAAGAAAGAGCCTGTGTCATTTACATGCTGTGTACCTTCCCAAAGCTGCTAAAAGCAGCTCCGTGTGGCACTGCAGATCTCGCTTTATCCCGCTAACAGGAATTAAAATTGTCTGTCAATCTGAATGACATGTGTGACCAAACCACCTGACTTGGGTTTTCACCAGGGTTTGGCATCCATCTTTAGCTCTAAATGATTCCCTCCAGCGTTTCATTAATCACCAGATCAGTTCAACAGCTGGCAGAAATATTGTGTATGCAGCAAACGTGATCTAGATAGTCTTTCTTACTTAACTTCATATAATGAACAATGTCTTCTATATCATTCAGTGTCACTCATAATGTTAAATTTGACATGAAAGGGAAGTTGTGACAGTATTTCTTCTCTATATTGTGACATATATCTGAGTGAAACGGCTTCTTGAACAAGAAAAATTGTAGGGCAGGACTTGATTTTGTCCATTGGGAATTAATTGGATGGTTGTGGATTGCTATTGCTGTGATCTCATGTGAGTGACAGGATGTCCCGTCCTCACGAAAAATACATTAGATAAGAGATATTGCTGCAAGTGGGAGGGGAAGTTATTCTGATAAAAGATTACACTTGAATTTAAATTTATAAAAAAATGATGTGCACGTATGAGGTGTTTCTGGGTGTTTCTCCCTCCTATCTGCTTCAAGGTCTTGATAAATTGTGGCATTTCTTTGTTGTTTTATGAGTTTAATAAAGAACTCTGTCTTGTCTTCGTGTCCAAAAATACCGTGCCATCTTTAAAGAATGATCGATTTTTACATACGCCAGGTGACCTGTAAATCCGAAAAAACTGTTTTTTTGCAAAATATTCCTTTTTCAAATTGCCTGAAAAACCACCTCATGCGAGTGTAAACAGTTTTTTGCGATATATGGGAGTTTTTGCGAAATTGACGTCTTTCCATTCGGCGTATTTTCAATTTGCAACTTCAATTTGCGCAATTTGAAGGGTAATGGAAACACAGCTACTGTGGTTCACTGCATCATCTGATGAAGGAAGGTGTCTATGGAATGGAAAGGATGTATCAATCTGTTTTTTAATTGTTTTTACTTTAAAAACATTGGCTAAATGAATGTCTTCAACATCGCTTTAGCATTTAAAAATGGAGACACCTGTATTCTGCAACACCTGTGTTCCGTTCCAATGCACTTTGTTCTGTTTGGACACAAGAAAATATCCTGTGTTAAACAAGCCTTAAATCACCTCATGAAAGAGGTCAAGTATCACCCGAAGTTCCCAGGTTAACAAATTCTCAATCATATAAAGATGATATCAAATTAGTATAGCATAATACAATTTGATATCATCTTTATATGATTGAGAATTTGTTAACCTGGGAATTTCAGGTGATACTTGCTACCATCCTTATATTGTGTCCACCCCATTTTTCAGATCGTTTTTACACCCCTGGTTTGTAGGACAGGCTGAATCACAAAGTGAAGTCTTCAAAAAATTTCTTCACATGCCACGTTTCTCTTTTATCACCCATAGGCTGATTCCGTATAAGATTTTAGAGCCATTTAACCGAGCCATTGACGTGAATCAAAAGAGACACACTGTGACTAACTGTGATATGAGACCGATCAGGGGACCCGAAAAACTGGCGCGCAGAGCTCATCACTGGATGGCCTGAAAAAGTCCCTGTGACAGAGCCTCTTAACTTTTATTATTGTTTGGCAAAGTTGACTTCAAAGAGCCGATTCTTTGGCGCTGCTTGCGGTGTGTGAGAAAGCCAGGCTAGCGTGGGGAGGGGCAGCAGGGGCTGATGGGAGTCGAGTGAAGGGAAGGGATGGAGGATGCTGGAGTGGAGAGCAGAGCCCTTTGATCTGTGTCAGCCTCGAAAAGTACAAAAGAATCAAAAGCAATGGGGAGAGCAGCACAGAAGACTGCAAACAAGGCCCGCTCTCAATTCCCTGCGGGAGCGTGCAGGGGAAAAACACGACGAGACATGAGCACATTTCAGAAATTCTGTGGGCTGTTTGGGAATTTCTCTCAGGCCTAATGCTGAAGCAATTAGCATTGAACCACGTCCCTAAACAGACAGGATCTAACCAAATCCACCATGCTAATATAGTTAGTGCAACGCAATTAGTGGGGGAGACCCACTCATGCCAAATTACATGATTCATTAAACTGGCCAATCAAGAAGATTCATTTATCAATCAACACATATGCCACTTTCCATTTGTAATTGGCTGTGCATTTGTAGTCAGTGTTGGAGAAGCGACTTCGAAATTAAAGAGAGGTTGGAAGGTACTTTTACACTCAACTAGAAAACCGTCAATCTACACTAGCTTTTAAAAGTTTGGGGTCAGTAAGATTTTTTAATATTTTTGAAAAAAGTTTCTTATGCTCACCAAGGCTGCATTTATTTGATTAAAAATACAGTTAAAATTGTAGTTTTGTAAAATATTATTACAAGTTAAAATAACTGTTTTCTATTTTAGTATATTTTAAAATGTAATTTATTCCTGTGATGACAAAGCTGGATTTTCAGCATCATTACTCCAGTCTTCAGTGTCACATGATCCTTCAGAAATCATTCTTAATTAAACATTTCTAATTAGTATCAATGTTGAAAACAGTTTCGATCAATTTAATGAATCCTTCCTGAATAAAAGTATGAATGAAAAAAAAAAAAAAAATCCAAAAGACCCCAAACTTTAAATGGTAATGTATATATTAGGAGTCAAAAATATAGTGAGAAATAGCTGGATTTAATGGTTAAATTCTTTCTGAACCAAATAAACTAATTTATATTAGAGCTTGCTGTAGACTCTGTGCGTATGACAAAAATAGCAAAGTAGCATTTTGTTTTGATAAAGTGCTACTTGTAGTCTGTTAGACAACTGGAAAAACAATATTACAGCTGAACTACTGTCACACTAACGAAAATGTAATTAGTTAATATATTATGCACAATGAAAGACTTTCATTAAGATGCAAACAAAAATGCGAATTATAAAAGATTTCTATATAATAGTAAATAGTCCTGAGGCCTGTTGCATGAATCCGGTTTCAATTCCAACCCAGGTAAGTTTCAGATTAGTTTGAGCAAACTGTTTTTTCTGGCTCAAAAAGGTGGATTGGTTTTTAGCTGTGTTCATTGCCATGGTAACTTACGCTACACGACTAACCTGCTCCGGAGCAGGTTTTATTCTGGGTTAAAGATCACAAATCAAAACTGGACCAATCAGCTGTGAGCAAAGTGACTGACATATCTGATGCTATAAAGCCACTGCCCCTATATCTCTCGCTCCAAAGCCGTTTATAGTGGAAAAAATTTAGAGACAAAATTGCCCACCTCTTTCAGCTAATTATTGGGTATATCTATATTATATGAATTATAATGAATAATTCAATTAATATACTCATATAATATAATAACAATATTTAAATTTTTATGTTATATTATATTTGTGAGCCTATATAAATAATTATTTAAATTCAGTTGATACACATGCATTGATATAGCCAGATATTTTCATTCAGCTGCCTTCTCAAACTCTCGCTGCAGCAGCGTTTATTCTTGCCTTGTAAATGTGTTTAAATTCATGATATTTTTCATAATCTCATTTTCAACAAAGAAGTGAACTGTGCCATCTCTATTGTGAGAAGTGAATCAAACTGACGCTCTCCATGTTCCGTGTGATTGGCTGTTCGCTGCACATGACACACTTTCAGGTGCATGCGCTTCAGAGTTAATCGCAAACCCTAAATTGACAGAGAACGTTTAAGCATTGTGACCCCACTGAACCGGAACTAAACCAGGTTGGATCTGTATGTTCTTTTAAACTCTAAACTTACTCTGAAACTTAGCTTCAGGCAACAGGCCTCTGGTCTGCTTAGTATCACATGCACACAACAGTCGAGTCGATCAGTTGCCTTTGCAATGAGCCTCCAATGGATTTCTTCAAATGTCCGAATTGTTCCTCTGATGCCTTTTTAACAAGGAACCAAAAAAGTGTGAACTGATGATGCAATTAACAAACAATTCAGTTATACCTAAAGCTGCATTTACACTGCAAGTCTTAATGCACAGATCCGATATATAGAAACCCTTTTAATGCAATAGTTACATCCCTACATCAAAATAAAACAAATTCTTCACAACAGTATACGTACGCAGCTCCGCTGGAAGCGTGCGAGTTGAATAATACTCGGGTAGATATTTGTTAAACATGTCACAGCTTCTGGGTTCGAATCCGCTGTCGTATACTAGGTTTTTTTACTCATTAAAACCAAATGCGTTCATCAGTAATTGTATATCAAGTGCAGGTACAAGTTTGTGTGCTTTTTATTTTGTGGTTTCAGTGGAACAAATGGGTAGAGTCTCCACGACGGGACTAGTGTGATTTCAAGAGCAACACATTTTAACGTCAGATCGCCTTTTATTTAACACAAATAGGGTTGCAAAATTCCGGGAATTTTCAAAGCTGGAAACTTTCCATGGGAATTAACGGGAATATATGGGAATTAACGGAATATATGGGAATTAACGGGAATTAATGGGAATAAACAGGGAATTTGCAAAATTGCAGGTTAGCCTATAACAGGGTACTTAAATGTAGTTGAAAAAAACATCTTGCAGCATATTTTTGGTTAAAACAAACAGATTTAATGCAATTTCAGTTTAATTTTTACCCTGCACATTCCTTAATCACATTCACACAGCACACTACTTACTGCAGGGCTATTAAGGCCACACCCCCTGCATGCACTGTGCATTCCCCAGTCCATAAAATGCACATTTGATCAAAAATACAGAAAAAAACTGTAATATTGTGAAATATAATTTAAATTTAAAATAATGGTTTTCTATTTTAATACATATTAAAATATAATTTATTTCTGTGATGCAAAGCTGAATTTTCAGCATCATTTCTCCAGTCTTCAGTGTCACATGATCCTTCAGAAGTCATTCTAATATGCTAATTTGATACTCAATTATCAATGTTGGAAACAGCTGTGCTGCTTAATATTTTTTATAACCTGTGATACTTTTTTTCAGGATTCTTTGATGAATAAAAATTAAGAACAGCATTTATTTAAAATAGAAATCCTTTGTAACAATATACACTACCGTTCAAAATGTTGGGGTCAGTAATTTTTTTCTTTCTTTTTTTGAAAGAAATTAATACTTTTATTCAGCAAGGATGTGCGAAATTGATAAAAAATGATATTAAAGTGATACTGTTAGAAAAGATTTCTATTTTGAATAAATGCTGTTTTTTTTTACAACTTTTTATTCATCACTCAATACTGAAAAAAGTATTATAGGTTTCAAAAAAAATTAAGCAGCACAACTGTTTCAAACATTGATAATAAGTATCAAATCAGCATATTAGAATGATTTCTGAAGGATCATGTGACACTGAAATAAATAACACATAACAATTGCTGCAATAAAAATATATTTATTTTACTAAATTAGAATTAATTGAATGCGAAAAAGAAATAACTGTTATTTCATGTTATGACCAAACAAAATGTTTATATTTATGTTTGTATATGATACATTTTATATAAATATTATAAATTTATATACATTTCCAATTAATTCCCATAAATTCGAATAAATTCCTATAAATTCCCGTAAATTCCTGTTAAGTTTCCAAATTGGAATATTTCCAAAATTCCCCAAGTTAAGTTCCCGTGGAAAGTTTCCGGAAATTTACCGGTAACTTTCCGCCCCTTTGCAACCCTAAACACAAACAAATGAAATTAATACTCTGCCAGTCAACTAGGGATGTTCCGTTTGTTATAGGTATGTCTGTACCGCGAAATGCTAAAAAAAACCTCACTTTCAATGACGCAGGAGTCGCATTTACAGGGGAATATCGGATATGCGCAAACGCACATATCCGATTTATATCTGATTTATTTCCACATATGAATGAGGCCTGAAACCGATCTGTGAATATCGGAATCCATGCGCTTTTTTCCTGCTTACACGGTCGTGGCTCATATCCGATCTGTGCCACATGGGAGGAAAAAATCAGAATTGGGTCACTTGAAACATGCAGTGTAAATGGGGCCTAAATGTCCTCTTATTATAAAACCAGTCACAACTGACTCCACAAAAGCAAATTTTTTCATTTCTTAATCATTGCCAATCTGACATAAAAGACCAACCTCCCTTACACTTAACTCAAGGTCTCACTAGTATTTCTGGAACAGCAAAACCACACAGCCATCTTAAAGTGCAGTCATTTTTGTGAGTGAAATCCTGTATTTTCAATAGGAACACATACAATCAGGAATTTCGCATGAGGGCAGTGAAAGATTTCCCCATGCAGATTTTGCCATAAGTTAAAGTTAATCGTGCAGATTCGCTACGTAGACCAACAGAAAGCTGCTTGGTTTGACAGTAACTTGTACGTGAGAAGTGCTTCATAAATCACTACACTATTGACAATAGACAATGAGCCTTTTTTTTGCCCGAGAAATTTCAATGTGACCACACCTTTACACATGCTCTCATTCATGATGAAACCTAAGCAGAACGATTTTGTTCATAACTCACTGCGACAATCTATGCAAAATTACTTTGCAAACAGAAATTCCAATTCGTGAATCAGTGCCAGTGTTTATTGTTCATTGTTGTTGCAGAAACTCACCTTGAAAGAGGGCAGCATTCTGAATGATGAGAACTTTGAGCTGAGCGCTGGTGGCCTGAAGACTTGACTCCATATTCTGTTTGGCAATGAGCAGGTAGCGCTCCTCCATTTTGCGAGAACAGCAGGTCAGGCCTTTCGGCTGGCACACCTGCAGATCTGAGCCTGAAGAATAGGAAAGAGACACAAGATTTGTTACAGCCATTGCAATAAATAAGTAAACAGATGTGGCACTTTATAAATTCCATCTGAAAGTATGTTTGCTTTGTGAGTCAAGCCTCAGAGAGAGCTGCAGAAAATGGTGCACATTACCTATTCAAATCTCAAAGAATGCGACAAAATGAATACCTGCAACTTAACTGAAACATGTTATTTAATTTCTGTGCATTGCATTTTATCTTCTTGTCTCATACCAAACTGATTAGCAGAGAACAAACACTCATTAAGAATAATCAGGGAGACTATCTCAGTAAAGACGGACCCCAAGAGACCACTACTATGTAAAACTTGTCCATTTAAAGTCTGAAGCAGTGAAATTCCCCATGTGGATTGGATGAAAGAGACACAGATGAACAGAAAAAAAGTCAACACACTGACAGGAACATCTTGTTTAGAGGGATGAAGTGAATGAAGAGGTGATTTGTTGACACATGTTATACTGGAATCGAGATTTGAAGGTTATCTATCAAAGAGGCATAATTGGATTTGCAGAGAAAAGCCTATTGAGAAATATGTTCTCTGGAAGAAGGTTCTTTAGTTTTTGGCTCACATATGAATAATGATCTAAAAATGTTAATGCCCTGTGGGAAAAGATAGAGAGCAATGCTATCTGATCTCTGTTGAATCAAACATCAAGGATACAGAAAATAAAAATGACCAATGCCTGATTAAGTCCCCGGTGTGTTTACAGCTAGGAGGATTTAATACATAGGCCTATATTCTGTGAATTGGACATGACCTAAATCTTACAGAAGTTCATTTTCATTCATTTATTAGCTCTTTCCATAAATAAGCATAAAACATCAAATCTCCTCACATTTTAAATGTTACTTTGTGAATTGCAAATGATTTCCAAATGAAGTAGAAAAAACAACACACAATACTCATGCGTCCGCTTGCAGAACTTCCAACATTGAATAACTAACTAGTGAATAACACATTTACAGGATTGTTTTGGCCAGAGTGAACTATGGGATTCCACTGCATTCCAGTCAAACAGACCTCTCTTCATGTGAACCAGGACTAGGAAACAGCTGCTATGAAAATCAGTGAGAATAGTGCAATTGTTTTCCCCTGGGGCTTCGGATCCACATTTGGAAATGTGGCCAATTATCTTGCGATTACACATGCAACGAGAGAACTTATGCTCCGCAAAGCTTCAGCCCTTTCAAATTTTCATTTCCATTATTATTTTCAAAGACATCTACATGCAACTTTGTTCTCAGTCACTCTCTGTCATCTCATGAATCTTAGAGCAGTGCTTTTAAACCAGAGCCAAATGAAGAGTCAGCTACCTGAGGGGGTGGAGGTGGCACTAGGTTGATTGATAGTGCTGTAAACAAACTTCAGAGGAGTCCCAATGCTCCAGTTCACACAGACATAGACGATGATGATGGGGTAGGAGAAAAGGAGGGCATAACACAATCTGGGCAGAGACGAAAGTGTCACTGCTGTGTTTAAGAGAGGCTTTTTGCAGCACTTTGGAGTACTGTCATAACTATTGTGGAGCGTCAGACTAAAAGGGACGGGGTAAAAATAAAACAGAATAAACATTCACAGTCTAGCACACTTCCTCATGGAGGAGATCTCAAGAACATGTTCTCCAGTGAACAGTAACAGATAGAACTGAAAATGATGGTAAGAACAACTTAATGTACCTGCATTCAGATTCAGTCAGGTTAAGTCATTATTAGGGTTCGGCTTGTCAGATTTTGCTACCTCCCATTAAAAGGTTGTACAATTCGACAGCGAAAATGCTACCCATCAGATTGTGGTACCAGCATCATATTGATGTGGTTTGAGGCTTTATTAACATCCATAAGTACCCCTACCCTAAACAATGCAAATTATAGGCTTGTTCGAGATGCATCGGCGCTGTGCAGACCGATTGGCGTATGACATCAAAGTACCATGAGAGCATTTCAAAAGCATAAGGAGTCGTATGCTCTCCAAACGCTCTCACGGTACTTTGATGTCATTCGCCAATCGGTCTGCGCAGCGCCGATGCATCTCGAACAAGCCTATAGACAGTGTTGCCAAGTTTCAAAAAGCTTACGCTGTATGTCCTACGCCTTCCCTATTCAACTTACGGAACGAACGCAGCGCCAGTTACATTTTTTCCGTAAGTAGAATAGGGAAGGTGTTGGACATACAGCGTAAGCTTTTTGAAGAATACTAAAGTACGGTTTTGGCAGAAGCACTTGGAAGACGATCATTTGTTTATATAAAGCATATAAATTTACATTTTTTTCAAAAATGACCGATCGTTTCGCTAGATAAGACCCTTATTCCTCGTCTGGTATCGTTTAAAGCCCTTTGAAGCTGCAATGAAACTATAATTTTGACCTTCAACCGTTTGGAGGCCATTGAAGTCCATTATAAGGAGAATAATCCTGGAATGTTTTCATCAAAAACCTTGATTTCTTTTCGACTGAAGAAAGAAAGACATGAACATCTTGGATGACATGGGGGTGAGTAAATTATCAGGAAAATTTTATATGAAAGTGAACTAATCCTTTAATGGTCATCAGCATCGTAAATCTTGCAACTTTCTTTATATTTTCATTTTTAAAAAAACGTATGTACATTTATAACACTATACTTAGTATTATATTACCTTTGCATCAAATTACAAAAAAACTAGTTAACGCTGCTGTGAGGGTGTTTCTAATACAGCTGCTATGGGAGTGACGGTAAAGTTGACATCTTTCTCTCTTCTGACTGCCGTTATCAATCTCTATTTTTTTTTTTTTTTTTCATCTTTTTAAAAGTTGTGAAAACACTGTTGTTGAGTTTTTCCTTTGGCTATTTGAGCAAATGGGAACACAAATTTATTTAATGTATTCTCTCATTCACCGCTATGGAATTTTACGCAACTATGACGACTTCCGCTTCTGAGAAACCCGGAAATGTGAAAAGGGTCTATTAAAAGAAAAAAAGAAAAACGCGCAATATTGGTTTGCGCATGCGTAGGTAGGACAATGACAGGTGGGATGAAACGTTAGCCATTCTAATGACTGACAAAACACAAACCTCCGACATTCGCTGGTGAAAAACCTCGTAACTCCATTTGAGCTTGATTTTGGGGAAATGTTAATAATACATTGACACACGCAAGTGCCACTATACTAACTTTGACAACATGGTGTTTAATTATTTAAAAATACATTTTTTTTCTGATTAGTAGCGGTTCTAAACTAACCTGCGATTTTCGCTGGTTTCAAAACGCACACCACGATGGATATTATCTGCCATTCATTTTCATAATACTTTAACCGTTGGTAACAGACATATACTCGTACAGCTGAGCGCGGGCATTTCACTCACGTTGGATGCGTCAACGTCACAATTCATGATTGGCTGACTGCCAAATTAAAATATTAAACAGAACGTATCTGTTCAGAACGATTAAACTTGATGTCGTTTTTGTTTATGTTCCTGTTAAAATTTCGTTCGTTTTAAAGTTAAAACATGGGTAGTGTGCTTTGTGAGGCACAAAATAAGCTGTCAGATGTAGTAGGACAGCGTAAAGTGTGTAAAAAAAAAATGTAGGTAGCACATCTTGACAGGGAAATAATAACTCATCAAAATGTGCAACCAGCATTATGTTCATGTGGTTTATAATATTGTGTGAGGCTTTACTAAGCTCCAAACCTACCCCAAACCCTAACCCTACCTTTAAAACCATGCAAATATTATCAAAAATATAATTACTACTTAAAGGGATTCACTCAAAAATTATTTGACTGTTTGGTTCATCTTTATTTCGATGGTCTACTTTAGACATTCTACTAAATATAAGGAACATAGAAGATATTTTGAAGAAAAACATTCATATTAGGGACAAAAAAAAAGGTTTGAAATGTTATGAGGGTAAGTAAATAACTAAAAATGGGTAAAGTATCCCTTGTGAGACCTATATCAGTGTGATTACTGAGTGGTTGTTTGTGTAACAATGTGTAGTAAAAAAAATAATACAAATTATGAGTTTTGTTAGTGGTATTTTATAAAAATAAAGGACTGAATGAAATATTTTACCAAATATTTGTTCTTTATTGTTGCACATTTATTATGAAAATAGTCCCAGCATTTGGCAACAGACTTGCATTTCTGCTTTCCAAATAATTCCTCCTCAAATTTAAAAGAATTAAGAGGAATCCGAACCGTTAAATTCCTTACGATTTCCATCCCTATAGTCAGTAGTACTAAAAGATTGTTGAATGAACTATCACATATTAAATTGGCACTCTTTGCCAGTTCATTAGCAAAGATGAGAATAGAAATCCAACAAGAAGTCTTAAAAATGTCCTCTACAAGTTTGTTGATTGAAATAACTTAATAGACCATGGAAGAGATTAAAATGCAGGAGATTTAAGTGCTGCCAAATTTTAAATCCCATATGAAAATGTGAAGACAAAATGTCAAAGAAATCGCCTTAGGGGAAAGAAAAAAATGCTGATCTACTAAGCACACCGTGCCTGTTAGGAATGGGTAAATAAACCCATTAACATCACAGGCCATCAAAAACCAACAACGGCATGAAAAACCCCACACTTTCCGATCACGCATCAGCAGCACACCAATACGGATATGAAACGAGAAATTATGGGCAAACCTGCCATATCGTATAGACGACACCTTTCATATGCACAACGACAGGCTTAATATCCAAAATCAATACTTGCAAAGGACCGGCGACAGATACGATCGAGCTAATTTCAGATTCCAAGGCAAATTTATTAAGCTGTCAATAGCGTAGCGAGTAGAGTGGAGGGGGGAGAGCTGGCAGAGGAAAGCAGGTATGAAAGGAGAAAGAACTCAGACAGATTTAGTAATTATCTTCAGCAAAACAGACAATTTCATCGGCACGTCTGCTGTTTGCAGATGATAAATGTACTTTATTAGAGAAGTTGCGAGCTGTCAGGGAAAAGTGAAGGACTTTACAGGAGGGAGATTGCTCCCAACAGAGAAGCATAAACAAATATTACATCACAGTCTCTAAGTAAAGACTGCTCATAAATACGGCTGATTAGATTGTTTGTCTTCTGAAAATGGAACAGAAAACATTTGTTTGAAAAGGAAAAAATCTAGATGCCTGGGTCTGCAGAAGAAATATTGTGCACTAAGAATGTGACCATATAGACCTCATTTGTTTGTGATGTTCTACAGCAGCGGTTTTCAACCTTCACAGACCATATGGGACCACCCACCCAGATATTCAGCCAATTTATTATAGATTTACAGATACATTTACTCACTAATTTACTCGAGGAGGTTAATAACAAACAAAAATGTCCAAGATAAAGAAAAAAAATCTTTTAAAGGAATCCTAGTTTGTTTGTTTTTTACATTTTCAACTTTCTTTAGTGTGTAATGCTGCTTTTGAAGCATGAAAAGATCTGCAAAGTTACAAAGTATAAAGTCAGTTATTCTCTATATCAATAAGCACCGTTTCTGAAACTCCCTGAAACACCTCCATTGTCTTGAGTTTTCTTATGGAGCATGATGTCACAATATTCCTCATTAAATAATTCCCACCCAAGTCATACTCAAAAAAGGGGCTTGGCTTGGCTGAGTTCTCAAACACGCTTGAAGCTGTTGACCAATCACAACACACTGGTCCAGCTGACAAATCGGGACGATACTGGGACGAGAGGTGCTGCAATAATGTAAAATATGTGAAAAATAATGTGTTTTTGAACATTCAAGCTTGAAAACTTATTCTAGTGGACCTAAAAAAACAAAATCGAGACTTTGAAAAAGGGCATAATAGGTCCCCTTTAAAATCTAGTTTAAAACATCCAAATTCCTAGAAATATATGTATGTGTTATATGGTTTTGAAAAAACTTTTAGACCATTTTAAGCAAAAGTTTACATTTTTGATGTGGCATAACCACATTAAGTATAAAGTATTATATTTTACAAAGGCCTACAATTTGAAAACATGATCTTAATCAATTTTTTTTTTCACAAATATCATAATTTATAAATATTACGTTTTTGGAAGGTTGCATCATGACATTTTCAAAGCTGAACAAATGTCATAAACTACATAACTCATAATATTCAAACTAATGTCATTTTAAAACCTGGTTATATCATAAAAAGTTCAAATTATCTGATATTTTAAGAGATTTATTGACCTTTTTCTAAAACATAAAAGACTATTACTTGCAAAGGACCACTGAGAGATACAATCTAGCATTTCATTTTTTAATTAAACGTTTTTTAAACATTATGATATCAGTACAGTTAATATTTTTACTTTATATTCCCCAAAAATATTAAAAATGTTTTTTTAATAAACATGTTTTAATAAATTATTAGCTCCAAAAAATGAGAATCACGTCATTGCGCCCATTAACTAACACTTCTGGATAATAAAATGCTTAACAAATCATTAGTTAGTTAGAAATGTAGTGTGTATTGTATTTATTTATTTATTTATTTATTACAGGGACAATGCATATTAATAAACATTTCTGTCAATATGCCAGAGTTAGCCAGAAGGCTATTTTTCACCTGTAGTCCCTAGACAGATGGTAATAGTCACCCTAAAAGAGAGTAAAATTACATATTTACATAACAATAAAACAATTATACGTCTTATACGTATTATACGTCTCTACCACTGACCCTTTGGAGAACCTTCAGGGACTCCTGGTTGAACACCATTTTTCTAGAGTTCTCTAGGCTTCTTTCATGTGAGCCATGCTAACTTCCTTCCTTATCAACTAAAATTTTTTAGAAATTCTGAATTTCTGAATCCATCCTGCAGCCTTGCCCAAAGGCCTCAGGCGTGCGAGTATCCCTGTTGGAGCCCAGATGAAAAAGACGGCTCTGACGGAGGCTCGGTGAGCGCTGTGTACACACTTCAGCCTTATGCTCCTCCTTAACAAGCCTGAAGACACAGAGCGCAGCCAGATGCATGCATAAGAGCAATCTTAAGAACCATTTATAAAGCTATCAGCATGCAAGTTTAATGTGGGCTGTGGGGAAAACATGCTGTGTTAAAATACAGAAAAATGTTAAAAGGATGTTATTAGAAGCATGAATTATAGAGCAACGACACATGAATTATGACGTTTCTTTCTAGACTTGCTTCAAAGACATCAATATATGTGCACAATTAAAAGAAGTGGAAAGTCAACGGGCTGATGAAAAGTATATGAAGTATATGATTATGAATAGGGCTCCTCTGCCAGGGAGGCAGCAGAGTTAATGGACTAAAGCAAAGCCATCTGTTGTCTTACAGTGGCATTGGAAGTATTTAATGAAAGAAAGTACCTCAGACTTCCACAGCATGGAGCACACGAGGGTAAGATTCAGAGGGAAAGATAAAGTAAATAACAGCGCAATAAATGCCTTCGGCTCGCACAAACTCACTGTGTTCCTCGGTTACAAACCAGGTCAGGAAAATCCAAGATATGTGGTTTAATGGAAAGTCTGACCATAGTCATTAGTAGAAACTTTCATTGCTTGTGGGCATGTGATCCCTCACCTTCAACTTTAAATGGACTGCCAGAGACATTGACCTAAGCCATTATCTCATAATTACAGAAACTGTGTGGGCATTTATCAAAATATGAAGGTACTTCACTGCCCCAGGTACTGTCCACTGCCCCTTGACACTATACTAAGGTCTCTTAAGGACTTTATATACTACTGCGAAAAATGTTAGATCATTTTAGGCATTAGGTTTTCTGATATGAAGTCATTACTATACATAAAATTTATATCTGCATAATCAATCAATCAGTAAATAAACGTTTAATAATTATTCAACATAAAATATGTATAAAGATAATATAAAATAATATTTTAAATATATAATAATATAATTTAAAAATAATATATTAATGATAATAATATATTAAAAATATATAAATTATGTTTGTAATTAAATAATAAATATTAAAATCTAAAATTATATATATATATATATATATATATATATGAACCACATTAAGTTGATTTGACAGAAGAAAAAATGTGATAAATCATGAAAATATTTTTTACAGCATATATATAAATACATACACATACTGTATCAAACTGTCAATTTATATATATATATATATATATTTTTTTTTTTTTTTTTTGACAATTTCATAGAATATTCAAAGATGTCTTGAGCAGTGTTGTTTCAAACAATAAATTGGGTAACACTCATGTTTAAAAATGCCGCTTTTAACAACTGAACACCTATTAAAGGTGTTGTGCACAGTTTTTTTATATGATAAAATACTTCCTCATATCCCTGAAACAACTATAAGTAATCCATTTCCTCCCCAAAAACTGCAAATACTGTGGCGATATCAAAACATTTGAGCATCCTGACACGGGCTTAACCAATGGCCTGAGTTTGAGGCAGAATAATCTGTTTTACCGACCAATGGCAGACGTAGTTTCTCTATTTTTGTAATTCCGATTGCAAACACTAATGGCACAGAAATGACCAAACATCAAACTAAAACAAGACGCCATGCTCAGCAGGGTAGTTTATAATTTCTATGAGGACTCGCTCCTGTTAATTGGAAAAACAATACTGTCTGCACTGAGAGGATCTAGCTTTTGATGGGGTGAACATGTGTCTCTGTAATGCATTCTGCCATTACTGACATTAAAACAAGCGGCACAAAAGCCCCTTAACAGCCTATAATGTGAGCTCTTGAGGGAGGTCAGTGGCACTTCATTAGCTGGATCTCATCCGTGAGTACCAATGGACGGGAATACAGCTCTCTCTCATCTCGTTTTGATCAGAGAGACTGCTGAGAGATGGACTCTAACTTCGCTTTGTACTCAACCCGCTGAACCCCTCATTACTCAATATAGTTGGTTTCTTCAGCGGCAAACCAAAGCGACGACACCGAACCATTCAATTTAACAACAGTCATCCTTATTTGGTCATCATTATCTAATAAAATATTTGCAGGGGACGTCACATCAAAACGTCAAACTGATGTAACAACTGTTTGAGCATCTACGTGCAAAGTGTAAAGGTGCCTTTGAGACTACAAAGACAGTCAGCTGTCTATTGTGCTTTGACATTCAGTTCTTCCTCTCGGGACAAGGTGGCTGGGACGAGGCAGAGAGATATCAGCAAAAAAAAAATCAGTAAAGACTGTCCAGTGGAGACGAGAAGGGCAGAACCTTCCGTTGGCTTTTTTGGTCTTGTGCTCCCCTGGCATTACATGCGGTATGATTAGAATTCAGTTCAATCTTCCTGCAGGCTATGTTTCGGTTTGGCAACCTTGTATTCCATCGTAGATACATCAGTCATCACATCCTCTCTTTCCTCTAATGTTAGTCCATCCGTCTCTCTCCCTCTCCTGCACATGCTAAAGATCCTCTTCTCTCCATCCCACTCACACATGCCAGTCACTTTTGGCAGCTGAACAGAAACACAACAGTAGCATCCATCACAAATCAACCCAAATTTCATGGGCACCAAGTTTAAAGCCAGGGTTTACTGGGGTCACAGTGCAGTGGATACAGCTGCCTGTTGTGTGGTTCAGAAAAAGGGGTCTCTGAAGGTGAATGCCGCATTTATAATATGAGAAACAGACCAAAAGAAAAACATGTTTCTGTAAAGCACTAAGTGAAGAGATCTGCAGACTTTTGGGATAAAATCTGACATGCAGGAACTCATGAAGGAACAAAAGATGCGATACAAATCAAGCAAAGCATTAAATCTGCAAGCAGACTGCGAAAGAGTGAATGAAACTCTCTGTGAAATAAATAAAATCACTAGAAGGTGACAGCTACACTATACGGCCCGCAGTCATTCCCATTTCCAATTAACATTAAGGTTGTCTACATTCATTTGCCATTTCAAGGCCAGCAATGTGCATTGGGTTCGGAATAGGTGCTCTATTTGAAAGAAAATAGACGACTCTTTTTGCAAAATGCTCTTTGTGTATAAACGTGGCTTAATAAAAACATCTCAAACCATCATCAGATATTTAAATTATGCTGTTGTTACATGTAATGATTGAACTCACATGAACACGTCTCTATTGAGGACACTGAGGTGCAGTTCCTTCTCTAACACATCTTTTATGGCATTTTTCTAAGCAAGTATGTCTTTGATGCATTTGGCCAACACATAAATCAATACCAAACAAGGGGGCAAACAATTAACCTCGCATTCTCTCATAGTCTGACATAATACAAGGACACCCAATTAAGGTTTCTGGCTACATATGCCAGAGCCGCGTGGTATTGGTTCATATAATGAATCAAAATGAATAAAGCCAAAGGCTTCCCCACACCACTAATTACTGCACCAGGCATAAAGTCCGGAGCCTGGTGCCGCTGGGATTATCAGGACTCTACACTGCCTGCGGCACACTTCCAAAAGAAAAAACTCACAGTTAGTCCTTTCTCTGAAGAACAATGTTTAGGTTTCAAAAAACTAGAGCTTCAAAAAGGCTTTCATTGCAGGATTGTACCCATCAGGACATGAAGTCCCCTAGCAGCTACTCATGAGAAGCACAACCAACCAAAATGCTTTCGAAGAAATTCATCTGAAAACTGCACGGCACTGCAAAAAGATACTCGATACATACATGAGATATGCATGCAATCCGGTAAGTTTTCTTAATAATTGACAGTAGTCTATTTAATTTAATGAATACCAGATAGTGGATACAGGTTCTTGCAGTCCAATAAGATATGCAATCAGTCTTTTCTTAAACTCTGGTAAAGGTTAAAATGTGTTAAAATTCCTCTGAGAAGGCAAATGACTGAATATCACTCTGTTCCTTGTCCTTAACCCAATTGCAATCCATTTAAATTGCAAATGCGAAGTCTGCAAAACCGAACAGAACCTCTGATTAAATGGAACTCTGGGAAGGTCACTTTATATCTCCTGAAAGCAGCTGAACCATAAGGGATCACTCAGGTTTACGCTCATTTACCTGCAAGTCGAATCACATGGCATTAGAAAGACTTCAGCATCCTTTATCATGGTTCAAATTATTCCAGTTAAGTAAAAAGATGCCTTTAAATAGACATGAACAGAGTCAAAACTTTTTAATGTTAATTAACTTAAGTGAAAAAGCGAGTGAATGGAATAGTGATATAAATTTATCTAGAGTTCTTTTTGAGGCATTTGCTACCACTGGGGGGAAAATGAAGATACTTGCACATAAAGCAGCCTGACAACAAAATGCAGTCACTGGGGAAAAGCAAGATCCTTTTCAGCAGAATTTTTGTTGTGAGGGCCAAACAAACTCCACTCTTTGTGTTTCTACCCCACCCACCCTCACTCCCTTCTCTCCAGCTTCCAATTGAGACAGAATTAAAGCTTCAAGCAGCTAAGAGGAGATTGTCAAGTAGAGAGACCTGTCATTCATCTTAACTCATCTATCTCCTCAGCTCTCCGTTGGGAAATGTAGCAACCTCATAAACACACTAACACAATTCGCCTTCGCCAGCATGACAGGTAATTCACACTAGTTATGGCAAAGAGAAATACATTTACAGCTCTCCTCGGGCTACTTCTGCAGCCACTGCTCAGAGCTGAAGATGACAATCCAGTCAGGACACTTATTTCATCTTCAAACCAACTGATAGATCCTCTCACATCACGCAGAGGGTGAAAATAATACCACATGAAATGGGCTACAGGAGATGCAAACGTTACATAAAGAGAATTGTATGGCAAGTAATTTTAACATTTAGTCTGTGTATGTATTTTGTGTTACTAGTATTTTTAGTATTAGTAGTAGTAGTAAGCAAGCCAACAGTGACTAGTATCTTTTTCAATTTCATTACAGTTACAATTTAGTTAGTCTTGATACTTGTTCATTAGATACTTATTCCTTTGCTACTCCAATCACTTTCCTAATACTGAAAAGTAACTATTTATTGTTACTGATAACAAATAACAAATGTTTTGCCAATGAATTTTCCCTATTTTCCTATAGTATGAATTAAAGACACTAGTTATTAGATACCATTACTAGTAACAACTGGGATAATATTAGTGTCTCATAGATAGCTACTAGTTTCTAATAAGTATTAAGCTGAAATACAGTTATTAGCAAAAACTGGAATACATACTAGTCTAAGGTGAATTATTGGTATTAAAATAAAGATCCCTATAGAATTCAATAGCAAAAAAAAAAAAAAAAAATGCACAATTTGTTACCAGCAATAGTTACTATTATAATGACTAGAAGCAAAAACATAAACACTACTATCTAATGAATAAATACTATTGTGAAAAAATTGTGAAAAGAGAGAGATGCCAATCACAGTTGGATTACATACTAATAATTAAAAAACACATGCTAGTAGCATAAAAATAGTTACTAGTTAAAGAAATAAATGTTAAAATGGCATGCCATAAGTTTTTCCTCTTATTATGACAGCAGTTTAACTTTAAGATTTTGGTTAGTTTATTCATGAGTTTTTCCAGTGTTGTATAATTGGATTTTGGCTCAATCTTATATAAATGTAAATTAAAAATGATTAAAGATTGTTAATCTACATTTAAACTATGGGAAAGGTTGTTACTTGTAAAAAAAATATATCAGTATAACAACAATACTTCTCATTTAGAGTAACATAAACTCAGAGTTCAAAAATTATAATTTCCACTTAATAGTCAAAAGACCAAAAAAAACAAAAAAAAAAACAACATATAGCATGCCATGTTTAAAAAAAAAAAAAAAAAAATAGGCGACAAGTGTTACTGAACGGCAGGTAAAACTTTTGGACATTATGTATTTGAAAGCTTTTTTGAACAGGAGATTTGGAGATTTTAAAATCACACAGAAAGCTGAATCAACTTATGATGATCTCGATAGCTCTGTTTACCTGAGACTGGCGTTTCTGGGGTCCATTTCATCCCTGGGTACAAAAACTGAAAAGACGAGCGCACTTCGCGACAGTCCAGCACCTGACTGTTCGGCCGTGAGAACGGCAGCATTAGGACCCACAGAATCAGTGCACCGCTCAACTTCAGTCCAGGCATTATGAGTCCAAATGCGCTCAAAAGATAGAAATATACGGAGTAAAAGGGATTCCTGGTGATAGATTTGATTACAAACGCAAAGGAAGAGAGCAGGAACGATCTGCGTTGCTTGAAGTGAACAGAAAGCGATGTTCTGGACTCAGCGGCAGCATCGCTGAAGTGAGTGTGAGGAGAGTCATGAGGAGCTCTTCATCTCCACCTCATTAACACTCAAACTTCATGCTCACAAATCAAGGTCACATTTCCCTGTAAAAAGAGGGACTGCGCGATTTACACATGACTCTTGCATTATTCAAAGGAACCGATTACAGAAGAAGACCGTTTGGTATTTAACTCTTTCGTTAAAATTAAAGTTATGATTTTGAAGACAGGAGGCGCGCTATGAATCTCGTGCACTGCTGCGGTCATGCGCACACGGAGACCAAGATCAAGTCTGGGATACATTTCAAATGGACTTTTCCCTGATTCGGTCTTCAATTAAGTTATAAGCCATTTAAATTGGTTAAAAAGTGTAATGTGGTAATATCGGCAATATTCCGATGTCTATACTAATTTGTCTCTAACAATTAAAAAAAAAAAATTATTTCACTATGCAGAGCAAACAACCAACACATGTCACATTTCCAGTTATCTGCTGCCATCTGGTGTTGGTAAAGGATATTTTGTTACGTACAGTCATTATCAAATCCGTGTAATCAAAATGCGAGGCAGAATAAAATTACGTCATAATTTTATTGAGAATTGAGTAGAATTTACATACAATAGTTACATATTCAAAAGAGAAAAATGCAGGTAGTGGAATCTAGCGGATTACAGATGGATACCGTGCAATTTTTTATTGATGATTTTCGCCACTATTAAAATTGCAAAGTCATCCACCCGAAAACAGCAAGACAAATATTTGCATGCAAGTGCTACTGAAAATATAAACAAATATACAACTACATTTTATACATACTTTTGTGATCTAACATAAATTAAGTGCTATCATTTTTTCTATATAGAAATATGCATCTTATTTCTTTGCTATTATATTATATTGTCTTAGAATTGTGGCAGCACTTGCAGCTCAGCATACATTTAAAATAAAGAAAATAAAATTTTTGCTTATTAACTAGGACTACATGTAATTGCATGGTTGTAAATATCATCTTGATTGTAGATGTGTTAGAAGTTTGTCCCCGGTGCAGCGAGTTTTGCATGGATTTGCACAGCATGTTGTAATAAGGCTGGATGCAATCCTGCAAAACTCACCCCACATAACTGGGCTTTTCCATAAGCAGCTGCAGCAACATCTAGTGCAGCTCCAGACTGACAGGCAGAAGACGACCGGCAATACTAGAAGTGCAAACATTGCAGTAGATACACTGGCACTACCTGCACTGTGAGCACTTTGGAACTGCCTGGACAAACTCATATAGATCATAGAAAAATAATAACAATGGAAAAAGAAAATCAAATATTGTGATTAATAGCATAGTAAGTGATTAATAGCATAGCAATGTCTAAGTAGAGCAGGAAACTGCAGGTGAACAGAACTAATGACACGTTAAGTTGGATTTTGCTTCCATGTGCTGAATGTACAGCTATTCCTGCCGAAAGGAGCATCTAGCGCAGTAGATACTAGACTACTTCACTAACTACACAAGATGCACCTTAGCAGGAGGGCCATATTAAAATAAAGTTAAGTTTTTCCTTTAAGAACTCAACCATACTACTTTAAGGTTTCATTCATCTTCATAACACCTGAAAGGAAAAAAATAAAATAAAAAAAATAGGGGAAAAAATGGTTTAAGAATTAAAACGTGATTGATCTAAGGAATCAATCAATTAAAATGCACACCAGCAAAATACAAAGGTTTACAACGCTTTACAAATGACTTTACAAATGTAAAAATGTTTCCATCTATTTAACTAGTCACAATTTCTTTCGTTTCTACTTGATTTTATGACATTGATTACTTCACAAGTAATTAAAATCTAAATGGATAAGTTAAAACGTATTACTGCAGCTTGTAACTTTTGATTAAGTTAATTATGCCAGCAATTTTATTAAGTCTAAGTTCTTCGGTCTATTTTGAGTCTGGCTGAACGTATTTGGCGCGCTTTGCTCGTATTTCATTGGGTCTCTCAAAATGGAGGATCTATCTTCAACTGAAGACAAGTAGAACTTGTTGAAAGCTCTTCACTACTGCTATATGAACTAATTGACTAAGCCAAATACGTCTACTCCCAAAAAACTCAAAACTTAATTCACCTTTAAAATGTAGTTTCCTTCACGCTGTGTTGTCTAAATACTGAGTTTTTAAGCATGTTATACTCAAGACTAGCGCAATTCGCGACATTACGCGATATTTCAAATCACAGTCGTCCAGAGAAAAACACTGAAGATGAATATTCGCCTGTAAGGTCTAATCTGCAAACATTACCTAGGCCTCGAGAGGTCGGTGCCCGATCTTTTGCTTGTGTGGCCCACGAGCTCTACTTTCAAGGAGACAGACTGACGTTTAATTGACGGCAAACCCTTCAATGATATAACGTTTATTACGCTATAAATGTAAGCAAAGTTTCTGTTTACATAAGAGTGTGTATGTGCGTTTTCAACAGGAAACGAACTCCTGGTATCTATAAAAATTTGCAACAACAACAAAACTGGGTTAAGTGGGAAAACTTGTATAGGGTTAAACGACGGGCGCCTACAGCTATTTTTCAGAACCTGTTTGCGTTAAAAGGAGGATAAAGGCACTTAATCCAACAACTATAGTTTCTCACCTGAGTTTGGGTTTAGATAGACTGACCCTTGCTATGGAGAAGAGTTGCGAAGCCACGTGAAATTCACCAGTACTTTCAAGTATGAGTTTGCGTGCATAAATAACACCATTTTAGATACTGAACTGAAAAGACACCGATAAAACCGGTTTTGAGCTTCAAACTCACGTGTCTGCCGTCTCTGAAATTATTAAACTCTAAAGCAGGGTCCAGATTTACGCAGCAAGGCAAGTGATATCTCGCCTGTACACAAACTGTTAGTAACACGGGTTAAATATTAATCAGCAAATCATGTAACGGCAGACGTAATGGCTTCGTTTCCTTTCCAAAAAACAATTAGAACATTACTCTAAGAAATCACACAGATTAAACATTACATTTCTTTAATACAGTAACAAAAAAATATGCTAGTCTCGTTATTTTAAAAAACGAATTTGACTTACATGTGCTTAGTTAAGACATACAAACAACTCCAAATATATCTAAGCGTTCAAGAGTCCATTAATTGATCCATCTCCTACATTGTCTGTTAGCTCCCCAGCCAGCTGCTCCACACACACACACAAAGCCTATTCCACCGACAAACACTGTCACAATTTCAGTTTCCATAATCATTTCTCGCCACAGCTCAGACCCACGCGTGAACTATGGTCACGAAGCCAATAAGTTGACGCTTTCGGACGTGTTTAAGGCCTCCGCATAAGTTAAACTAGCGCGTAAACTCCGTTGTTTGGGATTATCAGGTTGGAGGTTTACGAAAGAGGCGCGAACGTCTCGTCATGTGATGATGGGCCTCACGAGCCTCCTCCTCCAACTCAACTCACTCAATCCCCCACAACTCACATCCGCTCTCCTATATCCCACTTACCACTTTCACATCATTGGTCTGAGTGCTAATTTTTTATTGTGGTTATTATAACAAAGCAATTATAGAATTATAAAACAATTGCACTATTGATTAGAATAAAAATGGTTTATGATTTGTTAAAAAAAATATTATTTTTGGCAAAGTTTCACTGTTAGGCTAAACCAGCAAATTGATATAGGCATGGTGGCAACCCAAAAACAACAGCCTATAGGACACTTTGGTGGGGAAAAAAACAGTTTTAACAAAAATATGTAGCATTGTTTTCCTAGAAATTCAAAGTGGGTAACAAACTAAAAAAAAAAAAAAATCATGATGAATTAGTATAAATTCACATATACAAAACCTATCAATCTGACAGTCAGGTAAAAGTTTTGTGCATTAACACTATTTAAAATAGACATTTGTGCATTAAATGGTCCACATACCTGATTTTGGCTGAAGTGAGGAATGAGGTCTCAGTACCTTATGTGAAGATGTTTCATGTTCAACCCATATCGCCACTCAAGATGGACAACAAAATGTTATGTCATGCATGTAATTGTAGAGCATCCCCTTTTTCTTGTTGGGGGTGGGGGTGAAGGAAAGTCCACATAAAATCCCTGTTTTATCTCCAGAAATAATGGGAGTAGGCTACTTCTCATCAAAACCCTTGGTTATTCTGGAAATGCAATCCTCAAGACATTACATGTCATCAAAAAGTTCCCTAAATATAGTTATAGAATGTGAGACACTCTGTTTGGCCTTATGGAAATAAATCCTATGGTCAGCGAGAGACAGAAGGCTTCAGTGACCTTTGACACCGGTTCACTCAGCCCCCACTACTGGGCTGTATGTGCACCATTGTATTAGGCTTCAAAGAGAATTTCCCTCAGCATTCCCACGAGTTCATCTTGTGTTTATTGTTAAATCTTCTTATTAAAAGTACATGCAAATCAATGTTGAGGCTCCTTATTAAAAGTACATGCAAACCAAATTTCAAACTTTTTTTAAAGACTATTTAAGATCTATTTAAGAAGACCTGCAAGTTGCCAGTCTCTTCTTTAAATAGGAGGAAATCTCCAGCGCGTCCTTTTGAACTTTAACCTACTTTTTCTCTCCCCGATGCACAAAGAAAATGATCAGCATAAAAAAAGGAGGGTGTATGCATTTACTTACGCTAGTTCCTGACAAACAAAATTAAACTAGAAACATTGACTAAAGTGTTTCAAGAAAATAATGTTACTTGTTTGTGAACTGTAAACAACATAGTTCTTCGTTATGAATGCTGAATGATATTAAATGTAATTATACTCTGACACAATTTTATACTTCTACATTTAGATATAAAGCAGTTTCAAATCCCAGACAATACTCAAAACTTTTCAGACATCTACCAAATTAGCCTAAATCATTTTGAGCAGGTGTTAGACATATTTGAACAAATAAACAGTTTTGATATTTTATTGTTGGCTTTAAACATCTACAAATATATATCCTAAAAATACATAACTTTTTACATAGACACATTAGAATTCTTGCAGGTATCTGTAATCACAAAATTGAAAACAAAATTGGTATATAATATAATATGATATGAACACTATACTTTAATATTAGCAAATATAGCTCTCAGATTTGCAGTTTTCATTGGAGTTTCACAAGTAATATCATCCCAGACACTTTCACATTAATCAAAGACCTGCAATAGGAGGAATAAATAAGTATCATACTGAGGCTAACGCAAATGGACAGAATGTACTTTTATGGATAATTGCATGTAACATGGAGATTTTAATTTCAACCAGCAGAGGGAGCTAAGTGTTCGTTCTCTTGTACAGTAAACAGGAAGTTGCGCTCACTGACTGGACAGAGATCGTAGTCAACGACGCTGATGTTGTAACCGGTTTGTGGGTGAGGAAAAAAAAACCCCTAGTTTTGTACGTTTCATCAATGCCCGATAGCAAAAAAACGCTATAACGGGGTTGACGAGAGATTTTTGAACGACCAATAATCCAGCCATATGTTATTGATAATAACTGATGAATGAAGAGGGCAATGAATGCCCTTTTATAGTATGCCTATGCTGTGTTCAAACAATATAGTTATGAGGACGATGGAAATCACTGGGCAAAACCCTGAACGTGAGTCTAGCTCCAATGATGACCATCACTGGGTGGAAAAACTGTTCCCTCCTCGTTTTACTTTCCAAAACTTGCTTGAAAACCAGACCAACACAAATGAACAATGCAACAGCTCATCAAAATCACCATCATCAACCCACTCTACAGACATGGATGAACCCAAGAGGAGCCACAGAAGGCAGATCTACCTGACAGCTCTGAAAGAGGTTCAGCACACTGAGCGACTGCGAAAGAAGGAGGCCCTGGTGAAGAGAATTATTAGGCATGAGCAGCCTATAGATGAAAGAGCAAACTCTGAAAATCCTGACCAGGGTGAGATGTGCATTTGGAATGAGGGGGACATCAGCAAACTACGGACTGGTTTTGCAGAAGTGGAGAGGGACAGATGGCGACTAAGGCAACAGCTCAGTTGTACAGAGGAGCAGCTTAAGGCAGAACATGAGCAAAGGATGAAGCTGCAAGGCCTAGTGGAGAAGCTGGAGGAACAGTTAAGCCTTTCCAAAAAAATGGCTACATGTCAGACCCTTGTGATAAATGATATGAAGTCAGACACCAAAAAAATGAACGCTCAGTTACATAAGCTGACTATACAGGTCAGGGAAAAGGAAGAAGAGGCAGACAGGTGGAGGACAACTCTGAGTAAAGCAAAAGAGGACATGCAGCAGGTCGTACAGGAGCGCTCCAACCTCATGTGGGAACTGGAAAGAGCGCAAGCGCAATGGAAGTCTGAAAGAGACAGGCTGGAAAAAGCAGCTCGGATAGAAAATGAGGCTGTGCTCCTGAGGCTTCAGAGGGAGGTGGAGCAGACCCGAGCTGACCTGCACGCCGAGAGAGAGAGTCACGCACGGAGCCGCACGGCCCTCGAGCTCTTACGCAGACATTTCAGCAGCCATTAATTAGTTGCAGTAATATAAGTGTAGCCATTTAAATCCTTGAACTGTTTAAATAAAAGAAAAAAATGAATGTTACCACACATAAGAAGTGCCATTGTTTCTTTTATTTTCAATATGCCTTCACACTCTTTTTTTAAAATAAAACTTTATGTACATATATAATCCTCTCCCACAGTGGAAAATATGACAAAACTCAAATGTGTGAGAAATGAGTGAAAAGCCTAGCAAACATTTATCAGTCAAACTGCAAATAATAAAGGTGTATATAATAAATTACCATAGATTTAACATATTAATTTGAATCTCTTTGTCAGAGATCACCATCACTGCATGGAGAATCTCAAGGCTCAAAGCTTAAATGAGCTCAAGGACAAAAACCCTCCTTAAAAACCCTGTCTGCAGAATAATCACATTTGGCTAAATACCCATTGTTGTACTTGTGGTATCAAGTGACATTTAATGAAACGGTGGAAATATTTGGTTATCGATAGCTGTAGATATTTTGGGGAAACAAAAAGCGAATCAGTCTAGGTCTCTGTTCAACACAAAGGCTTTGGTGATTTCACACATGGTGCAGTTTATAAAAGCAAGAAAGGCAGCTCAGAAGGTTTTTCCCCTTCACCTCCTAAATACTTACAATAAAGCACAAATCTACACTTTCAAAAAACATTTGCTTCAGCTGAAGAGCTGACTGAAACGATGTCAAAGCACAAGAACACATTGACATTTGGATTAATCCATTAAAAACCTTTTAGAGTGTGGCTCATTTACACAAGCACAGCAAGTGCTCTCCTCACACTCGTGACAGCCTATGTACCCATTAGCGAAATGCAAAAATTAAACTGTTTCCCTTGCAGGTCCATTTCAGCATTACAAGACCACAACTTTGTGTTGTAAGGTCTTATTTTAGCTTGCAAAATTCAAACTACCACCCCACATCCATAATAATACCAGAAACACTTTACAATAAATTGTGATTTGTTTGTTAGTGCATTAGGTATCATAAACAGTTTTTATTCATCTAGGTTAATGTTAATTATTAATACACTATTGTTCATTATGTATAAACAAATGTTCATGTATGCAACTTGAAATGCATTTTAAAAAGCAAAAATTAACATTAACCAAGACTAATAAATGCAAGTTCATGACACCGAATGCATTTACTAATGTTAATGTAATGAACCTGATACCACAAATTCTACTGAAGCAAAGCGGGGAAAAACAGCACTTAGGAATTTAAAATCTGAGGTATATGAGAAAGAAACTTGTGCAAATAGAGTACATAAAATATATTCAACTTAAGGTATGAAGACTAATGGTGGAACCTTTCAGTAGAATCCTGTTCTGCATTTCATCTAAAACTTCTAAGAGATACTGAAAGGTGCAATCCATCCATAGGAGAACCAAATTCTAGGTCTAGTCAGGCATCGTAAGATATACCGTGTTACCACAGCTTTGGCTCATTCAAGTTTGACAGTGCAGGACACGAAGAACTGTGTTAAATGGCCTTTCCTATTGCATCCATGTTTTAAAGGCTTAACTGGCTTGTCTAAGCTGTCCATCAAAATTCGGCATGAGGAATGACATGCCCCAGCTCTAGCATTTCACATCCTTTCAATGTTACAGTGTGTGTGTGTGTGTGTGTGTGTGTGTGTGTGTGTGTGTGTGGAAGTTATCATGTCTTGCACTGTAATTGTGTACCATGTATTTCACCATTGCTGAAGTCTATGAACCCTGAATTATTCATTGCATTTTTCATCTAAACTGAGAAAACGTCTATAAATGAGTATTGTTTTTTTAATGTCATACAATTTTTTTTTTTTAGTAGTTTAAAGGAAACTAGTTCTCCTAATGTGTTAACCCAAGCAAAAGCAGAATATTACTACAAATCCAATGTTATAGATAAATACAAAATGTAATAGAAGACCCAGAATGACCAAGCTATTTAAATAAGGCACCCAGTTAAAATGGAAATTGAGTGCAGCATCCAACATGACCACTAAACTCCACGGGCTACTTTTTCAAAGATAAAAGGTTTCGCTTGACCACATGACATTTTCTGGCTTTTAAAATGCTTTAATGTCCCTTAACTAGTATAAATCTGAGAATGTCCTGTTGAATTTGTGTTTGTGTATTTAGAGAAGGCCCCATAATGTCCTGTATTTATGACCTACCGTTTTACATTTTTAATGCATTTGTTAATATTTGGTTTTCTTGTGCTAAGAGTATGAACTGGCACTAATGGCCAACCTGGAGCAAAGCTACCAGATTTAGTGCAAATATGCAGAGCCATACTTTGTACCAATATACTTGTTCTAACTTAATTAAAAATGTTAAAAAGCCCTGAGCAGGCTTTAGAAATACTTCTCATTCAGATGAATTTGGATAAACGTTTTAATCTACGATTTACCGTCTGAAGGTAAATCAATTGTACTTCCTTTGTAAGGGCAGTGCTAAAAGTATATATAGGTTTAAATGGAGTGCTTGGGTTTTATTTGATCCAAAACCCTGCTCGCCCCAAATAAAGGGACAGGCATGTGTTTGCACATTCTGACAGCATTTCTCCATCTGTTTCAGAAGTTGGATGTAAATATATTTAGTCCAAGTGATGCCTTTCTTTCTTTGACTTTAGTTGTCCCTCCCATCCAATTCTCACCCACATAATCAAACCACATCACTAGGCGAGCTCCCTGGTTCTACACTCAACGCTTTTCATTAGGACTCCTCTGCAGGTGCAGGCCGTTTGATATCCCGGATCTGCTTAATAAGATAATTCTTCTCATCGCAGAACTGCTCGTCTTCAGAACGGTCCGTTTGAAAGTGGCTCAGGAAGTCCACCAACTTCGACTGATTCTTGATGAGGATGTCCAGCACAGGCTGTGTCTTATTGGGGTTGGCCACAAACACCTGAGAGGACACAAGAAACCCGTAAAAGTCACTGAATCTGCCTTCATGCGATCTGAACTACAGCACAACCTAGTAACTGACCCAGACCTGTTTACATTTAAAAAGGGAGGGCAGAACTGGGACAGGAGACCGGTCAGCTGTCGAGTGTGGAAAGTAATTGGAGTAGACAGAAAAAAATGCAGTGCCAAATTCAAATATATTAAGTTACTTGAAATGCTGTGCATTTAAACACATACCTTAAAGACATGGAAGGCTTCAAACTGGATGTTGCGGCTGTTGTCTCTCAACATGTTCATCATCAGCTTTAGGTTCTCAGCTCGACTGATGTATTTGGTCATGACTGTGAAGTTGTGTCTGTCCAGCAGTAGCTCTCCCAAAAGCTGGATATCATTTGATAGTCAGTAATAACACACTTAAGCGCAACAACAAATGTATGTGGTAAATGAAGCAAAACCACTCAAAATATTGCTGCTTTTATTAAACCTTCCTACATGAAGACAAACTATGTGGCTATTGAAGTTACAATGAAACTTCAATGTAAACCAAGGGTTTCAACTTTCTTTCATCCTAGCAGCTTAATCTCAGCCTCAAGGGTTTGAATACCATTACAGCCTTGAATTATTGAAAGCAACTCTGTGAAAATAGTTGTTTACTCTCACCTTCAGAGACTGGCGCTTGGTGACATAGTTCTCAGAATGCAGCAGCTTTTCATACTCTGTGAACACCTAAAAACAAATGATTTATCATAATATTTTGTCCATGAAGTAGAGCAGCCAAAATCACTAATATAAAAAAAGCACTGTCACATGAAATATCGGGAAACAAGAATAACTCACTCTGTCGTAATTTGTCTCCAAGAAATCTGCACACATGATCTTGTGTCTTGTCAGGAGATCCTGAAAAAAAGTCTTAAGGTAAATGCACGTTTGTCATTTAAGGCTGTTTACGTTGCAGCGCTTCCAGGTTCTACGTCAGAACGCCAGCTCAGTATTGGCTGACCCTGTTCACGTGAGCATGACAATGCATGTGTGTGATGCTGACGCAGGAGCCGGCCAATAATGAGTCGGCGTTCTGACGTAGGACACGGAAGCGCTGAATGTAAACAGCGTGGGAGAATGATACAGAAGAGAAGATATTGTTGAATAAAGTTGTTATTTTTGTTTTGGCGCACAAAAAAATATTCTCGTCGCTTCATAACATTAAGGTTGAACCACTGCAGTCACGTGGACTATTTTAACAATGCCTTTAGTACCTTTCTGGACCTTGAAAATGGTGGTAAAAATGCTGTCTATGGAGGGACAGAAAGCGCTCAGATTTCATCAAAAAGATCTTCATTTGTTTTCCGAAGATGAACGAAAGTGAGGGTAATTAATGACAGAATTTTCTTTTTTGGGTGAACTAACCCTTTAAGACAAAAGTCAAGGGCAAAGTTTACAAGTGAAAAATCTACAAAATGGATGACGCTTTGTGTAAATGTCATACCTTAAAAGAGGCAAAAGCATCAGAGGCAATGTCGAAGGTAGACAGCTCCACATAGCGAAAGAAGCAGAAGAAATCCTCAGAGAACAGGACGATTCGGGCCAGAGGTTCATGACGCAGACATTCCCTCAGCATCATGCCACAGTTAAGGGCCACTTCTGGGGTTTCATAGCTGCTTTCAAAAGGTATATACATTTTTAAAAATGTTATTTCTCTTAACATGCAAGACCCACACTTGTTTGTATGCATTTCTATACAGTAGTGGCCAAAAGTGATGTCTGGTCTAGGAAAACTGACACCCTTTGTTTTTACATAGTAAAATAAAACCTGTAGCTGTAGTTTGCCTTTTTTGCCCAATAATTTTGTCAGATAAATACCTTCTTCCATCAAGTTTAAAATAATTTTTTAAAAAAAAAAAGTAAAATATTTTCCTATTTTGATGATTTAATCGAAATTGTAGAGTCATTAAAAACAAACATCCCTTTTTGCCACTACTGTATGAAATATTACCTAAAATAAAGTCATCAATCAACCATAATATGACACTAAAGTGTCAATAACTAGATATGTTCATGCTGTAAAAGCTAAACACCATTGGCAGCTCAGCCACGTTAACAGGAAAAAGGAAAATGATGGTCCTAAAATAACCATACAACCACAGACTCCCATAACATCAATTGGAAAAGCCAGGCTAATCAATGGCTTCTGAAAGTGTTGATCCATGGCTATGCCCTGGGGTCTGGAAACTCACCCTTTCAGCAGCATAAAGAGTATCTGTGAGTGGGAAGAGATGTACTCCACAGTTGGGGTGCGAGCGCCAATCTGCCGACGTACTATGTTGCTAAACAGATGCACCACATCCTTCTTTCCCTTTGGTGCACAACGTGTTATAAATCAAAGAAAGCAAACAGCAAATGTGTGGTTAGTGCACAGGGCAATATATCTTCCATCTGGACAGAAGTAGTTGTAATCCAAACATTTCAAAAGGAATGATATGCACCTCAAAATCAATCCTCTGTAGATTTGCTATGAGAGAAATGAGGAGGTTGGTGTTGTAGAGCTCTTGAGCCAGTTGGGCCACTGCCTCAGTCTGAGGCTCCTTGTCTCCAGTGCCAGACAGCACCTCTTTCAACGATGCAAGATTTTTTGATACTTCCTCTGCAACCTACAGGAAAAACAGTGAGTTTTTGTGACTCAGTCACAGTCCACAGTTTGCTGAAACATTTGCATTGAGATGTTGACATAAAAATAAAGGATTGACCTTTTCACACTTCTTGCTTTCAGATGATTCCAGCTTCTCCAAGTATGCCACATTCTCCTTCAGACTCTTCACAATCTCTGCAGGGCTCTTCTGAGACTTCCCAAAGGGGAATGGCATGGTTTTAGCTGGGATGTGTGTTGGACTTCGAAGGACAACGGAAATGTTTCACCTAATGAAGAGAAGAAAAAAAAATAAAAAAAAAAAAAAGTGTACAAAATTAACAACCAGTAAGGAATAAACTCAAAATTAGTTATTATAATGGACAAAAGGACAAACCTGAAAAGACAAGCATTTTCAAAGCAGCCAAAATATTTAATTATATTCAAATTCATAACATTTATACACTCCAGGAGTTGAAAAATAACAATAAAAACACGTTAAGAGGAAAGTCTCTGTCAAGAGTGCTCTGACATACTGAGAAGAGCGTGTATTGAGGATTGAGGAAATCTAATCATGTTTATCATCCCTATTCCTTATGACTATATTTATTAGTTTGTTTCTTATTATTGCGCAAGCAATAAACCAAACATTTTATGAAACACCTCATACACTTGCTTAACCCTGACAAGTACAAGTAGAGATAGTACACCACATGTTAAAGAATGACACAACATATGAAAAGGTACTAAACGAGTCATTTCTATGAGCAGCTAAGCAATTTGTTCAACTTGAAAACCAGCTAATATCCCGATGAGCTAAGCTAACCGCCACCCAGCACTTATCGATCAACAATTCTCAGGAACTCAATATTACTCATCACAGTTACTTTTCTGGGTAGTGTGTCACCCTATACAGTCTTACTAGGAACCGATAAAAACAAACTGTACACGGAAAGAAATAAAATCCACTTTTTTAATCTTTCAGCTGGCTGAACATGTAGCCATGTAGCTCGCTGGCTAACAGACTTCTGTCAAGCATGGCCAAATGAGCTCTCGAAGCATAACTCAAACCAGGAAACTAACCATTTAGATAACTTATTTGGTAACTTTTTCCATCAATGTAATCTGTCAGATTGGATTTTAGTCATATGGCTCACCCTAAGCCCGTGTACATTTTCTGTTAGACGCAGTTAGAGCTGAACCTTTCAACTTTTCAATGACATTTTTGACAGTTGAGCAAGTTGCGAACATTATAAACTGATCCTTTATTCTGAACAGAAAAAGATAATCGAGGGACTATTTAAAAACAACAAATCAACATAAATATTAGTTAAAACTTGTACTTAAAGTGCGATGCAGAGAGGGGGAAAAAATGACAGACACGTCAGGCTAAGTGGATGTGTGTTAGCTGGAGGTGGAAGGAAGGCAGAGACACTCACCGCGTTCACCACTCAAAACGTCCACTTTAAAATCCAAACAACGCGATGAAAACAAACGTTAGATCGATCTGTGAGCAGCTAAATATAGAGCTATGAATCCAGTTCAAACTATGACGAACTTAATATTTATCTCCCCAAAAGGAGATAATTCTGGGGTTAGTAACTGCGATTAATTTAGGAGTGGTTTCTTGCTCGTACACTTCAAGCGTCTACCGCTTTACTTTATCAGGGAAGTTGAAGAGAGTTTTCGAACGCCCCTTTTTAATTGACACTAACTCTGACCAATCAGAACACGAGACGGAGGCGCACACCCTGAACAGGAATTGAACTAAAAGAAGATGGCAAAAAAACACTGAAAGATGGACCACAGGGCTGCGT
>CM077451.1:3677302-3801479 GCA_039654765.1 Mylopharyngodon piceus
ATCACGATTAAAAAATGCGACACTGATTTACATACAACAGTTCAATTAACAAGCAGTTAATATTAAGCTACTTACATTTTAGAAGGAACATTGGTGACTGTTTTTGTTCTATTTTATCAGCGAAAATAGCTTTAAAAAACAAAGATCACAAGGTGAATCCAAAGAACATCCAGCCTTGTTTTCATTACTGAATGATTCAGCCGCTTGAACGGATCCGCCATTTGAATGAATCGCTTGAATGAATGAATCAATGACTCACTTCCACAAGATTTGTTACTTGCCGCCAACTACTGGTGGTTTGTGTTTCATTTTTAAAAGCATCATTTTCTAAACATTTCATATATTTGTATTTTCAAAAAATATTTAAAACAATCCTATAACATTATTTAATGCAGTTGTAATCAATCAAAAAATATGCAGATTTACATATAATATTGTCAAAGCTGTAACATTTCTGAAAGGATATTGCTTCAGAAACAAATTTATATTTCCACTACAAAAAAAAAAAAAAACTATTTTTTTTTCTGTGATGGGTCTAACCGTTTTACTCGTGACAAGTGAATGACTGATTTACGCATGTGTCTGCTACGAGAAGGGTAAATGTTTGTGCCTCGTATGTAATCTTTTTAATGGGCCGCGTTTCAGTCACTATTTCATACTGAATGACAACAAAAACAGAAAAAAAATATATAGATGAAACAATTTTATTGGGAATTTGGTTGTATTAAAATGTATTACGTGAGCAAAAAGGGTAGTACTGGTAGAGAAGCAAACAAATGTTAGCTGGATACTTGGCAGAATGCGAATACAACAATGACATGATGAATTTTCTAATTGCCGTATGACGTCATCTATCGACATTTAGCGACATATATATATATATATATATATATGTATGTATATATATATATATATATATATATATATGGCATTAAAAAAAAAATGGCATTAAAAAGCATTAAATTAGATTTGATGAAAACCTGTAGAAACCTCGGTGTAGGGTTAAGTGATTGTGTGCACTGCATTTTAGTCATTAATTCGACCCATTTTCCGGAGCATTATAAATATGATTTTATTATTTTTATGAAATTTATGCATATATATATAAAACGGATATATATCCGCTCACGATTTGAAGTCTGGAGTTGGATGTGGATTGCCAGAGATGTGTTGAAAAACAAATCTCACGATTTAGCAAAATCCCGCGATAGGATAGGAATATCTCGCGATGAGAGCGTTAACGCATTTTCCCGTTTTTTTTCTACGACCACGTCAGAAGAGGAGTAGAGAGGACATGACATGAGGGAGGGCGCTTCGTTGTGTTTCGAAAGTTGACGAATTATTAAAAATCTACTGTTGGGTAAGTACTTTTTGTATTATTTTATTAATGTGGCTGAGTTTTACTTGTTTGACACGAAAGAAATGATGCGCACATTGTCAACTGAGATGTAGTTTGAGTTTGGCTAAAATTAAGATTGGTAGCAAAATCACCAAGCCCCCAAACTGTTCACGTTCGCTGAATTTCGTGTCACTGCCTAAAAAAAAAAAAAAAGAGTTACATCTAAGCTGAGCAATTTCATGCTACTGCAATAGTGTAATAGATCAGGGGTTCCCAACCCTGGTCCTCATGGACCCCTGGCCTAATTGTTTTCCAACTATCTCTGCCCTACCCACTGCTGGTTACCTGGATCAGGTCTGTTCAGTCGATCAGAAGCTGGAATTTCATTTCAGATGAGGTTGGAGTGGAGGAGGGCAAAATGAATTATCTTCCAGCTTCTGATTGTCTGAACACACCTGATCCAGGTAATCAGCAGTGTGTTGGGTAGGGCAGGGATAGTTTGAAAACATGCAGTGCAGGGGCATTCGAGTACCAGAGTTTAGTACCGTTTAGTACTGTCAAGCCTTATGCTCTGCATAAACACAAAAAGTGTGACATTCAGTTTAGAAATTTTTTAAGTAGTCGTGTCTAGGTGTGTGTACATATTAATGTACTGAATTTTTCTTTCAGGATTCCAAAGGAAGGTGTTTTCCATGCTGTTCGGTGCTGAACTTCAGTGAATAGCTGGCATTCTGGACCCTGGCAAGTCTACATCTTCTATTGAGATTGGATTCAGAGAGTGACCTAAAATCCTTTAAAGAATACAACATAGCTGATGAAAAGAAGTGGATCTGCGTAAGTTTGAAATGTGACAAAGAATATGTATGAGTGAGTGTCTCTCTCTCTCTCTCTCTCTCTCTCTGTATATACATACACACAAAGAAAGAGAGAGAGAGAGAGAACTGTACCATTTTTAAAATATCATATTACATTATTTCGATAGTGCTGTCACATTTGGGTTCAGCAAATGTCCAGAGTTGGTGGCTCTTCTGTCATGAACAGGTAAGTATTTACCTTGCATTGTTTGTGTGTATTGCTGCATAATATTTCATGAAAATTTTTATGATTGCCACAATAATAAACCCAGCCTTTGATATTACTTGAATTCAGGATTTAATCTGTCACACACCATTATATCTCCTTATATACATGCCTGTTTTCTTGTTCAGAATTTTCAACTCAGAAAATTCTAGTCAGCTAGACTAAGACAGTCAGCTAGACTGAAAACAAGAAATCAAAATATAATTCCAGTGTAAGTCAGGAATGACAGTCATTACTTGTCACAAAAACTGTGTACATGGTTAAGGACATAGTTCTTAGCACTTGTTACATGATAGATGAGTGGTTGTGAAAGTGTATGTTTTAACATTGCATGTAATTGCCACACTGTACATTACTGTTAATTGTAATATTGACCTTACATGGAAATTTTTCTGAGGTGAAGTAATCCTGAGTAATTTCTTTCAAAGAGTCATGTCAAATGTCTTAATGGCGAAATTCAATATGAGGAGTGGTGGCCAACTTGAAAAGAAGCCATTGAAAGCTACAGCTTTATACTATATAATTCAAGGTAATTTTGGCCTCATGACATTCAAAAAAATCTCTTGTTCCTTGTCTATTTATGTAATTTTTATTGGTACCCTTTATCTATTCAGGGGAAATTCTCTAAAACACCACCTGTCTTTATCAGAAATGTCCTGTTCACTTTCACATAGTTACACACCTAGTTAATAGGGCTGTGTATTGCCAAGAATCTGGCGATGCGATACGATACGCATCACGATACAGGGGTTACGATGCAATATATCACAATATATCGTGATACTGTAAGAAAGGCAATATATTGTGATATTTTGTTTTTTTTTTTTAGAAAGAGGATCTAATTTTAGAAAAAACTGTCATAAAGAACACACCACCATATGCATAAAACCTGACAAAAAAAAACTATTTTATTTAATCAGGACAGTATTATGACAGCATTTATATCACAAATCACTATTTTGTGCAGTAAGTAAAGGGAAAAATAGTAAAGTGACTGCAGGATTATTTAGGTGTATATGTTTTAAAGGTTCACAGAATCGCAGTTTTTAATTTCTAAAGTATTTAACAACAGAAAGTGCATAGTCCATTCCATGACTGCATGACTTTTTCATATTTAATACTGTAAAGCTGCTTGCTTTAAAGCAGTCTTTTGTATAAAGTGCTATTTAAATAAACGTGCCTTCACTGAAGTGCTGAACAGAGCTGGTGCAAACAGATCCACATCGCTATAATCAGATGCTTTCTGCTGTCATTTTTGTTGTGTTTATTTTGAAGTGTGCAGTACATGTTACATATTCTATCGAAATGCCTCTCAGCAGTGTGAATGGCGTCGGGATGTTAAGTGAGCTCTCAGATTCAATGCGTTTCCCGAGTATTGGATTTTAACATGGTCTATTTTGCAAACAACATGACTCTTGTCAATCTCCTTGTGGTTTCTTTATAGTTGAAGCCAAAATGAATCCACATGAGCTCTGTACACCGCGGCGAAAGCCGGAATAATTTTATCGTCTTGTGAGCTGGGTTTGCTAATGCTAACGCCAGTGATGCACGCGCCTTGTGCTTCCCAGCGTCAGTTTACGTTCTAAGATAACACTGCCATGTAGCAACTAGCGGTTGGGATTAAACCGAACACAAAGCCATGAATCTTGAATGTAAATAAATAAATAAATAAATAAAATAAATAAATATCGATACAGTATCGCCAAACATAATATCACGATATTGACGTATCTATATTTTCTTACACCCCTACTAGTTAAGGGTCTTTCTCAAGAGCACCACAGTGGTATTGAAGACGGAGGGGAAAAATGCTGTTTTTTCACTAATCTAACGCACATTTAATGCAGAACATCTTTTATTGACATAAGATTATTGTACTGTAAAATAACATGTAATACATGTTGATTACCTTTTTCTAATGCTTCATTCATGAAATGGACACAACTTGTTCCATTGTATTTTAATTTTAGTTGCAAGACCATAAAGACATTTTCAAAATAAGTGCATGTCATTTACCTCAAATTTTGCCTTTTTTTTTTTTCTACTTTTTTTAATTTTATATAATCATTTTCTCTTCCCTCAGATGCTGTGAAGCCCAAATGCTACAGACGCAGACATTGATGCAGCAATGGCAGAACACCTGAAGCATGCTCCGGGAAGAGCTGAGGGTGGTGGATATAAAAAAAAAAAAAAAAAAATGAGCCATAAACAACTTTCACATACTCTACTGTGTTAACCATAATCCAGTATTTTTGTTGTTTACTTGTTTGATTTATGGCCGTTTAACAGTAATGCAAGACTGTTTGGAAAAATATGTAGTACTGCCACAGCTCTGACTTCCATGTATCAATGGTGGAACACATGAATCACTTCTGGAAGAGCTGGTGGTCGTGGACCAAGAAAATGAGAGTAAATATTTTATAAAAAAATATTTTTTTAAAGACTCTAAAAATATTTACACGTGTTAACTATCATCCTGTACGTTTGTTATTTTCTTGTTTGATTAATGGCTGCTTAACGTTAATGTAAAGCTGTTAAAATGCCATTGCCACAGACTCAGAATTATCCACATTCTACTATTTTTATTTTCTTGTTTGAATAGTAGCGGTTTAACAAATGGAAGACATTTTTCAAAAACGTGATATTCACAATAAAATGTTGTGCTAAATTAGATCACTCTAATTTTTGCTTAAGTCCATAAATGTGTTATTGTTTGTGATGTACACGTGATTAAAACGGTTTATAGACGTTCAGGTCTGACTGGACTGATTATTAACCTTTTTAGGACTTTTATTGTAAACTTCAAGACATAATTGATTGCCTTTCACGATGTTACACAATGGGTGTATGATTATTTTATATGCAGGCTTATACATACACACACTTAAATTATGCAGCAACACACCTTATAAACATCCAGAAGATAACACATTTAGATGTCCAGGGACGCGCAGTTAAGACGTGGAATTCACGGCCAGATGACAAAGACGTCGGTTCAACTTTCATTTTGGAACTATTTTTCAACCATGACGGGACGTGTCGGAGGGACATCTTTTCAACAGTAATCAAACGTCCAAATGTTTGCTGGGTCTGTTCACCCTAGTTCTAATATTTTTCAAACGTTAAGCTCCATCCACATACTGTCAGTACACAGATGGAGGCAGACAGGTATGTATAGTAAACAAGTCTTTTATTGGGACAGAGGCACGGATCTGGTAGAGGAGATGACAGGTAAGCAATATACTGAAAGCACGTTGAAGTATGACTTAGCTGAAGTGGTAATCCAATGTCTCTATTGCAGTAGTGGAGAGTAGAAGGAAGGCTGGCAGACGATGGATGGTGGATGACAGAAGACGGAACACAGAAAACGGACAATTCAGGTAGGTAACAGGTAAGTAGTCCTTGTGGTACATAGAGATGTCATGACATCCATAGACGAGACCAGACAACTGAGGTGAGGAAGGTGACTGCTTAAATAGGAGTGCTGATGAGTGTAAACAAGGGTGATGGTTTGCAGGTGCCGGTGATTGATGAGTGAGTGCAGGTGAGGAACAGGAGGGATGCTGGGAAATGGAGTGCAAGTGCTGGTGGCTGTGACACATAGACTAAGAATCAGCATATTATCAATTTTTTAGTCACTGCATCAGCATCTCTTATCACCCTTTCCTTTATTAATGTGTAGGGAGTAAGCTTAAAAGGGAAATATTAATAATTATTCATAATTTATTATGATTAATTATAAATATTTGACTCAATCAGATTAACTTGATGTGGATACATTAACATTAAAATCAATCAATTCATCCTGTGAACACTCAGTATTGATTATTAATTAATTATAAGAAAAGGGGTATTTTTCATGGCCACATCACGTAGAGCATGTAACAAAATCGAGATCATTTAAGTGACAGTTATTTGCAGGCAGGGAGTCAGAACCAAATATGTATTGTGCACAAGTTTATTAACTAAATCACAAATACAACTAATGTAAACACATACACACAATCACACATACAGTACATGGGTAGAATGGGAAATGAAAGAATGAACTAAAAACGGAAATAGGGAATAAAGCTATGGAAAAAGTTCTCAACCTGGAAAGAATCATCAGCTTATCATTACAAGCTCCTTTGTTAACAAAGGGGGTTCACAACTTTAACTAACTAGCAGCAATTTAGTATATCGTACGATACTTGCATTATGCCTCAGCTGTTTGAAGAGCGTCCGAATATATTGTTGCAGTAGAAAGTCCTGAGAGTTCGATCTGATGGTGAAGTTGGAATCGATTCCTCCTGTGTTGAATTGAAGAAACAATGACAAACTTGCGTGGTTAGTTTGACTCTTGTAGTAGGAAAGGGTTCTTTCTCTCTTCTAGATAAGCACATGGCTGGGGGCAGGTCTAGGCCTGTGCAGCCTATGAGGCCTCCGGCCCTAGCCGGAGTGGCCACAGAGCAGCCAGGAGCTATAGAGAGTCAGTCGGGAGCAAGAGAGAGGAGGTGGAGCTGTGCGTCTCCTTTTAAGGTCCAGGAGAAGTCACACCTCCTAGGGTGGACCTGACCAATGAGGAAAGATAGAATTTCCAAGCGGGAGTTTATGGCTCTTGTTTTTGAGCATGATTAAACTGGGCCTTGTGGGTTTGAGTCCATTTATACTCCAATTAATACAACAAACACACACTGAATCCTATAAGGAAGTGACATACATGAAAGTGTAAGTTGTGAAAGGAGCATTAATTTGATAGAAGACATGATATATTAGGTTACATGAACTAGTAGTTCGCTCATAAGATATGCATAAAACAAAATACCATACAAAAGACACTTTACAAGACAGTTATAATCATACACACAATGTCCTGGGATGCATGTTCATTTATAGAACAGTTTGTCTATAAATTGAGGCAGAAGAGTCTGTTTTTACAGACTTTGTGTCTTACCTATAGGCCTGACTCACAATGACTTTTGATGCAGAGGTCTGCATAGTTTCGGGTCGTAAAACCATGGCAACCAGAGGCCTAGTTCTATTACCTTGGGGGGTTGTGCAGACACCTTGATTTGCGTTCGGTGAGGGGTTTTAAGTATGTTTGCTAAATATAACAAATATTTGTGTCTGATTTATCTCAGTCGTTACATAATCCCTCCTTTCGATCATTGTTGTCCTTCCTGTGGGCAACAACGAGCGACATCGCAGGTACAGAAAGATCAGACACACCTCTGGCACACAAGGCTGGAAGGCCATGGTGGGCTCTGGTTGTTTGTGTCTCCTGGAGTGGTGGTCGTTCCATGGCGGATGATGTAGACAGTAGACAAGTTCATGTATCTGAGCTTGTGCTGCAGGTGCTGCAGGTGTTGAGGCAACCAGTGCTTTGACAGTGTGTCACCTGTCATCCTGAAGTCAGTTAGTTTGGCGCGGGGTGTTTGCTTATGGTTGCAGGAAGTGGTTAGGGCTCTGTGTAGCATGAAGCGGGTTTAGGACTGATCTAGTGCTGGTGGCAGGAGGTCAGCAGGTGGTTGTTAGCCTCTCAGTCACGAGAAATCTGAAGGATTGGAGTGTTGCTCTGTACTTGTGCCGGTGCTGATGTGAGCTCGCCTGAGCTGTGTTGGGCAAGGAGTTAGAATCTTGCACTTCACAGTACTCCTCGGGTGAGCTGTTTTGCTTGTGTCAGCAGCTCCTGTAACTCTGAGGCAGTCTGAGCACAGTCTAGCTGTCCTTGTGCAGCCTCCAATTGACACCCGTGTGAAGGGCTTGGAGGAGGATGTTGTCGTTGATGGCTGTGGGTATTTGCAGGTTGAGGGTGCTGTCTTCCATGGCTTCTCCCAGGGGCTTGGCTGGTATCTGGGCTGTTGCCATGGTGACAGTTCTGTGCTGGTCTGTGAGGCTTTGAGCACATGTCCACTCCTTGCAGGACTCTGTGATCTGTTATGTGAGGTTGTTTACCTTCTGTTTCATATCCATAAGGTGGGCTGGGGAGATGATAATCTTGATCAGCCTGGTGTGGCTATAACTCTGGCTTGGGTCATGTGTCGTTGGTCCTCTTGTCTCATTGTCCAGTTGCGTTTGGCTCTGGTGCGGTAGGTTGTCAGCAGCCCTGGGTGGAACAGTGTTCCTCGCGATGGCTAGTCAGTCCTTTAGGTCTCCCATCTGGGAGGTTAAGCTGAGCATCTGCAACATTTTGGCACACTTGTTGTTGAGAGTAAGGGAGAGAGACCACTGCCTGACCCTAAAGAGTTCATAGCTTAAGGTTTAATCGGTCAGCTAGAGATATAGCATACAGCTTGATGCTTCGGGCATAGCTTGCTATTTAAGTATGTCTTCTATGATTACTATCTTAGCTGTGGATCCTAGGATGCTAAGATTTGGGTGGTTCTAAGAATGTTTCTGAAAGGCGTAAGCTGTGATTTAATAAATGGCTTAAGATGGTTCTTATGGTCAAATTAGTTCTCAGAATCTCCTGATTGCTCACAACAGGCTAGATCTCTTAAGAGGTGAAAAGGAAAAAGAACAGCTTTCCTATTCAGGTTATGTTTATTGCCAGTGCTCAGGACTATAGTTGTGCCTTAGTAATTACTGAGATTACTTGTGTAGCAGGGGCATAGAACTTGGTGCACTTGTTTAGAATAAACAGAATCACAAATAAAAAGTGTCTCTGGTTCCTTTTTAGGCTCTATGGGGAAACTGAACCACACTAGAACGAGTTATGCATAGAGTTAAAATGTGGCGCTCATACTTTCAGATTTTCAAAAACTTGATATTACATTAAGTACAATGCAAATATTGTTTGGCATTTGCAAATTTTACTCATGTAGACTTTCTTTTCTGTGAGTAAATGCTTCTCTCTACTTTGAACAATAAGCTTCTTCCACTTGTCTAAAAAGTAAATAAACAGTTTTGCTGTAAGCACTCAGAATTACATCCATCTCGTGAATGAATACTAATGTTTCTTTCAGCAAATGAAACATAGTATTGATCACCAGGTAGCTATGCTGGTAGATGCAGCTAAAGTTTAGATGAATGATATCAATCTGACTATAATTTCTAAGGCCTTTACACTGTAGAAAAGGGAGCATCACCAAAATCTATATTTGTATAACACTGCACTGAGATTTCTTTATCAGAAACAGGTTAAACAATACTGCAATTGGTATTTCTTCAACCAAAGCAGACTAATCAATTCTGTACAGTTTATATGCCGCTGAGATGAGATTCTTTTGTCAAAACAGACTTACTGTCAGGCTGGTTGCAGGAAGGCAGACACAGACGAAGATAATAAATCCAAAATACTAGTTTTAATGATGAATCCAACGGGCAGAATAGCAGGTGCAACACAACATACAACGACAGTGATCGGACAAATACTTAAAGTAGCAAACATAACAAGGGTAATAAATGGGACACAGGTGATACAAATGAACTAATGAAGAAGAGCAGGAAAACAGAACAAAGGAACACATGACAAATGACAACAAACTGAAGGTCCTTACAAACAGAAACTAACAGACTGTGACACTTACGCTTTAATACTGAAATTAGAGTTTCTTTGCTAAAGTCAGATTAACCTTGTACTGATACCATTTGACATATGTTAAGATGTGTTAAGACTCTTTCTGTTACAGCAGAGAGATGTCAATTCAAGCTATTGTTTTATCTGCATCTGCATTGTTTTATCTGCATTTATCTGTGCGGGCTCATAGGCCTCGACCTGCCCCCAGCCATGTGCTTATCTAGAAGAGAGAAAGAACTCTTTCCTACAACAAGAGTCAAACTAACCACTCAAGTTTATCATCGTTTCTTCAATTCAACGCAGGAGAAATCGATTGCAACTTCACCATCGGATCGAACTCTCAGGTCTTTCTACTGCAACAGTATATTCGGACACTCTTCAAACAGCTGAGGCATAATGCAAGTATCGTACGATATACTAAATTGCTGCTAGTTAGTTAAAGTTGTGAACCCCCTTTGTTAACAAAGGAGCTTTGTAATGATAAGGTGATGATTCTTTCCAGGTTAAGAACTCTTTCCATAGCTTCATTCCCTGTTTCCGTTTTTAGTTCATTCTTTCATTTCCCATTCTACCCATGTACTGTATGTGTGATTGTGTGTATGTATTTAGATTAGTTGTATTCGTTATTTAGTTAATAAACTTGTGCACAATACATATTTGGTTCTGACTCCCTGCCTGCAAATAACTGTCACTTAAATGACCTTGATTTTGTTATACGCTGTACACGATGTAAATGCTAAGACAGAATTATTTTTCTGTAGCCATGAAAAATACCCTTTTCTTATAATTAATTAATAATCAATACTGAGTGTTCACAGGATGAACTGATTGATTGATTGATTGATTGATTGTAATGTTAATGTAGCCACATCAAGTTAATCTAATTAACTGAGTCAAATATTCATAATTAATCATAATAAGTTAATTCGCTACAAATGTATATAGAAATAATTTGATTTCTCTATAGTCAAAAAAAAAGCCCATGTATGAGATAATTTTATTATATTTATAACATAATAATGATATGATATAAATAATACTCAAACTCAAGGAGAAACAACAAGTATTTAATCACAAAGACTGGCTTTCACTGAGAGACATTAAATGCTCTGTAAAAAATGAAATCAAAAAGGTTAAACTTGCATATAAGGACAAATTGGAACAGGATTTCAGTAGTATGAACACCAGACAGGCCTTTCAGAAAGTGAGAACACTCACTGGAACCAGTTTGAAAGCCAGCATTTCTACATCTACTAATCTCAACTCGTTCACCAAAGACCTGAACAATTTTTATGCCAGGTTTGACACCCTGAACTGCACCACTGAATGTGAAAGACTGCTCAGGGGCGGATAGGCCACACTTTGTCCCCCTAACGGTGGGAGACATCCACCAGCAGCTCAGGAGGTGCAAGACTGGCAAGGCCCCTGGCCCAGATGGGATCACTAGCAGGCTGCTTAAGAACTGTGCCCTGGAGCTCTCTCCTGTTCTCCATTCACTCTTCAAAGAGTCACTAAAGACAGCAACAATCCCCACCCTCTGGAAAACAGCCACCATTATCCCTGTTCCCAAGAAACCACATCCCTCTGAATAGAATCATTACAGACCAGTAGCACTCACTTCCATAACAGCAAAATGCCTTGAGAAACTGGTACTGAACATCATCCTTCCAGTTGTCTGCCCACAGCTGGATCCTTACCAGTTTGCCTACAAGGCCAAAAGAGGAACAGAGGATGCTGTTGCATGCCTCCTTCATACACTCCTCCAACATCTGGACTCCCCTGGCTATTGTGCCAGGATTCTTTTTATAGACTTCAGCTCCGCATTCAATACAATTCAACACCACATCATGATAACTAAACTTAACCATCTCCATGTGCCACCTCTCTTCATTCGTTGGATTTATAATTTCCTCAGTGACAGTCTGACAGACCACAGTCAGTAAGGGTTAGTAGCACAACATCCACCACCCTTACACCATCAATACTGGAGCCCCTCAAGGCTGCATCCTCAGCCCCTTTCTATACACAATGTATACTAGCGACTGCCATAGCCCCTCTCCCATCACAAAATACTTCAAATATTCGGATGACACAGCCATTCTCGCCCTCCTCACCGGCACGGGATTAGTCACAGCATATCATCAATCTGTCGCCTGTTTTACCCAATGGTATACAAACAGTCATCTTCTCCTCAGCGTTTCCAAAACAAAGGAACTCATCCTTGACACACGACAAAAACTCTCCACCACTCACTGCCATATCTCCATCAATGGTCAGTCAGTAGAAATTGTTGGCAGTTTCAGATATCTTTTTGGATAATAAATTGAGTTTTGGCCGTCACATCAGAAATATTCATAGACGCTGCCAACAAAGACTATTTGTCATACGTAAATTAAGGACTCTCTTAGTTAAACCACACCTCTTGCTTCTCTTGTACAGAAGTATCATTGAACCCATCCGTCTGTATTGTGCCACCTGCTATTTCACTATGCTTTCTCTTACCAACAGAAATAAGCTCCTTAAAGTATTAGTTCACTTTGAAATGAAAATTAGCCCAACCTTTACTCACCCTCAAGCCATCCTAGGTGTATATGACTTTCTTGTTTCTGACAATCGGAGAAATATTAATAAATATCCTGACGCATCCGAGCTTTATAATTGCAGTGATAGGGTTCAATGAGTATGAGCTGAACAAAGTGCTTCCATCCACATCTATCCATCCTAAACGTGTACCCCACATGGCTCTGGAGTGTTAATAAAGGCCTTCTGAAGTGAAGCGATGCGTTTGTGTAAAAAAATATCCATATTTAAATAAGTTATGAAGTCGAATATCGAGCTTCCGCCAGACCGCCTTTTTGTACTCTCAGCTATAAGAGCATTGAATTCACAGAATGCGTAAAGCTTTAATTTTTTTTTCTTTTCTGTGCAATATTTCTATTTTGTGTACAATTACGTGTATTCTGTGTAGTATGTGCATATTGTGTGTGTTGAATGTTGCTGGTACAGTCTGTGAAAACAAATTTCTTCTAATGAGGACAATAAAGAATGAATCTGAATCTGATATACTAGAATATCACACGAGAAGAGTGTTTTCCCGAATATCACTACTGCAATTTTTTTTCCCGCTGTTTCGCCAAAGAAAATAGTTCCAAACTCCACAGAATTGCTGCGCCATAAGCAACACGTTGTGTTTTCTTACTGAATGAATCAGAATGAATTGACTGAATTAATGATTGAACTCACTCGTTAAGACGGTGACTTGCCGCCACTGACTGCATATTTAAACAAATCATTTAATTGATTCCATCAATTCATATATATTCAAAATGATATATTTAAAACATTAATCTCATAATGATTTTTATACAATTGTAATTGCAGTGTAAAGGCAATCTCACCTGCATTAAGCAGTCTGTGTATATACCTAATCCCAGCTAACACAGTTACGTTTTGACGACGTAACTGGACCGGACCATATTCCTTGTAGTGACATACCAAATAATAATCTTGTTTCTGTTTGGGACAGTAACAAGAAATAAGATTTCAAACAGAAACAAGATTATTTTTCTTACCCCATTGGCAGATAATTTTGCTTGTTTTAAGCAAAAACTCACTTCATTTTGATTTTATTTTCCAGAAAACAAGAAAAAATATCTTATGTCATTTTACTTATCTAGTAAAAGCATCTTGATTTAAGAATTCTTAGATATTTAGACTGGAAACAAAACAAAATACTAAATAAGAAAAGCATTTTTGCAGTGTAGAGTTTCCTTGGTTACCTCTGTAAACAAAGCAGCACCAGCGCTGCACTTATATAAACACTACTTTAATAGGCATCATACGGAGGTAAGATTAAAAGAAAATGTCATCGAAACTTTTGTGAAGTAAGTCAGTTCCTTCAGAAATGCATTCATATAAGCCCCCACCCCAATTTAATGTGTAGAATTGTCTTCCAATATTCTGAGCATCGTAACAGTGAGCTTGCTCTGCCCGGTACAGTATTTTCTCTGCTCTTCTCTTTGCGTCCGTCTTCAGCGTGTCCCATCTCTGGCCTCTGTTAACGTCCACACAAATTACATTTTGGGAAATGATTGCAATGCATTTTGTATGTAAGTCCGGAACAAAAAACGGAACTGGCCGGTTCTGATTGATGGTCGGTAGCAGAGATGTTCACGAGTCTTTTATCTGGAGTCCGAGTCAAGTCTGAAGTCTTTAAGCTGGAGTCCGAGTCAATTCTGGAGTCTTTTGTCATGAGTCTGAGTCGAGTCTCGAGTCATTAAAAAAAAAAAAAAAAAAAAAAAAATCTCATACTCAAATCCTATTTTTTATCGTAGTTGTATTATAAAGACAAAATAATGTGATCTTTCTATCATCTTTTTTGTTTGTAATAAAGATCCTAAGATGTAAGAGATAATGTACATCCAGCTTGTTACTTTATAATCCATTACAATGTACAAAACAATCGTCCTGGCAACACGAGTAGTCATTTTCAATACAGTCGCTAAGTGGAGGCAGTGTTTTGAAATATAGATATTGTTGAAAAGTCGTTATTTTGTTTTTTTGGCGCACAAAAAGTATTCTTGTTGCTTTATAACATTAAGATAGAACCACTGAACTCTCATGAACTGTTTCAAATATGTTTTTAGTACCTTTATGGACCTTGAGAGTTTGAATGGCATTGCTGTGAATGCAGGCCTCACTGAGCCATCGGATTTCATCAACAATATCTTAATTTGTGTTCCGAAGATGAACGGTCTTACAGGTGTAGAACGACATGAGGGTGAGTAATAAATTACATTATTTTCATTTTTGGGTGAACTAACCCTTTAAGGGTAAAAGACTTGAGTTGTTTTTAAAATATTCACAAGTCTTTTGTGTCGAGTCGAGTCAAGTCTGAAGTCATTTCAGGTCGAGTCCAAGTCAAGTCTGAAGTCTATTAAAATGTGACTCGAGTGCGACTCGAATCCGAGTCACTAACTCGAGTGCCCATCTCTGGTCGGTACACCGGTGCATCTCTACTACTGGCAACCCTTCACCTGAAGCTCTAATGAGGAGAACACGCTCCCATGTTAGGGAAAGAAGAGAAGAGAGTGGAAAAATTCTGGATTTTTTTTAATAAAGTAGTTTGAACCATACACACGGTTTCACTGCGTTATTGTATACACACCAGCTGCTGCTGACTTTTCATTTTTGCTGCAGCTATCACAGCTTGTGTGAACAAGCTCTCGTCTTTTGCGTAATAAAAATGTGATCGGTTTATGTGATCGGCAAGCTGAGAGACCACGTATAGAATTAAAGGAAGTAATTGACAACATTTTCGGATAAGTGGCCGATCATTTGGAGCATTCCTAGAAACTATACAAAAAGGTTTTTCGGATCCATGTTTGACCTCAAAGCATATAAACTCTCGCGCCCCCCTAAGGGGGGCGTGGACCCCAGGTTGGGAACCACTGGTTTACAGCATTAGCAGACATAATTGTTTTTATCCTTAAGAAACTTTTAGTTATAATTTAATTTATTTAAAGACAGAGACACAATTTGTTCAGTAAACTACTGTTTAATACAAAAAAAGCAATTTTATGTTTAGATTTCTCCCTACCTGCTGTACCGAATCCATACTGAACCGTGACTTCAGAACCAAGGTACGTACCGAACCGTAAGTTTTGTGTACTGTTACACCCCTACTAGCTACACTATAAAAAGTGAATATGAGTGTATGTTTCGATTACTATAACTATTTGAGTCTACTTTGTCTTTCTGCTTTCCGAATTGTAACTCAGTATTGTACACTCTTTCAACTTAAACACAAAATTCACAACTATGCAGATATCTCTCTTGAAGCCAACTACTGCTTTAAGGACCCCGCGTCAGACATTTCTGCCAGCGGGACATCATCTGGGATGAGTGCATATTTCCACTGTCCACTGCGTTGTCTACCAACAGGTTTGTTGCTCAATCGACGGCTGCCATGTCACCGAGATATTTTCAGAAAGAGGGAAGAATAAAAGAAATGAACTCACATACTCAAATCAAACCATAACACATTTCAACATGCAAAACAGATCTATTGTCCATTCACATTTTGTCTTGGGCATCGTAGCTTTACAATTGTCTTGCCTGTTACAAATAGTCGTGGTCAGCAGGTATATTTTAAGATATGTCAGTCAGTGGAGTAGCGTCTGGGCATGCAAGGTATGCACGTGCATATGGGCCCGGGCGGATTGGGGGCCCGCTATTACGGGCTTAACCCCAAAGTATACTTCGGGCGTCCGCGCACCATCCGCATCGCGAAATTTTCGTCATCAGGAGGGTTCGCGGACGTCCGCACTCCCCGTCCGCGTGCAGCCCAGTTTTTGTGATGGCACGGACAGTGTGTGTACTGTACAACAGCCCATGCGAGAGTGAATTGAGTGCTTGAAAACAAAAGTCCACTAGATAGTGCGCAGTGCACACGCCGAACGCGTCTTTCTGCAGCCAAATACTTTCAAAGGCTCGCATGCGCGTCTATGTGCGAGACAGAACCCGTGTACGAGACAGAACCCGTGTACACATGTTCAGAAAAATGAAGTATAATAGAAATAATGCTGTCAATAACTCGCTATAGCCTATCTATGTTAAATGTACTGAAAATAATTAAGAATCTTAATAAATGGACCATAAAATGGTCCATGCCATGTATTCGCTTTTCTGTCATTTTTAAAGTGGGTTTCTGAAACTTATGCATGCAGTAATGTCAGTAGTACAGAATTTTAAATGAGTCATATTGGTTTTCTGAAAAAACGACTACGTCTGCACATTTTAAGATACTGCACAAGATGTGAATAAATGTAACCTACACTCGCTGGGGTGGATTTGCCTACTTTATATTCAGCGAAATAAAGTGCACATAAAACGTGATGGAAACAAATTTAAAGAAGAAACTTCTAGTAAATTTATTATAAAACATGTGCATTAAAAAAGTATGTAACGGAATAATTAATTCATAACTGGAATAATCTTCGGACTCATCGCATCTGAAATTATGCTATGATCATTCTGAAATTCCAAAGCCAGAGTCGAATCGGTCGAATTCAAAAGTAGACTGTGTTGAAAAACCGTTTTTTGACATTTTTTGAAATAGATCCGCAATGCAAAGTCAAAATGATGGAGGAGCGCATATAGTACTGTAGTGCTGTTGTCATTCCTAGAAATTTTTTTTTTTTTTTTTTTTTTTTACCATTTTTGTCTGCATATTAGTGATAATATCTTATTCATATTAAAGTCCTGGGACTCATTCACATGACGCACATCCCCTCCACCCCCCGCGAAACCGAGGGGGGCCCGTAAATTGTTGTTGTTTTTTTTTTGCATATGGGCCCGGGGCTGACTTGCTACGCCACTGATGTCAGTGCAAGTTTCTTTTAGTTAAAACAATTGAAACGTGCATTTTAGTCTGGGACTAGCTTAAGCCTTGTCTATGAGACCGGGGGTATAACATTTTTAGTGTTTCTGTTATAGTGTTCATATTTTTTCACCAATATGTAATATCTAAATCAAACTGTAATATCCATTATGTCTAAAACGTCAGTTTTTCATAAATACAATATTTGTCTCTGATGAAGTGAATAAAATCCTAAAGTACTGTACTTTCAATTTAGACTTAAATACAGAGTAAATGTATAAATGTGAAAATATATTTTCACAGTTAACGTTACATTTAACATAAGAAATAAACAAGGTTAACTAATAGTTGCTAACGATATAAAAGTGACATTACACAGTTTAACCATACATATTTTACCTGTTTATATGGTCCGGTTTCCCGTCGTCATCGGCATTGAACCATGTCACAACCTAATAGAAAGTCATAAAACTTTTCTGCATCCATTTCCCTTTTTAAACTCACAAACGTCAACTGTCAGCTGTCACACAGCTGCTAGGCCATGTAACGACGCTCGGCTCATTGTTGCCAAGTCTGAAATTGGGCTACTTTTACACTGTTGCCGTGATTACGCAACATTTGGTATGGTTTTGTTGCGCAGACCTGGCAACACCTCAGTTAGGCCTTCCTCCACTCCAAAGCCCCACCCCTTTCAAGGCTACAGCCCCCGAATTAGGACACAGCTCTAAAGTTGTGTTCGACAGCGGCTGCGGCTGCGGCTGGATGTAACCGATCGGCGAGAGTAGCCATGTGCAGGCGGGGAGGAGCTGACTTTCTGCTTCTCGTAGTGACGCTCGTGCTGCGTTTGCATAGCTACTTTATCACAGCTGAAGTGAAATAAATGCAATATTTGACTAATACACTGATGTTTCAGAGACATTTTCATTCAATACGTTATGTAGCTACTGCTTACAGCGTCTGCTTTTACAAGAATAAAATATGATATGTTCAACATAAGCATATATTATTTAAATAACAATGTAGTGGGGTCTACGTTTCTTATCAGTTTTATTTTGATAAACATGACACAATACAACATCGCGCCTACATGAAAAGAGCTTTAACTGTTATAAAAAATACAGATTTGTGAGCATTAGTGGAACTGAAGACGTGAAAATAAACACGAAACACACGCGATCGTTGTCATGCGGTGAATCCGGCCAATCGTGAAACAGCTGTGTCGTCAGCAGAGCTCGTGCAGCTCCTCTTCAGTAAAGAGTATAGACCTTATTCGCCAGAGAAACAAGTGCGCCACCATCTTTATAATATTGTCTTTGAACTTCCGTTTTTGCTGTAGCTCTGTACATTTCTATGGCATCGCTGTCAAAGAATAATTAGCTGGTGAAGTAAATTTACTTGTAGCATTAACAAAAGTTATTATGAGCATTGTATGTTTAAAGCAGATGTCTTAACAAATGTCAGAAGACCGGGAAGATTTTAAAACAATCAGTTCATTCATAAATATGTAAGATCGCTGTGGAAATACAAACCGGAAGACAAAAGACAACGAGCGCAGCGCTGAAAAGGGGCGGAGCTACATAAGGTCTAAGGAGAGGCGACACTCTGATACTTTTTGGGCAACAGCCACTAGATGGCGCTCCGGTAGCGCGGCCGCCATTATGGGGTGAAAATACTAACTGGACCATAGAATCCTTCACATCTTAAGCCCCGGGTATACTTCGGCCGTCTGCGTTCTTGCACCGTCCGTATGACGTAATTTTCGTTATGTGGAGGGCTCGTGGCCGGCCGCACACCCCGTCCGCGTGCAGCCCAAATTTCGAGACCGCGCGGACAGTCCGCGTGCAACAGCGCATGCGCAAGCAGTACAGAAGAGTCCACTAGGTGGCAATACGCACAGTATTAAGCACAGTGTTCAGCCGTCGAAGAAGAGTGTGAAAAGACCGGTTTAAAAACAACATGCTTGAAAAAAAGAGAAAAACACGACAATGGACGGCGAACTTGACGAGTGTTTGTGCGAAGAGATTAGAAAGTACCCACATTTGTACAATTCATGTTTGAAAGAGTACAAAGACGTGTTTAGGGTGGCAAATTCATGGAGGGAGATAAGTAAAAATATTGGAACGGGTGAAGCGTTTTGCTGACAGCGATGGAAGAATCTGCGGGACAGATACGTTAAAGCAGCAAGAAAACTGAAAGGAAGGAGCGGTGATCCAGGTGGCAATGGTGGATGCACTACAGTTCTTCTCCGATCATGCCCAGCGAATGTCCCGTTGATGACACGACTCAGTGCTGCCCTCCAATGTCTGGTAGAGCATAGAATAAAACTGTACTGCGCATGTGTCGAACGCGATCATCCGCGCGCATCTGTGGTGTAGTATACTTTGAAAGATGTATGGACGCGACTGCGCGCGTGACGCGTCCGGGCGCGGAAAGTGAAGTATATCCGGGGCATTACGCACCCAAAATCGGCGAATTTCACTGCCAAATCAAAAACGCAAAAGAACATTTTTCAAATGAAATCATCAGTAAATTTTATGGCACCTACAGTAAATGTTGTATTGTCTTATATATGTTTTATTTTACCAGTTGTGGAATCCAACCATTCAACCATCCCCAGCTAACACACGACGTAACAGTTACGTAATGTATTCGTACTTTTTGGTAATTTCATGACTTACTAACTGACAACGTAACTACAACGTCGCATGCCAGTAATTTCATTACCTTCAGATTACTATCTCACAACGTCGTCAGTACGATCTCCTAACGTTATAAGATTACCAAGAACGTTCCGGATACGTACTCTATTCGTAATATATTGGTAATTCCATGACTTACTAGTAACGTAACTACAACGTTGTATGCCCGTAATATTATTACCATCAAATTACCATATCACAACGTCATCAGTACGATCTCCAAACGTTATAAGAAAACCAAGGATGTTCCAGATACGTACTCTATTCGTCATATAATGGTCATTCCATGACTTACTGGCAACGTAACAGCAACGTCATGTGCTCTTTATTTATGATTCTTTCAGCTCTTTTCCTAAAATAATCTTAATAAGACTTTAACTGCTCCCCGTTGCAGATGGTCTGATGCTCACAGCCATGTTGGCTGGCTTGTTGTGCTTGGCCCCGATAATTGCTGCTTGCAGCTATATTTTTCCAATTTAGATTATCAAAAAGGTTGTTCCAATATGAGACTGCAGGGGGGGCAGAGACACTGTTCTCAAGGAATAAAGTTCTTATTTTATAATTTCTTCCTTTTTTTCCAGTGAAACATATTTCACCAATAGGCGTGTTGACAGGTTCAGGAAAGGGAATTGTTTCTATAGATAGAGTGTAATTTTTGAAAAGCATGCATATGCCAGATGGAATAGCATCCATAACAGTTGCAAACTCTTTAGGAGTTTCAGGTATATTATATTGTAAAAGAAATTCTGTATACCTAAAAAGTAGACCATCCTTGTTAAAGAGCTGACCAACATGAAATATTCCATTACTGAACCACTGATTATAAAACAAAGATTTGTTCTTAAATAAAATATTCCTATTGTTCCATATGTAACACCAGTGGGGAGAAAAGTTATGTTTGTAAATAAGAGTCCATGCCAGAAGAACCTGTTGGTGAAAGTTAGATAGCTTGACAGGGAGTTTTTAGGTATCAAATTTTGCACCACCAAGCTGTGAGAAGACAAGATGAGGGAAAATATTCCAAATAGAGGAGGGATTTTTGAGGAAACGATTAAGCCAATTTATTTTAATTGTTTTATTCAATGAGTTAAAGTCAATAAAGTTTAAACCACCCTTATTGTGAGAATTTAATATTACTGATTTCTTTAAATAATGGGGCTTGTTTTTCCATAAAAATTTAGATAAGATTCCATCGATTACTTTACATGTGGGGTTATTAACGTACAATGATTGAGCGGCATAAGTAAGGCGAGATAGACCTTCTGCTTTAACAAGCAAACTTCTGCCTTTCAAAGAAAGGTCTCTCTGTAGCCAGCAATTAAACCTTTTTTTTTGGTTTTTGTAATAATAGGGTTAAAATTTGCAGACCATCTAAGGTTATCTTTAGTTATCTGTATACCCAAATATGTAACACAATTTTTAACTGCAACACCATTAATTGAAGAAGCCGTACTATTTTTAACTGGAAGTAATTCACATTTATTAAGATGTAAGCCTGAAGCTTTAGAGAAATGCTGAATAATACGTAGGACTGTTGGTATTTGGAGAGAGTCTTCTAAGAACAGAGCAGTATCATCCGCTAACTGAGTAATCATTATCTCTGTATTTCCAATACTGATGCCTTTTAGATGGCTTGTTTTGATGTATGAACTTAGAAATTGTGTTGCAATCAAGAAAAGATAGGGAGAGACTGGACATCCCTGTCGAACACCTCGATTTAAGAAAAATCTGGGAGAGGTACAATTACTTAATTTAATTGAACTATTACTGTTCACGTACAACATTTTGATCATATTACAAAAGGGGTCCCCAAAGCCAATTCTATGCAGTGCTTGAAACAGAAATTTATGTTCTAGTGTATCTAAAAATAAAATAAAGCTTTCTTTTTGAAGTAAATGTGAATAGTCTAACATATCTAATATTAAACGTATATTGTTCGAAATATGTCTGTTAGGCAAAAATCCTGACTGCGTTTCATCAATAATTGAGTTTAATACACATTTTAGTCTTTTCGCCAGGACTAATGCTATTATTTTGTAGTCATTATTTATTAAGAAGATTGGGCGCCAATTGTCTATGAGAAGGGGATCTTTGTTTGGGTTTGGGATTAGGGTAATTATTCCCTGACATAGGGTGGGGGGGAGAAATGTTTTTTCTGTACTTTCTTTAAAAACTTCTAATAAAATAGGTGCTATTTTTTTGCTAAATAATTTATAAAACTCTGAGGTGAGTCCATCATTTCCCAGAGATTTTCTATTTTTTAACATACTAATTGCATCAACAATTTCTTTAAAGGTAATAGGGCTGTCACAAAAGGCTTTATCTACCATATTCAACTGCTGTACAGTCTGGAGAGATTCAAAAAAATCATTGGCATCTTGGTAGCAAAATTTGGATATATATAACTCACTGTAAAATTTAGCGCAAAATTTTCCAATAATTTTCTGATCTTCACTTAGTGTTCCATCAATTATGAGTTTTGTTATATTATTATTTTTGGCTTGCTCCCTTTCTAATCTAAATAAATACGCAGAGCTTTGCTCACCTTCCTCGAGCCATTTTCTGCGCGACCGTATATAGGCTCCTTCAGCTTTATCTTTATATATTTTATCTAATTGCTGTTGCTGTTTAGCAAGTTCAGCTTTTTCAGAATCAGTAATGTCTTCCATATTTTTGGCTAAAAGATTGGCAATTTTAAAAATAACTAATTCTCATAGGATTTCCTCTTTTCAGCTAAGTCACCACTGAATTTACGAAGAAATTTACAGCCTTCATATTTAGTTAGCTCCCAATTACTGCAATAATTATTTTCTTCTTTTGCTTTATTCCAAAAGGTAGTAATGATGTCATCAATTTTGTTTCTTACTTTATCATAAGAGTTGAATTATTAAGCTTCCAATAAGAGGGAGATCTATACGAGTTAACATTATTTGAAAGAGGGATTCGAATAGTAATACATTTATGATCAGATAAAGGTGAAGGTATAATGTCAGATTAAATATTATGCAGCTCCTTTGAAGTAAGCCATAGGTCAATGCGAGATTGGCACGAGAGAGAGTTATTACTCCATGTAAATACTTTTAGAGATGGGTGGGTTTCTCTCCAGCTATCAACCAAAGAAAATCTTTGCATGAACATCGTTAAGTAGTTAGAGTTAGGATTATTAGATTTGGGGGGCCATCTATCAATATTATTGTCCATAACAAGTCGAACAAGCCTCTAGTCTCTGCGTGACTTGAACTGATCGAAAGCTGATGACGTAACAACCAGATAGGCATGCCCTCACGTGATAATGTTTGGTCGATTGATAAGCTTCAATCTGATTGGCTAAAGAGTGCGAATGTCCCGAGTGGGAGGTGTGCACTGCCAGGGAAGTCTCAAAAATACACACACACAAATCTAAGGCGATTCACACGTGAATGTGAGGATAAACTCTTAAAGGAACACTCCACTTTTTTTGAAAATAGGCTCATTTTCCAACTCCCCTAGAGTTAAACAGTTGAGTTTTACCGTTTTCGAATCCATTCAGCCGATCTCCGGGTCTGGCGGTACCACTTTTAGCATAGCTTAGCATAGTTCATTGAATCTGATTAGACCGTTAGCATCTCGCTTAAAAATGACCAAAGAGTTTCAATATTTTTCCTATTTAAAACTTGACTCTTCTGTAGTTACATCGTGTACTAAGACCGACAGAAAATGAAAAGTTGCGATTTTCTAGGCCGATATGGCTAGGAACTATACTCTCATTCCGGCGTAATAATCAAGGAACTTTGCTGCAGTACCATGGGTGCAGCAGGCGCAATGATATTACGCAGCGCCTGTGACCCCCTGCTTGCAAAGGGAGCGTGCCTTGCAACCATGGAGACATTTGTGAGAGGCGCTGCGTAATACCATTGCGCCTGCTGCACCCATGGTACTGCAGCAAAGTTCCTTGATTATTACGCCAGAATGAGAATATAGTTCCTAGCCATATCGACCTAGAAAATCGCAACTTTTTATTTTCCGTCGGTCTTAGTACACGATGTAACTACAGAAAAGTCAAGTTTTAAATAGGAAAAATATTGAAACTCTTTGGTCAGTTTTAAGCGAGATGCTAACGGTCTAATCGGATTCAATGAACTATGCTAAGCTATGCTAAAAGTGGTACCGCCAGACCCGGAGATCGGCTGAATGGATTCGAAAACGGTAAAACTCAACTGTTTAACTCTTGGGGAGTTGGAAAATGAGCCTATTTTCAAAAAAAGTGGAGTGTTCCTTTAAGTTTTGAACATTCAAAACTTTTTGTGCACAGTTGTATATCTATGAATTGTGTTTGGCATTTGTGAAATGTATTTTTATGAACATATAATTTTATTTTGCGCACGTGAATTGCTTTTTGTAAATGTATTTTTTCTCATGCACGTGAATTGTTTTATGTGCACGTGAATTAAGTTTCATGTATGTGAAATTGGCTACGCATATGTGAATCATGTTTTTTTGTGTGTGAATTATAGTCTATTCTGGCTCCATACAAAGGCAGCTTTTCCACATTTTGACCACAAGATGTCCTTAGTTGTGCACAGTGTTGAAAAGCTTCGAGTAATGAACCATTTTTTTTTTGGCTTCAGACAGCCTTGGTTTCCAATCACTAGCAATGAATGAATTAATGAATGAGGTATTTATATAGCGCTTTCTTATGTACTACTGTACACCCAAAGCGCTTTACAGTCATATCAGGGGTCTTCTCCTCAACCACCACAAGTGTGCAGCATCCACTTGGATGATGCGACGGCAGCCACAGAACAACGGCGCCAGTGTGCTCACCACACACCAGCTGTAGGTGAAAAGTGAGAGTTATAGAGCCAATTCATTCTGAATAATAAAAGAAAAGCCTATCTTACATAAATATCAATGTTAATGGTGAAATTCCGTGTAAAATGAAATGGTTATATTCCAGACCTTTTTCCACTTAATAAATGCTTTTAAACAGTATTGTAGTTTTATGTAGCCTATTTTTTAACCTATAGTGTGATATTAATAAATAAAAGGCAACTTTTAAAAGACAACTCTTTATTTTAACTTATTTTGTCCTATCTTATTGTCTGCATAATTAACTGGAAGCTGTAATAGCTAACTCCACCTCCAAAAAAAAAAAAAAAAACCCTGCAAAATAAATAATACTAAATAAAGCAGGTAACAAACTCCTGTTTAACTTATAAGCATTAAATAACACACTGATACATTGAAACATTATTATATAGGTAAGCAAAATAACGATATTTTATCTGCATATTTCTTGGAAAGCAAAAGTGTGTGGAGTAGTAAAATATATGCAGAAGAAATGCAGGTAAATAGTATCAAGGTAAGCCCAAAAGTTTTAATTCGGAATATGAAACATGGGTTTATGTGACACCTCAAATAGATTTGCATCTGTTGGAAGTAAAAAAAGCAGAAAGAGAAGACTTGCCATCTGCATTTTCAGCATGTCAGAAACCAATATCCCCAGTATATACAAGTATATACAGATGGATCAAACGATCCAGAGCGTCAGACAACTGGGGCTGCTTTTTTAGTTCCAGGCAGTGGAATCAATGGAATAAAGCGAACTTCAAATCATTTGGCAGTCTATACTGCAGAAATGGCATTGCAGTGGGTAGAGGAACATAAACCTGGGAATGTTTTAATTTGTTCTGACTCAGTATCAGTCTTAAAGAGTTTGAGATCTTTTAAATCTAGCCACCAAGAAATTCTCTTTAGTATCTTACAAATACATTCAAGAAGTGTTCAAAATAATATCTCAGTTTTATATGGGTTCCTGCACACATAGGAATAAAGGGAAATGAAGAAGAGGATAAATTAGCAAAACAAGCGTTACGAGAAACCATAGATTTCCACAAGTTCATTCAAGTTCCATTAAGTAAGTCAGAGATTAAGTTTTATTTTATAGTGATTGAAGAATGGCAAGTAAAGTATAATAATGGGGAAAAAGGTAGATTTCTTTACAGCTTAATAAATAAAATAAATCAAAAGATAAAATGTATAGGTAAATCAAGTAAAAAAGAAGTTATTTATAATATAATAATGTTAAGGTCATTCAAATTTAAACAGCACACTTAAAATTACAGGGAAACTTCCAAATGGGTTATGTGAACAATGCCATGTTGAAGAAACAATACCTCATGTGATTCTTGAATGTATTAAGTATATGAACAAGAAAGGAACAATATGATAGAAGGAATAAATAAAAATGGAATTCAATAATTAAATTTTAAGGTTTTAATAAAATGGTCAAGTGAAATTAATAGTAAAGCTTTCTTTGATTTTGTTAGGGAGACGGGGCTGATAAATAGAATATAAATCTGTCTGTTCTACACTCCGGAGCAAAAGGTGGCGGTAATGCGCCTATTACGCTGGTTGCCAGCCACCGTTGAAGAAGAAGAAGAAGAAGAAGAAGAAGAAGAAAGCGAAAGTGTTGTTTTGAATCGAAAACTGCTGTTTGTCAGCTGATGAAATGATGGAAGGAAACCGGGATGAAGCTGAAAAATGTTTAAATATCGCTGCTAAAGCCCTCGAAGATGGCAATAAAGACAAGGCTTTGAAATTCCTCTACAAAGCAGAAAAACTGTATCCAACCAAGAAAGCAAAAGGTAAATTATGAATGTCTTATTTAGGAAACGGCACATGACCTACAGTCTAGCAGATAGAAGCTAGCTGAAGATCTGTTTATCTTTTTTAAATGTTATTTACAAAATCAAGAAATATACTTAAACGCTATTAATACACAGCATATGGAAAACATAAACATAATAATAGACTATCAGTTAACATATGTATAAAATTCCATAAATACGTCATTAATACACATAGGTTAGCAGAGGGTCGGAACACAAACACGCATCGAAGTGTCATTAAATAACACACACACACACACACACACACACACACACACACACACACACACACACACAGAGAGAGAGGAATAGGAATAGGTCATTTGTTGCTTATTGTGTTTAATGATGAAAAATGACAAATAATAATAAAGTAATCAGGACATGTAGGGTTGCCAACTTCAAAGGAAGATAAGGGACAATCTTGGTTCTTTATAGGAAAATAAGGGATACTCAAAATATTTGTACTGTACCACAAAGTGTATGTCACTTCAGTGTCTGCAGTTGAGAATGAGTATAAAGTTTTTTGTTGTTGCCTGAATTAAATACTAAAATTATTTTCGGACATAAACCGTTGTTTTGCTTAAACAATTTATGCACAACTTGCATAAATTGCTGCTGTGCAGCCAAATAATGTACCAGTTATCAATGTAAAGCTGCTTTGACACAATCTACATTGTAAAAAGCGCTATATAAATAAAGGTGACTTGACTTGACTTGACAACTTAACTATAAAAATAATTATATATTATATAGAGCTACACCAATGACCTGTGCAAATATGTGTACAAAAATTCAATAAAAAGTCAAAAAGTTTATATATCCTTGTATCCAAATATCCTTTGTTTGAGTGGAAAGAGAAGAGGCTACTTATTAAATAGGCTATTAAATAAAACAATGGAATGGCATGAAAACATAACAGGCCTTACAACAACTTGCAATAACATGTGATATGAACATTTTACATTTACATTACAGTTCTATTCCATTCACGAGATATGATCAAAATAAAATATCAGATATTCTATATCAGTTTTCTATTAAAATGAACTTGCACAAAGGCCAAAAAAATAAAGTCCAAATCTTCCAGAAGCTCAAATGTGCTGCGTAACCAATGAGGTTCATTCTCGTGTGTTAGCATTCGCAAGATCTTCTGCAAGAGGTTTGTTTTCGTGCATCATTCAGGTTCGGTTGAGCTTTTTTTTCTTTGTTCGCTGATCAGTGTTTATATGCGAGTAAAAGCCTAAATTAAATCTGTTCATCTTAGAAAGGGATTGAGTCTCTTCAGAAAATTTGGACTAAACCACTCAATTCATATGGATTAGTTTTCCGATCTCTTTATGAACTTTTTGAAGCGTCAAAGTTGCGTCAGCTGTCAATGGAGCGACAGACAGCTCTCAGATTTCATCAAAAAGATCTTCATTTGCATTCCGAAGATGAATGAAAGTCTTACGAGTACGAATTTTCATTTTTCAACTAATCCTTTAAAACCAGGGATGTGGGAACTATCTGAAAAGTGTGGGAGATGCATTTTAAATAGGCCATCAACCTCCCTTATTTTTTTTTTTCGCAAGGTACATATAATTTGAAAGCATAACAATTGAATGTCTAAACATCAGCATTTTTTTTTTTTTTAAACAGCGGCATTTCAAAATTAGAACTAAAATGTTGTTGCAACCATAGAGAGTTAGGGGCCGTTCACACAGAACACGTTTTTCCATTCCACTGCAATACTTTTACAGACATATTGGACCATTGCGCTCATGTCTTCTGCAGCGTCTCATGCATGACAGCGTTCTAAAAATGCAGCACTCAAGTTAAAATAAGTTCAACTTTTAAAGGGGGGGGGTCTAATGCTACTGTTAAAGAGTTGGCCAAAACATGGCCAAAATTTTAAAACACGAGTTTGACATATGAACGGAGTATTTCTGTGCCAAATACACTCCTTCCGGATTCGGATAAGTTTCGGAAAGTTTTTCTTGAGTATGGCCCTGTATCACATCATAAAGGGCGGAATTTCTTGTATGGGCACTTCTCCCTGATAAGCATGCGCACACATCACCCAGAGCGAGAGCAAGAGCACACCCATCAACACGCTTCGTTCGTGTTATGGAAGCCGAAAAAATTTTCAACAGTGTCACCAAAGAAGTGTGTTTTTGGTTGTGAGGGAAAGATAACCTTTTTCAGCTTCCCAAAGAACCCAGCATTAAGGGAATAGTGGATGCAGTTTGTTTTTCCGGGGTAGCAACGGAGTTGTGCACGTATGTTTGTTTGGTCCCGGAATTTCAGTGACAAATGTTTTGTAAACAAGTTCCAGTTCGACGCTGGATTTGCAGATCCCAGTTATAGATCCCGGTCATGAGTCCAAAACTGCATCAAATGTCTGTGTTTTGTTTGCAATTGGCACGCAAGTGCATATAATGTAAACAACACGAACGTTTTTGTTTCCTTTTTATTTATAATGATGTCGCAGTTTGCAGACGATCACTACGCAAAAGCTGTGCATGCTCGTGACTCTCTAGCTCTGCCAACGGCACGCCTCCAGGAGCTCAGCTTTTTTTGGAAAGAGTCGGTACAGCGTATCCATATTTTATAAATATGATAAATAAAACTAAAGACTTTTCTGAGATATGAAGGATGCAATACTACTCTGTAGGTACTCAAGATTAACATGAGATTGTCGGAAACTGTGTGTGTTATGTACCCTTTAAAGAACGTGCCTCAAAACCTTGAATTTTCCCACATTCCACTTGCGTTTTTTTAAAGCAAAAACGCGTTCTGTGTGAACCAGCCCTTACAGAGAATTAGTATGGTCTGCTGCCTCCTGCTTGGTCTTAAAGCCTTCCTCGAAGGGCTATGTTCGCAAATCAATGATTGTTCAAAAAAGTCAACGAAAGTCAACTGCGAGAGCAGTGCAGCACCCGGACAGTTTAGAGAGCGTTCATGCTTGCAACGGGGGAAGCATTATGAATGAAGCTTAGGCTACTTGACAACAACAGTTCATATCAATATCTTAACCAATAGAAAATAGCTTTAAATAATGTACATTTACCAGCACACGTCAAGCTTTTCTTGCGATCTTGCCGTGTACAGGTACTTTTTAGACAAAAGAAGCGCATTCAACGTTGATGCGCAAACTGTTTTCTGTGGTAACGAACAATATCTGCCTGTATAAGTGAATGAAATGGCGCTTATTATATATTTCTCAGATCCAGCTGATAATCACTTCCTTTGATTCTAGACGTCTGTCAACTTGACGCTCACATAATCACATTTTAATGATGCAAAAGATGCGCACATTCACGCCATGTGAGGCATATGAAAGGCTGAGGCTTAGAGTAAAATAATGCAGTTAAAGGTGTGTATAATTTAAACTACTTTATTAAATAACTCCCAACCGATTGGCACTAACAGTAGCTGCTGTTCAGTTCTCGTGCTGCTGCTCTTCTGCTCTCTTCATGAATTCTTCCCTCTCTTCATTAAAGCTCCAGAGTCCAGGTGAAAGATTGCCAGATATCAAAATAAAGCAAAACAAGCCCCTTAAACCACAATATAATAAGCAGACATGGCAAAACTGTACCAGGGGAACAAATATAAACAATATAACTAGTATTACCAATATCCTACAAAGTTAAAAGGCAGGAAATGTAATATTATGAATAAAATAGTTTAAAGCTGCAGTCCGTAACTTTTGGTGCTCTACCGGTTGATAACTGCATGCGTCTTGCAGAAGAACATTGTAGCCGGAGCTACTTCTCTCTGTTTATGTCTATGACGAGTCATGCAGGTACTGTGCTGACCCGACTGGTCTAAAATAGTCCCAATATAAAGACTTATTATTGGTGTACTGTAGTGAATCAGGATAAGACAAAAACAAGGTTAGGAAAATGGATTCATGATGTACTCGCTCATTATATACATTTTTGTAAATTTTGAACACGCACAAAAAAAAAAAGTTATGGACAGCAGCTTTAATATAAAATATTTAGATATTATAAATTGATTGATTTATAATATATAAATATTGCACTGCATGTTGGTTGAACTAATCCTTTAAATTAAATGAATCATTTCATTTCCTTTATTTTTTTTTTTTTTTTTTTTCAGTTTCATTTTGAGTTCAAATTAAATTCAAAGTTCAGAATCAAATCTAAAATCAATTGTGTGAACACAATGGTCAGTGCTGGTATCATCACATTTTTTACATTTCATTACCAACTTGGCTTACTTTTTACTTGGCTTACTGTTGATCTAGGGTGCATTTCCCAAAAGCATCATTAGCAAATTATGGTCTCAAGTTCCATCTTTACCAATACAGTACAACGATTGTTCCTGAAGAACATTATCAAACAACATTGCAAAGTTGTGTGATGGGAACTACAGCTATCGATCTTAGAAACATTGTTTCTTGTTAGTATGACGTGGAGTTAAATAGATCATACTATTAAGTAGGGCTGTGCGATAAATCGTAATTTATTTTTAGATTTCGATTATGAAAACAAGATAATCGACGTAAAGCGGTTATTGTGCTGCTGCCACATTCTGTCCAGCATACCTTCCTTTCCTTCACAGTGGTGTGCTTTTGTTCCTCCCTAAGCCAAACTTAACATCTAAATCAGCCGAATAAGTGAGTGTTGTAAAATGCAGTCTACTGTTGCTAAACTGCGGGACATGCTTGACCGTGCTTTAACCAGTGTTATTAAAAGCGCATTAAAGTGCCCCTATTTTTTTTTTTTTTTTTGGAAAATTACCTTTCATGTAGTATGTAACATAGCTCTAAGTGAATGAAAACTCCTGCAAAGTTTTAAATCTGAAAGTGCACCATATATAACGTTATTGTCTCTCAACGTCAGAACGAAACATTACCATATTGCCCCCCCCACTTATTTCGCGCACAGACAGCAGGGAAAATGAATTTTTTTCAACAATACCACAGCAGTACAATCTTGTGTTCCTGTCATTTTACTGACGACTGCTTCTCAAACCTCGGGGAGTTTAACGCAGAATTCACAAAACGTTTGGTCTTAAAATATGGATCAATACCCAGTTTATTTGGACCAACTTGCTCCTCTGAATCTCAACCTGTAAGTATAATTAATAATTATTAATTGATTATTATTATGATTAAAAATGTGACGCTTTGAGCGCTGTCCAGTCCGCTCATAGACACCTGCTTTCAAATGCTCCTGCTCCCGCTTTCAAAATACTTTCAAATTCAAACACTTCCGTGTGCTTTCAAACACTGCCGTGCGTTGATCATTGTAGCCAATCACAGACATATCCGATGAGCGCGTCAACACAAGGGCCAATTAGAGGTGTTTACGAATCTGCTCAACAGTGCTCAAATCGTCACATTTTTAAAATTTCAGTACAGATAGGTACTGAAGTTGGTACTTTTGACAACTCTAATCAGCTATTCACGTTTGTGCTCGGCTAACGTGGGAGTTTACAATATAGCTGTGGGCCTGGTTCGCTTACATAACTGTAAAACAAACTGTTTTTTCCTCTGCGTTTTTATTATTATAATAGAGTGGAGCTATATCTGTATTGTAATAGGATGTTAAGATGCTAGTCCACGCTAACTAGTTAAAGTATTCTCTCTGTAAAGAGTAAACACCCATTGTAATGTCAAACAATGATAGCCATTTTTTTTTTTACTTTGTTAATAGTTATGGCGAAAAAGTCTGTGTACACATCTGGCCTAAATGTTTATCTTATGTTTAGAGGTTTTCAGCTTCGCTTGGCATTTTGTGCACCTACATAAAGTATAACAGTGACGCTGCTATCACGTATTATAAATAACACAAACTAAGGTGACACTTACCATAGAGAAATGTCCTGCACCAGTCAGTTTCTGGTTGATCGACTACTTCAGACATTTCATCGTCAGACTCGGGCTCAAATTGATACGGTAAAATCGATGCCATCTTTTCTGTCCATACATTCTATACAATGTCTTGCGAATTGATAGCTGTCATTCATTAATGACAATGGCCATTTCGTTTCCAGCACGCAGTCCGCGCAGTAGACCAATCACAAAGGATTGGGCCATCTGATCAATAAGAGCAGTGTAGGCTCATGGAAAGGAGGGGTTTAGAAAGACTGTTTCTTCAAACTGATTCTAACGAATTGTTTACGAATAATTGAGAACTGAGGTGAAATTAAATGTATAAGAGAAAACGAAAGTGTTTTTTGACCTTGCATGCATGTAAACCTGTTGTAGGAGACTCCCAAAACAATATTAGGAACCTTAAAAAAGGCATAATAGGGGCACTTTAAGCTGCGAAGGAGATACTGTTCCCTAGGTGGCTTTCTGTGCGTGAGCTCTGAGACGGGGGCGGAACGCGCATAATTCTGGGGCCACACTAAAAAACTAAAATCTTATAAGATTTTCAAAATTTGAGAGACCACAAACATGACAATAAGAAATCATAGATTTAACTGTTCACAAACAACCAAAGTCCGGCCTGTGAACAAGGGAAATATCGAAAAATCTCTGGCATCAAACGTGACTTTAAAGTAAACAAACATGGTGGACGATCTGCAAGAAGAAATGGTGCCTATAGTGTATGGACTGCTTTTTACAGAAAATTTGTGGATGAAAAAAGAAAAACATTTAGATGAAGTCGTGGAGACTGTGAACATGGACTTTACATGATGAGTCTTCTGTCAGCTCGCTTTCTGATTGAGTATTGTTTCGTTTCACGTGATAATCTCCAGGGCGTGCACGCGTTTGTCCTCTGCATTCCCCCCACACAACAGGATTTCTGATTGTAAATATTCAACATGTTGAATATTTACGATTCGAGATTGAAGAACGTCGGAGCCTCCCCAAACAGATTAAGTCACTCTTAACACGCCTCACACCACAAGAAAATCTGATAAGATAATCTGTAGAACCATCAAGATAATCGGGACTTTACCTGGGATTGTCGGAGGGGGAGAAATCAGTCCAAAATTGGCCCGAATATCTTGTAGTGTGTGCCCAGCTTAAGGGAAGTATACTGTGGGCTTCAGATACGTGCCTAAACGGTCAAATAGCCTACACACAAATATGTCGAAATGCCGTTTTGGTAAGTGTCCTTGTAAACACAGTCGATTATATCTTAAGTGAATGTAAACAATTGAGAAAGAAAACGCATGTGTAACAGTATATTGGATCCGTGCAGCTCTTAAAGTGACTGCAACCTAATAAATCTGCTTCAGTCATTATTGTTAATCAAACCACAAAAGACAAAGATAAAATCACTCACTGCTCTTGAATAAATAACTTTAGTAGTTTTAAAGGGTTAGTTCACCCAAAAATCAAAAAATAATGTCATGTATTACTCACCCTCATGTTGTTCTACACCCGTAAGGCCTTCATTCATCTTCGGAACACAAATTAAGATATTTTTGATTAAATCCGATGGCTCAGTGAGGCCTGCATTCAAAGCAATGACATTTCCTCTCTCAAGATCCATAAAGGTACTAAAAACATATTTAAAACAGTTCATGCGAGTTCAGTAGTTCTACCTTAATATTATAAAGCGATGAGAATACTTTTTGTGCGCCAAAAAAAAAAAAAAAAAGAAAAGAAAAATAATGACTTTTCAACAATATAGTGATGGGCCGATTTCAAAACACTGCTTCGGAGCTTTGCGTCGTTATTTTGTTTTTTTGGCGCACAAAAAGTATTTTCGTCGCTTTATAATATTAAGGTAGAACTACTGAACTTGCATGAACTGTTTTAAATATGTTTTTAGTACCTTTATGGATCTTGAAAGAGGAAATGTCATTGCTGTGAATGCAGGCCTCACTGAGCCATCGGATTTAATAAAAAATATCTTAATTTGTGTTCCGAAGATGAATGAAGGCCTTACGGGTGTGGAACTGCATGAGGGTGAGTAATAAATGACATTATTTTCATTTTTGGGTGAACTAACCCTTTAATAATAATTACATAATTATATTTCTCCTCCACTTCGTTTTTTTTTTTTTTTTTTTTTTTTTTTAATAAATATAAATAAAAATATAAAAATATTGCATTAAATATTTAAGAACATTATAATGAATATGTAAAGGTGCATAGCTATATTTATCAGAATGCTGCTCTCTATAGCTCATTTTTCTAGCTGACTAATGAGTTTATGGTCATTGAATATGTTTTTCTGAGGTAAATGTGACGTTACGTGACATTGTTTACAAGCTGTTTTATTGACGTCTTTCTGCGGTTGAAACACTGATTGACGTATTACACGAGACATGATACGGATTTCGGTAAGTTGTACTGTATATTTTAACATACCTTCAGATGTTTAGTCATGTTTATTTCGCGCTGTAACTGGTATTAATGCGGAGAAGAGGATGTTCACTTGCGCGCGCTGCCGCTTCTCTTTAACTGAGGCGCTACAGCGATCTGTCACGTCACATTAAACAGTGCCAAAACGGTATTTATTTTTTGATTCTCATAATAAGATGGATGTCATTTGAGACTTTGCTTCATATCAAAAGTAACAAAGCACAAAGATTATTGCGATTTATTGAATGGGAGGCGCGCTACATGTTCTGTTCATTCATCAACTGAAAACAGACTAGACTAATCTTGGGATTTAAGAATCGATATCGGTTCATAAAAATGAGAATCGATTAAAATCGAGAAATCGATATTGTTTACCCAGCCCTACTACAGAGCCATATAATATATGCTGCATGAAGATAGAACAGGTATAGTTTAGTTTAATTATGGTTATAATTTGTCAAGTTGTCATCTTGCTTTTATGACATACTATTGCATTTGTGTTACGTACTGTATTGCAATAACATGGCCTCACCCTATTGTTGTGTGTTCTTGGGGGCAGGGTTTATGTGAATTTTAGGGTTAGTGATGTCACCAACCCGGGAAGAAGCTCGTTGTTGTCCCTACCAGCCCTTTGTTGTAGTCCTTAAACAGAGAATTCTTTAAAAGAAAATATTTCCCTTTGCATTGAACTTTGAGCGTCCTAACTTTGCAGACATTGTTTATGCTCTAACAGCAACATCACACACTAACTAAAGTTAAAAAAAGTGAAATCGCAATGAACCACCCCTTTAACTGATGGAGAGAACGAGCAGAGAGCCAGTGATGAAGTGTTTTCTGTGTTGACAAATCTTTTGCAACGTCAACAGCCGGGATTTGCACACAACGCGTCCACGTCCGCTAATGTCCAATTCACAACCTAATGACTCATTTGAATAGACCCTTTTCACATGACGTCACACAGCTTCCGTTTGGACTCGAAGCAGTGCATCCTTACTTCTGTCAGCATAGTGGAATACTAGCGCCGCTCAAAAGAAGTGCACCCAATAGTTGTACATATGCCACAAATGTGGTTAGAGGATGACTGTAGTAGCCTAATTTCATGTAAATTCAAGGCGAGGTGTTTTGCAGATCTCAAACGAACTTACCGATCGGCGAGATTTGCTACTTGAAGTCGGAGGAGGAGTTGAATACGGAGCACTGAAGCCATACACTTTCTGCTGCCCGTAATAACATGTAAACTTTGCTGTCTTTATTGCAGATGAAGCTGTTTATATGTATTTGTCAGTATTTGTGAAATAAGCGCATGTTTCCGACATTTACGTTCAGTAAAAAAAACCCTTTTCATTCAATGCTTAATTATTTCAGTGCCTGTATGTACAATGAAGACCAACATAATTATTCTTTTTAAATATCAAAATCTATTTTTCTGTTTTATTTCGATAAACATGACATACATATAAGTAAATAAAAATTGTTTAATATATTTCTACATGAAGACTGTTAATGTTGTAAAAACTGACTCCTGTACAAGGCATTTTTACCATAGTAAAAAAAACATCGTCATCATTCATCTCTTTATTGCAGAACAAGACTGTCGCATACAAAAATATACAGAGGATTTACAACGGTACTCATTGTTATAGTAGCATTAAATGAACGAAATCAAATTATTTCTCCAGGGAATAACATTAAATGAACACATACTTCCGTTTTGTATTTTCAATACACTTCGTATAAATTATACAATCTTAATATATTGCACCAGTTCAGTTTAAACTGGTTTATGTAAAATGATCTAAAATCTTCCCACCATTAATTCTTCGGAGTATTATATGTGGATGTGCTACTTTCAGGTGTCCATTACTCGTAAATAAATCTCACAAGAACAATACCGTTATCATAGCCTACCAATTTCTAAGAATAAAGATTTGTTTTTAAAGACAATTTTCTTGTTATTCCAAATAGGCTAACAGATTTGTGTGGACACACAATCATTGTGATAAAACTCTGACAGCAATTCAAGGACACAACATTGCTAAAGTTTCTGCTCGCGAAAACCCTAAGCAAGGCAGTTACAGAAAGGAAATAATAAATATCCTTACCAAAAGAACCCGACTGTGTAAATTCTTGACATAAACAGTTCGCATTTAATGTTATTAAAGCATTTTCCCGAGAAGTCGCCGGCGCGAAGGTAAGACGGAACAGCAGATCCACTGCTTTGTGGATAGGCGGAAGTTAACTGACATCGTTGTGAAAAGGGCCTATTGATTCATTTTAATGAAAGGTTAAAACAACTGATCTGGGGTGTGTTTCCCAAAAGCATCGTTAGCCAACTAACATCACAAGTTCCGTCGTTACTAACATAGTTCAACGGTTTGGTGTTTTCCGAAACCATAGTTCAAACGAACATTCGCAAACTGCATCGCAAACTTGTGTGCTTGGAACGACAGCTCTCGAGCTGTGGTTATAAGCACAGTTTCTTGTTTTTATGACGTCGACTTAGTAAATCATTATCTTGAGCAAAATAACTAAGCTGATATTAAGTGTAATGTATATATTTTATTTCGAATATATACAAATGTCATTTACGTATAGTTTGTCAAGAGATTTTAAGCACCGTTTTTGAAGAGTGCCATGTGCGTACGTGCTCTGGTACGTAATAATGGGCTTATGATTGAATCTGGAAATAAAGCAAAATAATTGTGAAAAATGAGAATTAGTCCTCAGATGCCATGTCCATAATTTATAGCAAAAAAATCTAGCATTCATTCGATCTCAAACGGATTCATTTAAAGAAGTTATTTCTCCACCACCTGCATGACATCATTCACCAATGTGGCTGAGTGACAGGTTTGCGACAATACAGTTTCGGGAAACAGTCGTGACTAGCTAGTTGATTTGTTCAACGATGCATCGTACTATGGTAGTGAAGCAGCGAGTTACGTCGTTGTACGAGTTACACTCTGAACTCACGAGACGTCACTGTCTGAATCGGTGTATAACATATAATGTACTCAGAACACCTCAGAAATGAGAACGTAAGTGTGCTTACCCCATTTAGCAAGAGTGGATGGTAAGATTTAACCTTATTAATCCACAGTATTTTCAGGTTATTTATATGACAATATGTAGTAAATTACCTATAAAATCAGTTAGTTTAGACTGGAGTGAGGTGAAACCAGAACAAAGCAAGTTGTTAGCTAGGTGCATTCAATTGTATATGGTAGAAAATATATATTTTGGTGTGTGTATATCCAAAATAATTATCAGGTCTAGCAAAGAAGCATCTTCTCTTACAAAGCTATGAAATCATCGTTTTTATTTGCAAAGAGGGCAAGAAAGGATTACAGTGAGAGTGGCGGGTAATTTATTGTCAGTATTGGGCTCGCAGATCACATGGGTAGGGTACTTTTTACTGTTTCTGTTTATGACCTTGTTTGTCAGCCACCACCAAAGACCATTTTTGACCCAGGAAAAACCCTGGCAGTGTTATTTTACATTTGACTACTTTATTCAGTTTCTGTTGTTGGCTATTAAGCTATCTGAATACCACTGTTAGTACATCTTCCTGAAAAATCTAAAGCACTGTTTATCTAATTTGTATTTTTGTTCTGTTGTATTTTTGCTGGTTTTGTTTGTAATTAGTTTCTTTGTTATTGAATTGCTGACTGTTTACTTGTTTTCTGTAACTGTTTTGAGGACTTCTTACTTACATTAATTAACCTAGTATTAGTTTTTGCTGAAGTATTAATCATTTAATCATTTAGTAGACGCTTTTCTCCAAAGAGACTTACAAATTAGAACAATAGAAGCAATCAAATCAACATGAGTGCAACAGTATGCAAGTGCTGTGTCAAGACCCAGTTATTCCAGCAAAGTGCACGTAGCAAGGATTTTTTTTAACCCTCTGGTGCTTCTCATTTGGGAGTCACACTTGTGTTCTTCCTGGTCAAAAGTGACCGGACACCTGAAATGTAACTTTTTTTCTCCCTCAGCAAAATCAATGTAATATATTTTTGTTCAATAATATTTTTTTATTTTGTATTTTGAGATAATTTTATGATACTAATTAATATTAATGCAATAATTATGGTCCATTTTTCCCCATTGAAAAAATCTAAATATTTTTTTTTCTAATTTTTTTTCAATTATTTTTCAATTAATGCAGTATTTCTGATTAATATAGAGACTGGGCCTTGAAAATCCAATTTTTCAAGGCAGATTAGCACCACCTGGTGAGAGCAAAGAAAGAAAATCATGTCATTCCATGGTGTAACCACTAGATGTTTGTATAGCTCCCTACGGAGAGGCTTGTGAATTCCCTATTAAGTTTTAAGGCAAAATTACTTACTTTTAAGTTGTGTATTTGAATGTATATTTAGAAATTCTCTAATACTACTTTTTGTCAAGGTTTATGTGTATGTGTGTGTGTGTATATATATATATATATATATATATATATATATATATATATATATATATATATACATACAGGTTTTTTTTTTTTTTTTTTTTTTTTTTTTTTTGCAGTGATGGAAAAATCTGAAGGCCGTCCGTCATTTTGACAGATTAAACTGAGGCTGATGTAACTTGTACCTGTGATTCCCACCCCTGTCCAGTTGGTGGTGAGTGCGCTCCAGTGTGGCAGCAAAGCGCGAGTTCAGTCTCCAGAATAAAATGAAAACGATGCGTTTGATTACAAACAGGCAAGCACTCATAATAAAGTTATAATACTTATTAGTGTTGTCAAAAGTACCGGTACTTCGGCACCAAGTCGGTACTGAAATTTTGAATTTCTGTACCGGTAGTACCGAGAATGCGGGTATATTCGGTACCCACTGATAGGGCTGTGGCAGTATTTACTTGAATATGACACGGGTGAAGCACAAAGCTTTGTTTACAAAAGAAATAATAGGTTAGCAATTAAATGTGACATCGCAGCCATGGAAACATTTTGGTTCATGCCGAATGAGAGAGGTACGTGAGTCCATAAATTTAAGCTTTGTATTCTGTTTTGCGAATCGCGATCTGGTCACCCGATTAGCAGAGAATGTAACAATATTCCATTAGTTATTCCACTGAACATGGAATCTCTGATTCTTTTCCCAAATCTTCACTCACGAAGGGGATTATAAACGTTTCTTCCTTTCGTTCGCATATAGGCCTATTATAGGCTATTCGCATTCTTTACTGTGGTAAAGTAGAAAAAACACCGTAGGACAGAAACCTTTTTGCTTGCGCGTCAATTTCTATTTAACACAGTTTGTGCTTGTTATTAGACTTTATAAGGCGCGTCAAGTTTATTTGTATAGCGCGTTTCACACACGCTGGTAATTTTTACTTTCGCGTTTTTCTGGCAGCGCAAAATCAAACATATACGGAGCCCGGCACGTCACCTATAGGAGAAAAAAAAAAAACAATCCGTGCCGACGGTTTTGCAATCCGTTCCCTCAGTTTATAAACCGTGCTCACGAATTCTTAAACTGTTCCCTCGGTTTAACAAATCGTGCCCACGGATTAATAAACCGTACCCACGAATTTCCAATCCGTGCGTTCAGATTTTGCAAACCGTACCCTCGGTTTTTAAATCCGTTCCCACAAATTCATAATCCGTGAGCACGCTTTCGCAAATCCGTTCCCACGGGTTTGTAAAAACTACTCACGGATTCATTTTAGAAGAAGAACGCAAACTCCCCCAGGTGAAAAAAATACTATAGTAAATACTAGTGTTTTTGAACCATACTATAGTACATTGTAGTATACTGTATATATTATAGTATTTACATTGTTAATGAATGCTACAGCATACTGTAATATTAACTATAGTGAACTGATCAACTGTTACAAATACTGTAGTATACTTTAGTTTTTACTACAGTAAACTGTAGTGTATATTGTAGTATAATATACCCTAAAGTTGTAGAAAACTTAGGACAATATTGGGTAAAGTAATTTGTTTATATTACTATAGTTGTTATATTATCACAGCAACTATAGAATTACCACAATAAATTAATTCAAGTACTTTACTATAGTATGGTTCAAAAACACTATAGTATTTACTATAAATTACTATAGTATTTTTTCACCTGGGCCAGGTACGTGTTAACGAATCTTATTGTTTTATTGTGTATTCATCAAATTATATTAACTGCAGTGATTCTCTATCAACGGGTAGCGGAATACAACGATTTAATAAGAATTATGTACGTCAAAATCTTGTGTTTATTTGTGATAATCTTAGCACTTTATTATTAGTGCCTAATAAACCTGGCATTGTGTATTGTGACTGACTTTTAATTTCTTTGTTCCTCTTTTCTTCTTCTAAATGCATGTAGCCTAAATGCAACAATAGGCTAATAATAATAATAATAATAATAACAACAACAATTATTATTTATTGTATTTATTTTTTAAATGTATTTATTTACCAATTATATTAATTTATGACTATAAATGAGTGCACTTAAGACAGTATGTTTATCATAAAATAATTAATGAATGCTTTATTTTTTAAAAAAACTTTTTACAGTTTTAGAAATGTTTGTGTACTATTCATTCTTAACATGAAGACTTGTTTTAGTGATTTTATTATACTAAGCTTTTTGCCCAAAATGGACTTTAAAAGATAAAAATAATGGAAATTCTCAAATGAATTCTGAATGGAAGTTCAGGAAATTCTCCATTTTGTAAAATAAAGTTTATTTATTTACAATAGCCTATGCATCCCGCACCTAAATAGGTGGCCTGGTTGAATCTGCCGGCAAAGATTGGAGGCGGGGCCACAAATCCGTGAGTACAGTTTTTACAAACCCGTGGGAACGGATTTGCGAAAGCGTGCGCACGGATTATGAATTTGTGGGAACGGATTTAAAAACCTAGGGTACGGTTTGCAAAATCTGAGCGCACGGATTGGAAATTCGTGGGTACGGTTTGTTAATCCGTGGGCACGATTTGTTAAACCGAGGGAACAGTTTAAGAATTCGTGAGCACGGTTTATAAACCGAGGGAACGGATTGCAAAACCGTCGGCACAGATTGTTTTTTTTTCTCCTATAGGTGACGTGCCGGGCTCTGTAAACAGCCTGTAAACAGCCTGAATGTATCGTGTCTAAATAGCCTGAATGTCTTGCCCCTGCGGAGGATAAAACTCGCTCATCAGACCTTTTACAACAAGTGTCAGTTGCTTGTAACATCAGGAGATAACATGAAGATATTATTAAAGAGAAATGGTCTCTTTCCTGCTCGTGTCCCACATCCCTCTCGAAGCGCAGAGCGGTAGGCTATATGACGCATCTTTGTGTGGAAATAAAAAAACGAATGTTTTTAAATAATATTTAACTTTATTATTATTTAGGTTACCATTATTTACCTTTATTTATTTCGTAGTTTTACAGGCTGTAGTGTGTTGTTTCACTGACGGAATAGCTAAAATAAACACGCACGTCTGTTACCCCTGTTGAAAAAACCAGCATATGCTGGTAAGGTAGGTTTTGAAGCTGGTATGCTTATTTGAGCTGGTCCATGCTGGTCCAGGACCAGCTTAGGACCAGCATGGACCAGCACCAGCACCAGCGTAGGACCAGCATGGACCTGCATAGGACCAGCACTTGACCAGCATAAACCAGCTCAAACCAGCATACCAGCTTCAAAACCTACCTTAACCAGCATATGATGTTTTTTTCAACAGTACAAAATGGATGTTTGAGCATTTTTTTTTTTTTTTTTTTTTTTATATTTCAAAATTTATTTAATTGAGGTAGCCTATATATACACACACATGCTCCAAATCATATTTAATATGTTTTTAAAATAGGCTATATAAAATAGTAAAATAGTTCCAACAGATTTTGCTGTGGTACCGAAATTGGTACCGAGAACCGTAAAATTTTCATGGTATTGGTACCGACTACTGGAATTTTGGTACCGTGACACCACTAATACTTACATAATTAATTTTCTAATCCAGTTCGTTTTGTTTTAAATGGTTTTTGTTATTTTTCTTTCTGACTATCAAGTTTATGGTCAACGAATGGCTTTTCTGAGGTATAATGTCTTTGTTCAACTTTCTTTTCATAATATAAATAAATGCATAGCCTAGGCCTATTTGCTTATCCTGTAAGCTCATGAATAAAAATGAAAATGTGGATGAAAAAAGAAACTATTAAATGTCTTATTATCATTAAAATATAAAAATCAAAATGGTAATAATTGATTATGAAGGAATTTTTACTATCCTGATATATATATATATATATATATAATTAATTTTTTTATTTTTTAAATTTAACCTCTTATTTCAGTCTTCCGACTCATTTTTGCTGTATAGTTAGAGCGCTACCAATCCATTTGTGTGTATAATTGTGTGTGCGCGCGTGTGGGCGTGTGGGTGGGGGTGGGTGTGTGTGTGTGTGTGTGTGTGTGGGTGTGTTTGTTTTGCACCCTTGATGTTTTAGAGTGTAACCCCTTCCTTTGCTGTCCACTTTTTTTACTGCATTGTGGCTGAATTATTGATTTTATTTTACATATTTGTTCTGTTACATTCACACCAGTTCATAGGTGTGTGTGTGTGTGTGTGTGTGTGTGAGTGGGTGTGTTTCTTTTGCACTATTGATATTTTTGAGTGTCACCCCTTCATTGCTGTGCAGTTTTTTTGCTTTGCGGCTGATTTGTAGATTGTACACACAAAAGTGTTATGTATTTTTTTTGCCCATTTCCCATTGAAATGGGCAAAAAACCGTGAAGACCACAAGTGTGACTTTTTTTTACAACTACTTAGCCTTTTCGAATCATGCCCTCAATTTTTTTTGTGTGTTCACATACCAATTGCCACAAAAGTCACCAAGTTTCATACCATTCTGATGAAGCTACAATTTTTAAAAATTCAAAACGTAAAATTTTTCGGTCAGAAGTGACCGAAGAGCACCAGAGGGGTATTGTATGTGTTTGTGTGTGTGTGTGTGTGTGTGTGTGTGAATGAATGGGTGTGTTCATTTCAGTCTTGATGTTTTAGAGTGTCACCCCTTCACTGCTGTAAGCTTTTCCTGCATTATGACTGAATTATTGAATGGATTTCACATATTCTCAAAACTTTGCTCTGTGTTACAGACAGTGGTTCATAGGTGTGTCATCCCTTTACTGCTGTGTACTTTTTTTCAGCATTGTGGTTGCTTTGTAGATTGTACACACAAATATTCTCTGAATTTTTGTGTTTTTGTCGATTTCCCATTCATTTCCTATTGTCGGTCATTTTTGACCGAAGACAACAAGTGTGATTATTTTTTTTTACGACCACTTAGCCTGCTCGAATCATGGCCTCATTTTTTTTTTTTTTTTTTTTTTTTGTGTGTGTTCACATTCCAAATGCCATAAAAGTCACCCAAGTTTCGTACCATTCCAAAGAAGCTGTGATTTTTTAAAAGTTCAAAACAGAAAGTTTTTTGGTCAAAAGTGACCGAATAGCACCAGAGGGTTAAGTAAATAAATAGAGAGAGACGGAGAGTCAGACAAGAAAAGGGTAAGTCCCCACTCTATCGATCATGTCAAACGTTACCTCTCCAAGGTCACTTTGACCTCTTAATACTACATCTGCAAGAGTAGATAGATGTTTGTGGTTTTAACACCCTTGGAGCAGAAAGAGCGAAACAAGCATCTTTCATCATGTCTAGAAACCTTGTAATAGTTCTCTTTGTACCTTGATTCCAAGAAAGACAACTAATTATGCAAACACATTTTATATGAGACACGATACTAGACCTTGCATACAGGGCTAAGAAGAATCAACATATGATATAAGATAGTATGTCTCAACTTTTGGAGATGTGGCAACAAAAATGTTGGATGTTAGAAATCAATAGAGATATTAGAATGTTAGGAAAAAAATACATGTCATTGAGTACATCTTCAGGACAAATGTTGACTAGATGTCTAAATAGGATATATGAACTATGAGTATATGATATCAAAAGGTGTGTGTTATATATATATATATATATATATATATATATATATATATATATATATATATATATATATATATATATATAATATACAGGTGCATCTCAATAAATTAGAATGTCGTGGAAAAGTTCATTTCAGTAATTCAACTCAAATTGTGGAACTCGTGTATTAAATAAATTCAATGCACACAGACTGAAGTACTTTAAGTCTTTGGTTCTTTTAATTGTGATGATTTTGGCTCACATTTCACAAAAACCCACCAATTCACTATCTCAATAAATTAGAATACTTCATAAGATCAATAAAAAAAGGATATTTTAAACAGAAATGTCAGGCTTCTGAAAAGTATGTTTATTTCTATGCACTCAATACTTGGTTGGGCCTCCTTTTGCATGAATTACTGCATCAATGCGGCGTGGCATGGAGGCAATCAGCCTGTGGCACTGCTCAGGTGTAATGGAAGCCCAGGGTGCTTTGATAGCGGCCTTCAGGTTATCTGCATTATTGGGTCTGGTGTCTCTCATCTTCCTCTTGACAATACCCTATAGATTCTTTATGGGGTTCAGGTCAGGCGAGTTTGCTGGCCAATCAAGCACAGTAACACCATGGTCATTGAACCAGCTTTTGGTACCTTTGGCAGTGTGGGCAGGTGCCAAATCCTGCTGGAAAATGAAATCAGCATCTCCATAAAGCTTGTCAGCAGAAGGAAGCATGAAGTGCTCTACAATTTCCTGGTAGATGGCTGCGTTGACTGTGGCCTTCAGAAAACACAGTGGACCAACACCAGCAGATGACATGGCAGCCCAAATCATCACTGACTGTGGAAACTCCACACTGGACTTCAAGCAACATGGTTTCTGTGCCTCTCCACTCTTCCTCCAGACTCTGGGACCTTGATTTCCAAATGAAATGCAAAATTTACTTTCATCTGAAAAGAGGACTTTGGACCACTGAGCAACAGTCCAGTTCTTTTTCTCCTTAGCCCAGGTAAGAAGCTTCTGACGTTGTCTTTGGTTCAGAAGTGGCTTGGTACGTGGAATGTGACAGTTGTAGCCCATTTCCTGAAGACGTCTGTGTGCGGTGGCTCTTAATGCACTGACTCCAGTTTCAGTCCACTCCTTTTGAAGCTCTCCTAAGTTCTTAAATCGGCTTTGCCTGACAATCTTCTCAAGCCTGCGGTCATTCCTTTCACTTGTACACCTTTTCCTACCATACTTTTTCCTTCCAGTCAACTTTCCATGAATATGCTTTGGCACAGCACTCTGCGAACAGCCAGCTCTTTCAGCAGTGACCCTCTGTGGCTTACCCTCATTGTAGAGGGTCCTGATTATCGTCTTCTGGACAACTGTCAAGTCAGCAGATTTCCCCATGACAGCTGTTGGGATTACTGACCTAAACCCAGTATTTATACCCTGAGAATGGTAATTTAATAGAACTTGAAATTAAATATTCTAATAATTTGAGATACTGATTTTTTTTTTTATTTTGATGAGCAGCAAGCTGTAATCATCAAAATGAAAACAAAAAAGTCTGGAAATATTTTACTTTGTCTAATAAATCTAGAATATATTTAAGTTTTACTTTTTGAATTAAATTACAGAAAAAAAAGAACTTTTTCATGATATTCTAATTTATTGAGATGCACCTGTATATGTATATGTATGTATATGTGTGTGTGTGTGTGTGTGTCAAAGACGAAAAGGGGGTTTCAAGCGTCAAAAAAATAAGTGTAATACAGCTTTAAATTGTTTTTTTCCCCCGTGCATTAGAATGTGTCCTGTTTTAATTTTAATATTTTTCTGAGCAAAAAATGACTATAATACTTTTTTTTTTTTTTTTTTAATAACCATGATTTAAAGAAAACACCCACTACAATGTCATTCAGTGTAACAGTATTTATATACCAAAAAATCACGTTAGGCATATTTATACAAGAATGATGTGATGACATATTAAAAGACTCTATTTAAGGATCACAGTGCAGCCCTCAAATACTAATTAATTGTAATTTTTAAATCTTTATACTTTGCCACTATCCTTCAAACCACTAGGTTTTACACATTTGTCAACAAGAAGTTTTTGTAAGGAAGTGAAAGTCATTTAAAATATAATAAAATTTAGTATGATCACATATTCTTTTATATATTTTAATAAGTACAGGTCAAAATAAGTATATTGTTTAATTTTTACATGAATATTTCCGTTACACTGAATGACCATGGTTTGTTACTCTGAATGACGTTTTGCCAAAAAGGGAGATAATATTGTCATTGTTTCCATAATTGCAATGTTTTTTGTATCATTAAATTAGTTTTAATAATATTCCTTTAATATAATTTTGAATATAATAATTTAATAGTATTAAATGACAGTAGAAGCAGATGTTGAAAAATAAGCATTTTATTCTACTGTTCTGATGCTCCTGCCATGCTTGCTTAGCTTGTCACTTGGTTTCTGACTTGCTCTGCCCAAAAAATTGCAGCATGTAGCTACGTTTATGAATACTTTTTGTTTGCCAACATAAATTATGTTAGGATGAGTATTTTGGGTAGAGAATCCCTTCACTGGTCTCTTTTGAACTTGTGACATGCCATAGTGAGGGGGTACTCTCTGTTCAGAAATATTGGTAAGCTGTTATTCTGACAATCACAATCCTGAATACCTTTCTCTTTTCCTTGGCCCATTCACACCAAGTATGATAACTATAATGATAATGATAAACATATAGTTAAAAAAAATCATTCTAAATATAAAAGAATAGCAGAGTCCACACGACCGATATGGGTTTTTTCTCTGGCCGATGCGATATTTAGAAATCAGGGCAGCCGATGGCCGTTTGATGCCGTTTTTTTTTTTTTTTTTTTTTTGGCCGATATGTTTGGCCGATTTTCTCCCCCCCCCCCCCCTTTATCTCATAAAATCCAACAGTTAAGTAATAAGTTAAATTGAATTAAACATTTATTGAACAACACAAGCCTCTCCAATCAGTGCACTAAAAATAATGTATATGTTAAATATTAAATACACAAAAGAGGTAATCAAAAATCTAGACTTTGTCAAATAAACTTAATAGTAACCTAATTCCTATTAATAATACATGGCCCAACTTTTTTAGCACCTTCTTAAAACTGTTCTGAGGCATGCTTTTTGTTTATGTTTGTTGACAGACACTGCTATAAGTCAAATGTCCATAATCTAAGTGATAACAAAATAAAAGAATTCACCCATATTACACAGCCTGCTGCTCATAACTGCATAAGAGTGCACTGGCCACGAGCGATGATGTAGTGGAGGCTACGTTGGACCCACAGACACATTTAATGAGTATATATATAAAAAAAAAAAATAATAAAAATAAAGTTAACGTCCACATTTTAGCCAGAAGTTTCGTCTGAATTGCACGCGTTTCTACTTTCTCATGCAAATGACTTGTTGCACTTATGATGACCATGATAAGCATGGTCGGCATCAATTCTAGTAGGCTACAACGTAATTACGCTTTAGAAACGGTCTGTTTTCCCCTGCCATTGTTAGCTGAAGCTGTGTGTGAACGAGGCACGGCTGCAAAGTGTGAGTTGCCCCATCTCACATGCAGCCTCAGAGGGAGAGAAATTCTCCGGTAATGTACAGAAACAGAATTGATAACGTCAGAGCTTATCTATACAATGCAGGCTAGTATTGTTGTGTTTGCCCTTTGGCAAGTTATTAACTTTTGTATATTATAAAGAGAAGAGACTGGTATAACTTCGACCACTGTTTACTCAGACTTCTTAGCACACACGAGGGTCTCATACAACCCGGTAGTCTCGCGATAATGACGTCACACAGTATGTTATACTCAGTGTAACTGAGGCATTAATAACATCAGGATGTTACAAGTATAATAATTTAGCCACTGGGCGTTACAGAGAGAAACTCAAAATATGCCCTGCCGTAGAAGAAGATAACGCGCATCATATCGCTGTAGCTAAATGAACAGAAGATTGAAACGCTTTGATTAATTAAACATGAGTAAAACATATTAAATGTTATCTTTTGTTGGACAAGATGTTAATAAATGCTTCTCATGTCTGAAAAGATGTTTGACGCGTGTTGCTTTTTCAAATGTACATTATAAGCGATTCAGACTCGCAGTGCTTTCAGATGGATTAGTATTTGGAGCCATACTTCATTGACAAGCTGCGCATAAAAAAATAATCACAGCCATTGTGCTTTCATAATCGCACTAAAAATCACGTTTAAGTGGTAAAAGCGTATAAGTTCAATGTTATTTTTCGTATCGTGCGATAAATCGCGCGGCCCTAATTTACACTATACACTTGGCGAAACAATCCAAGGTAGACATACTGACTCGGAAAAACTTAGGCCAAAAAGGAAGTAAAAACTGTGCGATTTGTAATGGACGTAGACAAAATGAAAATACAAGCTTTTGCTCTCCGCAACATCTTTAAAGGTAAGCAAAACTTTGGTTACCGGAAAAAAAAAAGAGAAGAGCCCTTGTTGTAGCCTGGGTGAATGCAATAATTGTTGCTGTAATCGCTGTGGTTGGTATCCAGCTGAGTTGATGTCATTTGCCACCGTTGTTTGTTAATGATATATGACTTGCATTGATGGGAATATCCAGTCTGTCCTCTTACATGGCAGATGCAAATGCACACATCCAATTCATATCAGATTTATTTCCACATATGAATAAGGCCTGAAACTGATCTGAGAATATCAGAATCCATGTCCTTTTTTCCTGCTTACATGTTTGTGAAACGCATGCTCTGCTTGCTGTTATGCCTACAGTGTGCGGTCTTGCCCGCCGGTATTTTCCTTAGAAACGCGCTACAAATGCATCAAATGCAGTGGGCTTGTATATTAAAAATATGAAACTCACTGACTGCTTTCAATTTCAAATTCTCGCATGCGCTTTGTGAAGGGAGTTGTGTGCAACTCCGTGTAAGTGGTTAAATGTACTTGCATCTCAAAATAGTTTTATGATGCGAAATTAATGTAAACACAGTCAGTTATGTCTTTAGGGATTAAACAGACAGGACAAACCACATCTTATGTTTCAAAAGAGATCTGTGCATTAGTGTGCATGCAGCTTATCAGATCTCCCGCTGTCTATGATGTCAACAGTAATAAACAACAGTAAAGCTGAGAAAGAGAGAAATCACTCACTGCTCTTGAATGGAAAATGTTCAGATACTCTTAAAAACTGAAAGCACTCTTTGTTTATTGCTTGTAATATGTTTCTTTGTTCCTCTTTATTATTTACTACTTGCTTTTATGTTTTGAAGCTATAGTAGTTTATAAGCCTATAATTCTTAACATACAATTGTTTTAATTACATATTTAATTAAAATTAATTACATATTTAATTAAATAATAATAAAAAAATATTTTAAGATTTTCAAGTCTATAAATTAATTAATGTATAAGAAAAAAGTAGATCAAGAATCATTTTGGAATCAGATCGTGACTCACGGAATCGGAATCGGATCGAATCGTGAGGTGCCTAAAGATTCCCACCCCTAGTTTTCCACCATGTCAGTGGATCTGCATTTAGGGGAATACAGTTCACTGCCCTGAACAATTTCATCTCCTTCAACAATAATCTTACACTAGTAAAATAAAATGACCAGGTGTTCTACTAAGACTGGAACTGATTGAAGAGTTGTGAGGCAGATGCTCATAACCCATAGCATGGGATTCACTACAAAAGGTTAGTATAAATCACACATAGGAATGTTATACACAGTGACATGGAATACAACAGTACAGAACAAATTATAATGAACACAACATCAGGATGTATTCACAGTGTCAAAAAGTATTGAAATGAAAACATAATAAAAACATAACAATTCCATCACAGATATGCAAATAATTAATCAAAAATATAGTAAGCAGCAAAATATAAATAGTACCTGTTGTTCAGTGCTCACAATCTCTGTGGTGAGAGCATCATAGACTCTCAGGCGAGTGGGAGCATCCAAGTGTAGCAGTGACTTGAATTGTGGATCCAAAGCGGTGCTCTTGTGTAAGTAATCTTGAAGACCAGGTTCTGTGTATCTCAGCTGGAGGTCATTTCTGATGGCTGTTTTGACATCCGTCACTGCTGGGCTGTCATCATCAGACAGTACCATAGATTTCAGGATTATCATTTTCATAGGCAGGACCATGGACGCGGATGGAGAGGACTCAGTGCACATAAGGGTTGTCACAGTTTTCAGGGGTTTCAAAACTGTAATGACATTCTCAGCCAGTGTCATGTCGTTTTCAGACAAGGTCACAATGTCTTTAACATTTTTCTTCACAGCTTTGTCTGTCATTGCAGAATGCACTGCATCCTGCTGCTCAAGATATCTTTCAATCATATCATAGCTTGAATTCCATCTAGTTGGTATATCTTGGATGAGTTTGTGAATAGGAAGGTGCAGCAACTCCTGTTTTGTCTTCAGCACATGGGCGGCTGTTGTGCTTCTGTGAAAGAAGGTAACAATCTTTCTGATCTTTGCTAGGAGGAGAGAGATCTGCTGCACTGCCATTGCTCTCTGAGATGCTAGATTAATGACATGGGCAAAGCACCCTATTTGTGGCCCAAGTCCAGCAGCTCCAACAGCATTAACTATATTCCTGGCATTGTCAGTAGTTACAGGAATACTTACATTAGCTCGCTCCAACTTCGACACTTCCACTGCTGCTGTCATTCCTTTGGCCAAATCCTTACTTGTGTGACTCTCAAGGGGGTGTGTCTGAAGAACATGGCTTTTCATCTCCCAGCTTTGTGTAGCCCTTGACGTCCAGCCGTCTGTTGTCAGAGCAACCTCTGGTGCTTCGGCCAATTGGTTCTCTATTTAGGCTTTTGTTTTTTTTTTTGTACAAAGCAGGAATTGACCCTTCGCAAAGACCCGCCCCCCCTAGTTACTTTTGCTTTGTCCGACAAGCCATGGCGCTGTCACGCCACACAGAGTGAAAAATACATCGTGGAGCAAAGAGGACACTGACAACACGTCGACAGACAAGACAGAGCAGGTTACTTATGATATTAAACAAAGTCCCAGCTTTCAAACTGTGTAATTTTTTTAAGAAATTCGAACAATAAAAACCGTTTTGTGGCTCTTTAATGTGTCGTGACAGATTGCTGTAGTGCCTCAGCTCAAGCAGCTTGTGAACCGATCATCTCTTCTCACTAGTTAATTTATAGCATCAAATAAACATGAATGAACATGAGAAGGAATGTTGTTTCAAACGCGGAAAGACGTCAATACACACCATTTTTTTAAGTTCAAGTCCACCGAGGTTAATCTTCTAACTCCTGACTGCTTTGTCGGACAAAATGGCGGATTCGGCGTTATGATTGGTTAGATCGCTTGTCAATCAAACCCCCGGCGAAGGGTCAATTATGGTCTGGCTGAAATGTACCAGTTGCCATGGTGATGTCTTTTGCCCTGTTTGAATCAGTTAGAAAAGCCTGCCTAAATGCTGCGGGGATAGTTTGTAGCATGTGTGTTTCTTTTTGTTTTCGTCTAGTTCCAGTTATGGGGTGATGTCGGCGTAAATGAGTCGACATGTTTGAAGTATTCCTACGGGTGTAGCTTATTGTCATGTAGCAGATGTGACATACCATTGTTTTTTTTTTTTATCCACCACTCTCTTGCCATCACCCTCATAATTTACAGGGAAACCAAAGTGGCCCCAAATGCCAGACCTGTTGGTTATTGGAGGATCTTCTATTTCTGGTTTGGTAATCGCATTAATGTTACTAGCCATATTGCAACGAGTTCAGCTTATGCCTGACTGGAGTAGTGTTTTTCTCTTTGGGGGTAGGAGGGGCAGGCAGCACGTTGCCTGTTACGTCATTTGGACTGCCTTGTTGAGCGCAATGGCACTGAGAACATTATATTTCACACGCTTTAACCTGGCGATACTTGGTCAAAAAAATAAGTAAACAATAGTTGTGAATAAAATATCAAAATAACATTGTTGCCTCATGTATTTCCAAGGTGCATTTAAAACTAACCTAAACAAATTGAGAATGTCAAGATAAAATTTTAGTTGGATATCTTTTAAAAATGTTTTGGCTTAGTTTCTTTGAATCTTTAACTTCAGATGATGTCCATCTGATGTCCAAGATGTTTTATATTTTCGGGACAAGGGTGGCAGCTGCAAAACACTCTGGCTCTACCAACATGTTTTCAAAGCGCTGCTGCAGGCCTTCTTGGAGGGCATCTACCAGAGGTTTGTATGTAGTACCTAGAGGTAAAGCGAATTCGGTCAAGTTTCGAGATGAAATGAGTAGGCAGACGCCATCCTATCTGAACATTGATTTCAGCCTGAAGAATGTTGAGGTCTTTGGCAAGGGGGCTCATGGTTATGGAATACTCCTCCAGAAAGGCAATTTCAACTGGACTCAACCTATCAAGCATTTAAACAACAGCAATTGATAATTTCATGTCATTACACTTTTAAGTGTGTGTGTAAGGGAGGAGTTTCATTTTTACAAACAATGGAATTACTAGGCCCTCAGGAGTCATAAATATGCCCCCCTTGTCTTTCCTATCTACTTCTATCACATCCTTATTGAGCATTGCAACTATTCAAAGTAATGCGTTTTAAAAAGCAGTTTTACCATTACCATCACATTATTGGAACATGAATTTAAGAGAATTCCAAAAAAATCCACACTTACATTGGCAACTTGAGTGAAGTTGATATCCCCCTCTCTCTTATCTTTAAAGATTCTAAGCATTCTCTCAACAGCGAGAAATAAGGAATTCCACCTTGTTGTGTTGGGGCGGATCAGCTGAATTTTTAAAGTCTTCTATAATCTCTGCAGCAGCAGATATGCCACACTTATTCCATAGTGCATGGCACTTTGAGAATGTTGATAGGGACAGGTTTTTGTAGGCTTCATTTGAACAGGCTGTGGCTGCATCCACTGTGGAAACCAAGTTTAATAAGTGGCACATCGATGATGTTTCAGAAGTTGGAATTGTAAGCCATCATCCTCATCTAAAACAGCTGTGAAATCTACAAAGTCCACCTCGACACAATCCACATCCTCATCACACATCTGAAAAGTGAAAGTGACGTAGCAAAGTATGGTCAAAGTAGAGGTATTTGTAGTTCAAACAACCTTGTACTGTATGCCAAATTCAGAATGTATGTCATTTAGTGTGCAAGCCGAAACATCAAAAGTGTGTAGGCCTTTGAGCTGCCTTTTTGCTAGTGCTACTGAGCACCTCTCCACACTGTTAGGAACAACCAAGTGGGCAGTGACACCAATGAAACCTTCTCCTTGTACTCCAACACTCTGTTGTCGTTGCAATGAAATCTATCCCCGACATTGCTATTTTCATATTTGTCTTCATTTCAAGTGCTGCCTCATCCATCTTACATTACAATGTGGTCCTTGACATGAGAGAGGCATTAGGCTGAAGATCATGCAAGAAAGATTTAAATGATGGCTGTTCCACCACACCAAAGGGTTGGAGGCTTTGGGTCACAAAATTTAACACTGCATGATCAACATTCTTCTGTGTGACTAGATTAGTTTCTCCCAACTTCAACTGTCTGGAGGTTGAAGGAGCCTCCTCGCGCTCCATTTTTCTTTTCCTTGGTGCTGTGTAATGGTCACAAACCTGTTGACATTTTTTTGTTTTGTTTTTTGTGTGTTTGAAAGAAAGATTTTTGCTATATTGAATTTTCTGTTGTGCATAAAATACAAATTTATTGTCAGTGGTTTGCTCCCTATAAAACAGATTTATATAGCCAATATTTTCGTAAGATCAAGGTAACGGTTATAGCTGTTAGGGCAATATATCTCTGCATGTGGCTACCTTGCTTTCTCTGAAAAGAGGAAACATTCAAAACATTAACTACATATCCAGAGATCAGTCTCTCTCTCTTTTACAAATAAAATAAACATTTGTGCTTTTAGTGTGTCATAGATGTAGGCTACGGAGTACAATATTTTCAGCATGGGGTTAGATCACAGTCTTTGGAAGCTGCCATCTGCCAACTGTTTTAGCATCATACACTGCATGTAAAACTAGTCAAAATAGAATTTATATTCCAACAAAAAATGTTTACATCGATTGATTGTCATTTCACAATATCAGAGCACTCAGCTTGAAAAGCTTCAAATACTACGAACTTCAGTGAAAGAAATAAGAGAAGGCACTTAAAAATGAAGGACTCGTCGTTCTTTTCAACGTTAAAAAAAAAAAAAAAGTTCAAATACGGCCATGGGTGTTGTTGCAAGTTAGAGTCAGGAGTTTCTTCCATCATTTATGAAGGCATTGACACTCTCAAAATGTTGCACTGCTGCTGTTGCACTGACGTTGAAACGTATGTTCACTCTAAGCAGATACCGCCAACAGGGGCAACAAAGCACGCACTGTACTCTGATTGGTGTCTTGCTGTGTGCTGCTTAGTTTAACCAGTTAAGTTTTTTTCTACTCATAAATAAAAAGGAACAACTGATTTCTGATGTCTCCCCAAACGGAAATACTTCAGTAAAGTACAGTTCAATCATGACAACTCTTGGAAGATTGTTAGCATGGTAATGGATATGACAATGTTAATGTATTTGGTCTTGGTGGAATAGATCTGCTACGCTGCTGCTGAATTGCTACTGCTGTAGATTATTGCAGTTGTTGTAGATTATTGCTGCTGTTGATTATTGCTGCTGCTGCAGAACAAGTACAGGAACTTGCTACTGCCGATACGGTGCTGCGAGTAAGACATAGTGCTGCTGCACAAATAGCATATATCAATAACCCCCCAACAAAGCTGGAACGAGATGACAATACAGCCAAATGTGATTCTGCTGTGAGCATAAAAACATACTGGTGCTATACTTTAATATGCTGAATGATCCCCCATCAAAGCAGAAGAAAGATTAAATTATTTTTGCCCCCAAAACATGCAGATCTATCGCCAAGACATATGTACTGCTGCTGCTCCAAAGAGCCATTAGAACCGCATGTTTGCTATCTATGTGTGCCTGGGCCTGCTTTGCCGAATGGCTTAACGCTAGTGGACTATTGCTGTGTACCCGGTCGCTTGACCAGATAGCTCAAAACTAGTAGCTTGGCTAAAAATGTGTCTGAATAGAACATTTCTTATTTGTATTTTCAAAAAATATTTAAAACAATCTCATAACATTATTTAATGCAGTTGTAATTTTTCAGTGTAAATTTAATTTTATTGGTAACAGGCCTATAGTGTCTTATTATTCTAATTGAATTTGATCAAATTTAAGAATTTATAATGAAAGATGATGCATACGTTTAATAAGATTGGGGGGGAAAATACCCTTTATAAAGATAAATATATATATAATTTTTTTTTTTTTTTTTTTTTTTTTTTTCCGGACATGCAACTTTTTAACTCGGACAAGTGAATGACCGATTTACTTGTCCGAAGGACAAGCACATGTCAAGGCTTAATGTCGAGCCCTGCTTTAAGCATACTGTACCCCAATCATCCAGTGAAATATCTTTATTTAAATCATGTATCTGTCACACTTTTCAGGTGTGTGCGTAGCAAAATAAACAGATGAAGAGTCAGACGGATAAAAGTCCAATACGAAGTTTAATCCAAACAGGCAAAGTAATCCAACAAAGGCAGAGAAACACACTATAACATAAACATGACCAGACCAACACTATTTGAACAGGAGGAACTTAAATACACAATGGTGATGAACTAAATGACGAACAGCTGTGATGATAGATAGTGTCCATGGTAACAGATTAGTGGCAAAATCAAACAAAGGAAGACAGGAACTGAAGAACTAAAAAATAAAAGTCAATGAATAAAACTAAACTGAACATAATTGTGACAGAACGCCCCCCTCCGGCAAGGCGTGACCTCATGCCGTAACTGATAAAAAACAGAGGGATAGATGGAGGTGGTTTAGGAGGTGGACGAAGGAGTGGTGAAGCGATGGTAACGGGACGGTGAAGGGATGGTGTTCAGAGGCGACTGAGGAGGGGTGATTGATGAACAACAACGAAACCCTGGCGGCAAAGATGTAGCATGTCCGATGGCACAGATCCAGAGTTTTTCCAGTGCCGACAGCCCACAGCGGAGTCTAGGGAGGGAGGAGCCAAGATGTATATGGCATGGCTGTCAACATCTGGGGGCCGACCGATGGAGACGAGGCCGATGGATCCACAGGCACAGACGGAGGGTCGATGGAGCCGAGCGTCGTTGCAGGTTCCGGAGACCTGGGCACAGCTGCGGTGATGAGTGTAGTACCCAAGGACTGGGCTGATGCTGGTGTGACCAAGGACGGCGGCGAGACTAGGTGACAAGGGAACCCGGTGGAGCCACTCGGCTGAGGGTCTTCGGTGGAGAATAGATAGTCTTCGGTGTAAAATATCTGACCTTGCTTGGGTCTGCCTCCTGGCCTTTTGCTGTGATTTTGTCGTGACCAATGAAAAGCATTGGTTGAGAGATGGGGGGAAGCTAGGCATTTGTAGACTGGGAAGGACTCTGGAGTGGGCTTGTGGGCTGAAGAGGATTCTGGAGCGGCCTTGTAGGCTGTAGCCATCACTGGACTCTGGTCACGGGCTGGAGCCATCTTGGTTGAGGGCTCAGGCGTGGCAGCCATCTTGGTTGAGGGCTCAGGCATGGCAGCCATCTTGGCTGAGGGCTCAGGGGCTGGAGCCGATGTGTGTGCAGCTCATACACACAATATGGCTGTGGCCATAATAGTCAACGCTTAATTTTCATGGTCTGACATAAAAACTGTCAGAACGGGATTGGAGATTTCACACACTGAACGGACTCTGAGATTTCACACAGTGGGACGGATTCGGAGATTTCACACTCAGGGAGCATTGTGATGATTAGATTTGGCAATGCTGTAAGCCTTTGAGTGGGTGTCGTGTCTGGGGAACACTCACGTGTGGAGATGAGGACAGAAGGGGAGTATGAAACTGCTTCATCAACGGTATAGGACGATCCACACAAACACAATGTTATCAGTGAACCTCTTAAAGGAACACGTGGTGGCAGCAGCTGGTAATTTCCTGAAGAGTGGATTGTCTAAACCGCTCCAAAAGATGGTCTTGAGGGTAGCATCATTCCAGAGTACCTGGTTGGAGAGATCAAGGAACTCTTTGATGTAATCCTTTATCGGGCGGTGGTCCTGGGAGATGGAGAGCAGCAGATTGGCAGGGTCAATTAGGTTGAGGAGAATGCTCATTGTGCTGCAGTCTGTTAAGGGTCCAGTCTTCTGTTACAGAACTGAGGGACCTGGAGACAGAGGAATGGGTGTCAGGTGATTTATTGTGCAGCAATGAGCATAATCAACAGACAATGGACAAAAACATGGGAGAGGAGAACACAGGACACAGACGCTGGAGAGGATCGCTGGAGATAAATGCTGGGGATGAACGCTGGAGATAGACACAGGAAAAGTCATTGGAGAGTTCGCTGGAGATAACTCTGGAGATCACGCAGGAGAATTAAAAGGTCCAAACAAGTTCCACACACAAGGTACAAACGAAACTAGACGAGGGAAGACAATGTGAATGAAGATGTATTGCTGTTGATGAAGGAGATCGCTGACAGGTGCGGTTAATTGTGAAGGAGGTGCAGGTGGGAGGCAAGGAGGATGATGGGAGATGTGGTGAAGGAGTGGTGACAGAGACAGTGACTTTAACACAAGGTTAATTATCAATAATAACAATTCAACAAGTTGTAATGTCTAAAGAGATATTTAATTAGGTTTTAAGACCCAAAGATGATTGTGTTGAAAGACTTTCTTGTCACTAATTCAGCATTTTTAGCATTTTGTGGAATAAAGTCTCATTTAAAATGTTCAGGGACTATACCTGGAGTGATGCCCTTAAATACAAACCTACTGTAAGTGGAGACCCATGAGAATGTGATTGTCAAAGTTGTGGATTCCATGTTCCCAGTCTTTGTAACGGTACTCCATTCCAAATCTTAGACATTTCTTGAAGTATGTGCTTATTCCTGAATGAAATGAAATTATTAGATACATAGATGGGAATATACCAACATGCTGTAACATTCAGAAAGATATTTTTTACAACACTTACCTTCATAGACACATGTCAGTGTCACCATCTTAGCTTTTGCTGTGATCACTGAGGTCACTTAGAGGCATGTTATAACTGCAATTCGTGCAAAACTTCTCTGGCACAATATGCTTTGGTAGGGGAGGATCAAACAAACTCCTCTGCAAAGATTTTCAGGAAGGTTTGATGAATACTGCTTCTTATCTAAGATGTACTTTAAAAATATTTGCAAAAGTTCTTTCACAAGTCCAAACGGCTTTTCCTTGCTGCCTTCTGGATGTACATCCAAGTTATCTTAATCTGGTCCAGTTGATTTGAAAGATTTAAAAAGCAGTCTATTTGTTTGAAAGAAACACTTTGCGACATACTTATGTAGACATGACATCTGTGCATTAACACAGGAACAATGCCAGCTGTTTCTCTGGGCATCATACATAACCATCACCCTTCCCAATTGACTGTAGTATGAAGATTTGATCTCCAAGACAGACACATAATGCTTTTTGGGTGCTCCAGTTTTAACACCCACAGCAAGGGGGGCCTTTTGGTCTGCTGCCTCCTTTAGTCAGGCAAGACACATTTCTTTCTTGTTTTCTGTAAACCAACCATTCTGCTTTACAAGCTCAGTCAATGTGTCTTCCTTAAGATGACAGGTGTTTGAGGTTGTTGAACAATAGTCAAGTGACCTTAGGTGAGAACATCTAAATGCTTGATGCCCTCTCCTACCTGCTACGTCATAAAACAAAGACCAATCATCCAGCTCACATTCATTTGGACCTCTCAGTGTTTGCTTTAAATGGACAGGAACAGGTGTCCCACAGAAATTTTTGGCAACTGCAAAAATGCCATTCACTGCATCATTCACTACACTGGCTCGCAAGATGACAATCAGCACATGTCTATTTTTTCAGTTGCATGCTTTCTTTTTATGTGTCATTGTAAATTTTTCAAGTGTATCGTCACATTACATCAAGGACATAAAACAAATTTTTGACTTGTTTTAAGATGTCTCAGCTCCTGCTCCTGGGCCACAGATGGTAGACCCCAGTGTTTTTGGTTCATGGTCGATGGCTGGTCAGTTGGTACATGGACCACGGTGAATGGCTGGTCCCCTGTTTATAGGACATGGACAATGGCTGGTCAGCTGATACATGGACCACGGTGGATGGCTGGTCACCCTGTTCATAAGCCATGGATGATGACTGGTCAGTTGATACATGGACCACACTGGATGGCTGGACCCCCTGTTCATTTGCCATGGTCGATGGTCTGCTGCTGTTTTTCAGCCATGCTGGATTTATGGAACCCTGTTGCATTGGCCACAGTAGACCGTTGTTGATCATGTCTTTGGATTGTCCTGGTTGACTGTCCTTCTGCACTTATATTTGTTGTGTGTCTAAGGAGGTGTTTTTCCAAGTCTGTCCAACATATTATTGGTTTGCCACAGTAACAACAATGAAAATGCGTGGCTTTGTGACACAAGAGGTGGCATTTATATATTTTGAAACTTAAAATAAGTATTATTAAAAAAAGTGAACAAATGTTAACATTTGTCATTATTTACTGGCTATTAATGAACACCAATACGTAATGTAACAAATAAAAATCATTTTGTCTACTTATGCCCATGTACTACCACCCAGGATAAATGGGACTAAAGGTGACCTGTTGCCGGGATGCGCTCCTCAAATTTTATTTTGTCCTTTGGACAAAGTGGGCAGTGAAATTTTGTGCAATGTGTCAAACACATTTTCACTGAAACATGAACCTAAAAAACACAATAACATATGTGTCTGACATTTACCTCCGATTTCACAGACAAAGCTTAAGCTAGTCCTAGACTAAAATGCATGTTTGAGCTGTTTTAACTGAAAGCAACTTGTACTGACATACCTTAAAATATCTCAGTGCCATTGTTTTGTCTCAAGATGCACACCAGTAAGGTTTTTTTTTTTTTTCCTAGGGTACGTTTATAAAAGCTACTTAAATGTCCTAATTGAACTAATGCCTAATCCTGGCTTAGTCTAAGCCCTGTCTGTGAAACCAGGCCTTAATTTACTGATTGTTATAAGTATTAATTTGAAAAAAAAAAGAATTTGGCTATTAAACCAAATGTTTCAATTACATAACATTATGTGGATTATATGCAAAATAGAAATGAGTAGATTCTAGAAATGGATTGCTGTTTAACAAACTTACCCCTTCAACTCATCATTCGTGGTGCTGACAAGCCCGCGGAAGTTGTCTTAGTTTTGGCGGATCACAGCGTGCATTACCACCATGACATTAAATAAACCAATCAAATGCTTTTGGAGGTTTGTACAGCCCACTTGGAGCTGGCTCCGACCTCCGTTTATACCCATCTCACAATCTCCTCATAATCCCATAAAATCTTTTACTTTTAAAATACATTGTTAGAATACAGTCATACACCTCTAAAACACACACTGTAAAAACAAAAAAAACAAAAAACAAAACAAAAACAACAGCTGTGGTTGCCAGAATTTTTCCGTAAAATATACGGTAGCAACATTTTAGGTTTTACAGATTTGAACAGAAAAAAACGTGTTTCATTAACTGATGTCAGTTTAACAACCTAATGAAATGCCAACATCTGTTTTGTACCTTTGTAATACACTGACAACCACCAAGAACAAATGGTGATGAGAAAGTCACATGATGAATTAAAGCTCATCACAAACAACTTTTCCACAAGCTGAGAAGGCATATACTGACATATAGAAGGTGCACAGTGTCATTCACACAAACACTAAACACCATCATGGTAACACACATGACATTAAAAAATGCAAAAAAAATGCAATAAACATTAATTTAACAACATTAGACTTAACATAAAACCCTAATGTACATAACTGATTTGGAAAAAAAAAAAAAAACTAAGAAAAGCTAAGAAACAGTTATTTCAATGAATACATCAAATGTGAAGTATCACACAGGGACTTCTGGTAATGTCAATTTACGGGTTTTCACTGTAAATTAAACAATGTCTTGTTCTTTTTCACTTCCAAAAACTGTCATTTTAACAGTATTGTACTGTAAAATTACATTAAATGTAATCTATTACAATTAGTCGACGTATAGACCCTTTTAGTGCCGACATCACAATTATGTCACAGGTTTAGCTGGAGGCAAAACAAAGGGAAAACTGGAGACGGCCAATACAAACCAGCTACATTTAAAAAACAAAAATTAGATGTAATACCAAAATACAAGCAATTCTATGTAAATTAATAGTGAAAATTAAATTACAGCAAATATCTATAAAACAAAAGGTATTTAATTGTATAATGACAAAACGGAAAAATTCTGTAAAAAAAAAAAAAAAATACAGACCATTACCTGTAAAATTACAATTATTTTTTAAAGTGTAATATGCTGATTTGTTGGTCTGTTCATATGCATTTTTGTATCTTTTTACGGCATCGCTGCATTATGAGATTATATAAAAGGAGATCATCTTTGACAAATGTGTCTCAAGATTCTCATGCTCTGATAAAAAAAAAAATCTTTTCCTTTGACCCTGTAGATACATTTTAAATAACCGTTTAGCTTATTCATGAATAGCATTTTAATTTCCCAGTCAAATCTGCTATTTGCATTTAGCTAGTTGTGTTTTGTTGGCAGTGTTGTTGGAAGCCTTGCTGAGGAATGGTACTTCGGCAGGGAACAGCACTGCATACTGCAGGAAGTCATCAAATGGAACAGACCCTGGATCCCAAACCCAATATGAGGCACAGAAACAGGACTCAGCAGCAGATTTAACAAAAGGATTTACCAAGGAGCAAGCTGAAGGGGTACAAAGGTAAGTGATCTTGTGTATATATTATTAGGGCCCAAGCACTGAAGGTGCCATGGTTCCTATTGTTTTCTTAAGGATTATTTATTAATTTATTTATCTTTTTTTTTTTAAGATTTAGGTGCTTTTGGGACTTTTAACATGCTTAAAGACTCGTGGAATTTTGCACAGTCAGGCAAAAGATAGTACATGATCAGGCCTGGGGTGGCGAGGTTAGGTTCTGCAGCACCCCTTTTAGGCAGTCCATAAACTAGGAGCATATACACTCACCAGCCACTTTATTAGGTACAGCCTGCTAGTACTGGGTAGTACCCCCTTTTCTACTCAGAGCATGTAGCCAGTTGATCTTTGCTGAAGTTTTCTTAATGAGAGAGAACCAGTTTGTCAAAAGACCTTTGATGAATGGAAAGACAAGGCTGCAGCCTGGCACAAACTTAGGGTCCTTAGAAGACTTTTAGCTCAGCATCATCTTCATGTCAGAATTTCTCAAAATCAGCTCGTGATCTTGTGATCATTGATCTTTTAAAGTGTGAAGATGTCGCACTATGGGAGGTGAATGAGCAAATAAGGAGTACTTTCAGAGGCAAACTTTTGTCTTCTAGCAGGGTGCTTTACATATAAAATTAGAGTTGTCAAAAGTACCGACTTCGGTACCTAGTCTGTACTGAAACTTTAAAAATGTGATGCTTTGAGCGGATTCGTAAACATCTCTGATTGGCCATTGTGTTGACACACTCAAGTCAAGTCAAGTCACCTTTATTTATATAGCGCTTTTTACAATAGATTGTGTCAAAGCAGCTTTACATTGATAACTGGTACATTATTTGGCTGCACAGCAGCTCTCAAAGAATAGTGTCAATGCAGGTAGATCAAAGCACTGTTGAATATCAAATGTCAAGTCAAATGTCAAGTGTCCCCAACTAAGCAAGCCAAGGGCGACAGCGGCAAGGAACCCAAACTCCATCAGGTGGCAGACAAGTGGCAAATAGGTGTTTAAATGGAGAAAAAAAACCTTGGGAGAAACCAGGCTTAGTCGGGGGGCCAGTTCTCCTCTGGCCAACAGTGCTTTGTTACGATTCAGGTTGCCATCGTAAGTCCAATAGGATCGCAACATTCAAAGTATTTATTCCAGTTCCATCCAATTGAGGATCGTATTCATCACGCCGGTATGGACGGTTGTTGAGGAACTGTGTCGTGGCTGTCGTGTCAATGAGGCCCTCACAGTGGATGATCTAGTTGACTCAATCTCTGCTGATACTTCAGGGCTGCGTTGTGGTCGTGTCAAGGCGCAGGTCCTTGGTCTCACCTGGATACGGCCCGGATCCGGTTGACTACGGTGAACCTCGGGATAACCAGAAAGACTAATATTAGCGTAGATGCCATTCTTCTTCTGATGTAACGAGTACATCAGGTGTTATAGGAAGTGTTCCCGGTTCCGGCTGACCTAATTTATGCAGCCTAATAATCCTTTAACGGATTTGAAAATATAAATTGGTAATGTGTTATGTGTATGCCAGGTTAAAGAAATGCGTTTTTAGTCTAGATTTAAACTGACAGAGTGTGTCTGCTTCCTGAACAATGCTAGGAAGATTGTTCCAGAGTTTAGGTGCCAAATAGGAGAAGGATCTACCGCCTGCGGTTGATTTTGATATTCTAGGTATTATCAGCTGGCCTGAATTCTGAGATCGCAATAGACGTGAAGGACTATAATGAATTAGGAGCTCGCTCAGGTACTGGGGAGCTAAACCATTTAGTGCTTTGTAAGCAATTAGCAAGATTTTAAAATCTATACGATGTTTAACAGGAAGCCAATGCAGTGTTGACAGAACTGGGCTAATATGGTCATACTTCCTAGTTCTAGTAAGAACTCTAGCTGCTGCATTTTGTACGAGCTGTAGTTTATTTATCAGGCGAGCAGAACAACCACCCAGTAAAGCGTTACAGTAATCTAGCCTTGAGGTCATGAACGCATGAACTAACTGTTCTGCATTTTTCATTGAGAGCATATGCCGTAGTTTAGATATATTTTTAAGATGGAAGAATGCGGTTTTACAGATGCTAGTAACATGGCCTTCAAATGAAAGATTGGTATCAAAGAGCACACCCAGGTTCCTAACTGACGACGAAGACTTAACAGAGCAGCCATCAAGTGTTAGACAGTATTCTAGGTTATTACGTGAAGAAGTTTTTGGTCCAAAAATTAGAATCTCTGTTTTTTCTGAATTTAGTAGTAGGAAATTACTGGTCATCCAATTTTTTATATCAGCTATGCATTCCGTTAATTTTGTGAATTGGTAAGTTTCGTCAGGGCGCGAAGAAATATAGAGCTGAGTATCATCAGCGTAACAGTGAAAACTAACGCCATGCTTCCTAATGATATCTCCCAAGGGTAGCATGTACAGAGTGAACAGCAACGGTCCTAGTACTGAGCCTTGTGGTACTCCATATTGAACTTGTGATCGATATGACATCTCTTCGTTTACTACTACAAACTGATAACGGTCAGATAAGTATGATTTGAACCATGACAATGCAATTCCACTAATGCCAACATAATTTTCGAGTCTATTTAAAAGAATATTGTGATCAATAGTGTCAAATGCAGCACTAAGATCCAGTAACACTAATAGAGAGATACAACCACGATCTGATGATAAGAGCAAATCATTAGTAACTCTAATGAGAGCAGTCTCAGTACTATGGTACGGTCTAAATCCTGACTGGAAATCCTCACAGATACTATTTCTTTCTAAAAAGGAACATAGTTGTGATGATACTGCCTTTTCTAGTATTTTTGACAGAAAAGTGAGATTTGAGATCGGCCTGTAATTGACTAATTCTCTAGGATCAAGTTGTGGTTTTTTAATAAGAGGTTTAATAATAGCCAGCTTAAAAGTTTTTGGTACGTGTCCTAGTGATAAAGATGAATTGACGATATTAAGAAGAGGATCTATGACCTCTGGAAGCATCTCTTTCAATAGCTTAGTCGGTATAGGGTCTAACATACATGTTGTTGATTTTGATGATTTAACAAGTTTAGACAATTCTTCCTCTCCTAAAGCAGTAAATGAATTGAATTTTTCCTCAGGGACACTACAATGCACTATCTGACGCGATACTGTAGTAGACGGTTGCATGGTTATAATTTTTTCTCTAATATTATCAATCTTGTAAGTAAAGAAGTTCATGAAGTCATTACTGCTGTGCTCTTTGGAAACATCAGAAGTTGAAGCTTTATTTCTTGTTAATTTAGCCACTGTATCAAATAAATACCTAGGGTTGTGTTTATTTTCTTATAAAAGTTTTGAAAAATAGGCAGATCTAGCAGATTTTAGGGCCTTTCTGTACTCAATCATTTTCTCTCTCCACGAAATGCGAAATACTTCTAGTTTTGTTTTCTTCCAGCTGCGCTCCATTTTCCTGGCTGCTAACTTTAGGGCCCGAGTGTGCTCATTGTACCATGGCATTGGATTAATTTCCTTAATCTTTTTTAAGCGCAAAGGAGCAACTGAGTCTAATGTGCTGGAAAAGACAGAGGCAATAGTTTCTGTTGCAACATCGAGGTCTTCTAAGCTTTCTGGTATGCTAAGGCGATGAAACTGATCAGGAAGATTATTTATAAAGCGATCTTTAGTGGTAGAAGTGATGGTTCTACCATATTTATGGCATGGAGGCAGTTTAGCCGCCTTGACTAAATGTAGTATGCACGAGACTAGATAATGATCAGAGATGTCATCGCTCTGCTGCAGAATTTCAACAGCATCAATATCGATTCCATGTGACAATATTAGATCTAAAGTATGATTACGACAATGAGTGGGTCCTGACACGTGTTGTCTAACACCAATAGAGTTTAGAATATCTGCAAATGCCAATCCTAATGCGTCTTTTTTATTATCTACATGGATATTAAAATCACCGACAACAAGGACTTTATCTGCAGCTAGTACTAACTCCGATAGAAAGTCAGCAAATTCTTTGATAAAGACACTCATCGGAAATGTCTGTGATTGGCTTCAATGATCAACGCTTCAGAAACATTGTAAATAGTCATCAATGACGCTCTTCACCGAGTGCTTACACAGATACACACGGGAGCATTTGAAAGCAGGCATCTATTTCGGACCAATCCACTGATAGACGTCTGCTTTCAAACGCTTCCTCTCCTGCTTTCAAATTCAAACACTTCTGTGTGCTTTCAAACGCTCCCGTGCGTTGATCATTGTAGCCAATCACAGACATATCCGATGAGCACAAGAACATAATGGCCAATCAGAGGTGTTTACGAATCCGCTCAAAGCCTCACATTTTTAACATTTGAGTACCGATCGGTACGGAAGTCAGTACTTTTGACAACTCTCTATGAAGTTGGATTGGGTGTTAAGAGAAGAACCTTCAAGATTCTTATAAGTGTAGCGTCTGGACTGGATCAAGGTTATCAAATCAGCTATAGGCCTCAACAAAGCTTCTGACTTTTGACTTCATGTAAATCACAGACCTAGCTCCAGTGCACCTGTACCAAATTGCCCTGGTGTCACATTAATTACCTTGGCAGCTCCTAAGTGACTGCAAAGAGCTCCTAGATCACCCCATGCTGGGCACAAAGGGCAAGGCCACAGACACATTGGGAAACCTCAAATAACACAGACACACACACTTAGAGAAACTCTCTAAATTCAACTCATCATTAAGCTATCCCAGAATGTTATATGATATGTTCCTGTGTGTATGCATGTCCCTATGTCGTAATTAGCCTAGTTATGATTTGTAATTATTTAAGGATAAATTTAAATGCTTGTAACCATAGGTAAGAATGTACCACTCTTTTAATGTCTCCCCACCCTATCGAGTTTGGTCTTAAAATAATCCTCTCTGGATGCCTTAATTGATGATTTATGTTATGTTACGGTAAAATGCATTATGTTATTTTTACTATATTTTGGGGTAAAACTGTACTAATCATGACACCACCATAAACATGCAAATTAGGTCGTAAATGGAGACAAAGGGAATCCACTTCCGCTCAAAATAGACACTCTGGATTGGTCAGTTAACCCAAGGAGCGGTGTGGGCTGATTTGTCCTTAAAATACAAGGTCTCTCATATCGTCTCTGGTCTCTCATCGCTCACTTTTCTTCTACTTGTGCTGACGGGATGACCATCTTCCGGCAAAACGTGCTTTCAAGTTACCTCCTTTCAAACTTCCCGGCACGAAAGAAACCAACGAACTCCAGCCCACGAACGCACTAAATCTCCGTCTTGCATCCATCCACAACTCAGCACCAAAAATCCAAGTATCGTTCTTATCGATCTTTAGATCCGTTAAGTTTATATGCCCTATTAAGGTTATGTGATTCTTTGCTGGCTCTCAAGGTTAATTGTTTGTAGGTTTTGCTATTTTTTGTCTTCTCTCTCTGTCTTTATTTACTTTCGTTATCCTGTATATATGTATTCTTTGCTTAGATTTAGTTGTATGTATTCGTAGTTTCATGTATTAAAAATCCATTATATTCACGCTCGATTGTCTCTGTGCTGCTCATAAACCAGGTCACTTTAATGTTTTGATTTTCACTACATGCTTGTGTACTGTTAGTACTAGAATAGGAGAATTATTCTTCTTGGCCTGAACAATAATCTCCTTTTTAAGAGTTGATAAAAAGATCATACTGATAAGTTTGGTGGACAAACCGACCAGTCTCTTTGAAATTAATTCTAAAACTAATTCTGCAAACTGATCTAGACCATATACAGGTGCTGGTCATATAATTAGAATATCATCAAAAAGTTGATTTATTTCACTAATTCCATTCAAAAAGTGAAACTTGTATATTATATTCATTCATTACACACAGACTGATATATTTCAAATGTTTATTTCTTTTAATTTTGATGATTATAACTGACAACTAAGGAAAATCCCAAATTCAGTATCTCAGAAAATTAGAATATTGTGAAAAGGTTCAGTATTGAAGACACCTGGTGCCACACTCTAATCAGCTAATTAACTCAAAACACCTGCAAAGGCCTTTAAATGGTCTCTCAGTCTAGTTCTGTAGGCTACACAATCATGGGGAAGACTGCTGACTTGACAGTTGTCCAAAAGATGACCGCTGACACCTTGCACAAGGAGGGCAAGACAAAAAAGGTCATTGCAAAAGAGGCTGGCTGTTCACAGAGCTCTGTGTCCAAGCACATTAATAGAGAGGTGAAGGGAAGGAAAAGATGTGGTAGAAAAAAAGTGTACAAGCAATAGGGATAACCGCACCCTGGAGAGGATTGTGAAACAAAACCCATTCAAAAATGTGGGGGAGATACACAAAGAGTGGACTGCAGCTGGAGTCGGTGCTTCAAGAACCACTACGCACAGACGTATGCAAGACATGGGTTTCAGCTGTCGCATTCCTTGTGTCAAGCCACTCTTGAACAACAGACAGCGTCAGAAGCGTCTCGCCTGGGCTAAAGACAAAAAGGACTGGACTGCTGCTGAGTGGTCCAAAGTTATGTTCTCTGATGAAAGTAAATTTTGCATTTTCTTTGGAAATCAGGGTCCCAGAGTCTGGAGGAAGAGAGGAGAGGCACACAATCCACGTTGCTTGAGGTCCAGTGTAAAGTTTCCACAGTCAGTGATGGTTTGGGGTGCCATGTCATCTGCTGGTGTTGGTCCACTGTGTTTTCTGAGGTCCAAGGTCAATGCAGCCGTATACCAGGAAGTTTTAGAGCACTTTATGCTTCCTGCTGCTGACCAACTTTATGGAGATGCAGATTTCATTTTCCAACAGGACTTGGCACCTGCACACAGTGCCAAAGCTACCAGTACCTGGTTTAAGGACCATGGTATCCCTGTTCTTAATTGGCCAGCAAACTCGCCTGACCTTAACCCCATAGAAAATCTATGGGGTATTGTGAAGAGGAAGATGCGATATGCCAGACCCAACAATGCAGAAGAGCTGAAGGCCACTATCAGAGCAACCTGGGCTCTTATAACACCTGAGCAGTGCCACAGACTGATCGACTCCATGCCACGCCGCATTGCTGCAGTAATTCAGGCAAAAGGAGCCCCAACTAAGTATTGAGTGCTGTACATGCTCATACTTTTCATGTTCATACTTTTCAGTTGGACAAGATTTCTAAAAATCCTTTCTTTGTATTGGTCTTACGTAATATTCTAATTTTCTGAGATACTGAATTTGGGATTTTCCTTAGTTGTCAGTTATAATCATCAAAATTAAAAGAAATAAACATTTGAAATATATCAGTCTGTGTGTAATGAATGAATATAATATACAAGTTTCACTTTTTGAATGGAATTAGTGAAATAAATCAACTTTTTGATGATATTCTAATTATATGACCAGCACCTGTAAATTCATGGTGAAAAAAGGCAAACAGGAAGTGTCATATCTTGTCTCATAAGTGCATTGTCATATTTAGATAAAATTGGTGTTGTATGTTTGGTCATGGGTCTGTTCAAAGGAATGTGGCTACTGTGGGTCACAGTCATAGCTTCACAGCAGGAAGCGTGACACTTATTACACACTTTGAAATAGTCGTATTATAGTTACCTATTATAGTTACCTACTGAAATGCAAATGTGCCATCATCACTTGTTGTCTACTAGGTGGCAAGATGCATGCTTAAACTGCAGCTTTTTAAGAACTAGTCACAGAAAGACAGTAGAAGAGGAAAGAGTAGAAGAAAAGGAATTTCTGTTTTCAGCAAAGTTGTTCAAAATTCTGAATTTACTGTAAATGTGTTTTAAATTCAAATGTAATTCTTGAAATTGAACTGAGGTAGCAAACAGACTTGCAATTTGAAATTTAATGTAAAGAAGAAGAATTAATATTAATTTGAAGTTCTTATATAATTGTAACTAGAAAAACGTTGAATGTTTGACAAAGCATTGTCTGTTATTTTAAAAAGCCTTTAAGTTTAAAGGTTTGTAGGCCTTATACAAGTAGATAGTGTTTTGTGGTGAGTAGTTTAATGTGCGTGACATAAACACTGTGCCTTGATCAGTGAGAATCTTTTTGGGGATTCCCACTCAGGAGATAATACAAAACAGTGCACCCGCCACACTCTTTGCAGAGTTGGTGCGTAACGGATATACAGTATATACACATATTAATGCTAAGGGAAGAGATTGCTAATCCGCTACTTGCACAACTACTTCCGCATTCTACAGCTCAAGAGTTTCCGGTCAGTGTTCAGCGCACCTATATACAGAGAGCTTCTCATGAAAACACAGATTATTACTATGTTTTAGGGCTGCTAAATGTTTTTTTTTTTTTTTTTTAAACAATCATATTCTCTGCATTAACATGAATTATCTTCAACTTTGTTTACAAATATATTTCCCTTCTAAATGTGCATTCTGAATAATAAATAAATATATTTCCCCACTAACTAACCTAACTACTTTGTTACATTTACAATTGTACCGCAATCAAATACGAGTTAAAACTGACAAGCATCGCTGATTCCCTCCAGACAATCACTGTAAATCCGCTAGCACCGTTAGCATCGCGCGCTAGCTGCTTTCTGACTGTAAACGAGCAGTGAAGAGCCTACAAGACATGCACAAACAAGCCAAACTGACAATTAAACAGCAGTATAACTTACATTTCATATAATAGATATAATTAATCAAACACCCTTAAGAAGACAAACCATGGTTTTACTATAGTAAGAGTGTATAGTAACTTGGGTTAATTTTCGTAAGAGCAGTATTGCTTGTGTGCGTTAGTGCTCTTATTCCAGTGATTGAAATAGTTGAATGAATGTAAGGTAACTGCCTTAAAGAAAATTAATGATGTTAAATATTTAATTAATCTTAAACTGTAAATGCAATGACAGCGCAACTACTTTGAATATTAAGATTTTTGGCATAAATATGTGATATACATACAGTGAAATGTTTGTCAATGAAAAATGACAGAATAGTGATTAAAATATGTTAATACAAATAAATTTGTTAATACAAATAAGTCTAACTCGCACTGCAGTGTTGCGAATACTAGTTTAAAGTGCTGACACCGTGTGGTGAAATCACGGCTTATGTTGGGTTAAAACTTAAAAGTTCTGTTGAGTTTGGAAAATTCTTTACACGGTAATCATTAGAATATATATTCTCCTGTCTCTGAATTTGTCTGGATTTTGAAATCATTCCAAGGACTCTCATTTCAAGAGCGTTTAGTCAGCTGGGTGAAAATTATACACATTGAAAATTATATATAACCGGAAATAACTGAGCTGTATTATTTCAAACCGGATGTGCGTCATGAGGCTCAGTGCAAGTAGTCCATTGGATGAAGCGAAAGTTTAGTCCCGCCCCTAGAAAATCTTTTTTTTTTTTTCTTCTATTCCCTTCTGGATTTTTCCACAAACTGAAATTTTGAACTGAATATTGAAGTTTAAGCTGAAACATTGAATTTTGAACCGAACACTGAATTTGAACGTTATAGAACTTGAACTGGTACATTGTGACTGTTTATCTTATTTTGTTTATCCATCTTAGATTTTCAGTTGAACAAATAATATATTGTTGTTTATATTATGTTTAAGTAAGAGTTAAGTAAAATATACATATCATTTTGATGGTTAATACTTAATATTGATGACTTAGTGGTTATTTCCCTTCTTGCTCTTGCTGTGTGTTCTTTTTTTCCTCCAGAGAGTCATACTTCATACTACATGTCTTCTGACACTGGTCCAAAATTGATTTAAATTGTGTCTTACAGCTAACCATTTACAAGTGTGTGAGCCACAAAATTTGAACCATTATTGCTTTCTGTGTAATGTGCTAAGGGTTACAAGGACAATTGTAAACTCAACACTGAGCTCTTAAATGAATATTTTAACCTTTATAAAATGATTGCAATGTTGCAGTTGCAGTCATAAGTTTAATTCTGCAAGCATTACCTTGAATCCCAGAATCTGCAAGGTAATGCTCAAGAAGCCAACACAATGCATTAAGAGCCAGTGGTAAACTTTTGATGATGGTGATGTGTACATTATTTATTTATTTATTTATTTATTTATTTATTTTTTTTTTTACATGTAAATATCTTATTTAGCCTCTGAAGGGCAGTACTAAATGAATGAATACATTTTTAAACAAAATAAGAACAATTTACACCCCCTGGCTCATAATGGATGTTGCCTTCTTGAGCATCAATGAATGTTTGCAGCTTTTGTATTAGTTGTGTATGAGTCCCTCAGTTGTCACCAGTGTGAAAAGATAGATCTCAAAATCATACAATCATTGCTGGAAAGGGGTCAAATATGCAAAAGATGCTGCATAGAAAAGCATAGAATGTGCAGGAGCTGGAGGATTTTTATGAAGAACAGTGGGCAGTTTAACTGCTCGGGACAAACAAGGGACTCATGAACAACTATCACAAAACAAACAAACACACACACACACACACACACACACACACACACACAAAACAGACGTGGATCATCCAGGTAATGACACAATATTAAAAATCAAGTGTATGTAATTTGTCTTGTATTTTGTCTTGTGGACTAGGCCAGTAGTTTCCAACCACGTTCCTGGAGGCCCCCCAACACACGCATATTTTGTATCTCTCCTTTGTCTGACACACCCATTTCAGGTCTAGGAGTCTCTACTAATGAGCTGATGATCTGAATCAGGTGTGTTTGATTAAGGAGACATGGAAAACATGAAGTGTTGGGGGGCCTCCAGGAATGTAGTTAGGAACCCCTGGATTAGGTTATGTAAACATCTGATATGTGAAATAGCTTAATTATGGCAGTACTAAATAAAAACATTTTTATGATCCTTCTTATTAAAAAAAAAAAAATGGTGCTGCAAGGTGTATGCAAACTTATGACCAAAGTGTAGATGTAACAAAAATCATAACATTATTACATCCTGTCAGTTATTTATTATTTTATTTATATATTGTCATCAGGACCTCAACTAGCTTCCTGTCAAACAAAAAATGGTTTAAATCAGTTTTCCCTTTGTACTGTAATTGCAATTAATAATGTTGGTTAATAGGATTTACATTAATTATAGTTACGTTTTGTGGGGGGACAAATGCATGTCATGGATCTTTTTCACATTTCCGGGGTTCTCAGAAGCTTAAGTCATCATAGTTGGGTAAACTTCTATAGCGATGAATGGGAGATGACTGCAAATACAATTTTTGTATTTGCATTTGCTCTAATAGCAAAAGAAAAAAAACATGATAGTTTTTCTACGGCTTTCCAAAAGAGGGAAAAAATACAGAGAGATTGACTACAGCAGTCAGAATAGAGAAATATTTCAAATCTGCCATCACTCCCTCAGCCGTTGTATTAGAAACACCCTCGCAGCAGCATTAATTCGTTTTTTTTTTTTATTTATTGCCAAAGTAATATAACACAAAGTATATAGATATAAATTTGTATTAACATATTTTATAAAATGAAAATAATAAAAACTTTACAAGATTGTGATGTTAATAACTGGAAATGCGTCATCACAGTCCATGAAAAGGGCCTACTTTTACACATCCAAACTGTTGCCTTCATGTTTCTTGTTAACAGCCTTGAGGTGCCAAAATGTTGCTATGGTCATCACATTCTCATGTTACTATGATTACGATGTCAGAACAATAATTTAGCGGATTCACTCCCACATTTAAATGTTTTCACTCCTAAAACTTTGCAGTGTGAACATGACCACTGGTCCTCTAAGCAGTATGAAAAACAAAACTATTATTTAAATTATCAATAGCGCTCCCTTTAAGCCGTCACTTACCGCATTCTGCACTCTCATGAAAACTCTCATTATAAACAGTGAAGCTGTCCACACTGCACAGTGACTCTCTTATTTACATTGCATCTAGGCTTTGCTGGTTACAATGAGAGATTTTGTGAAAGTATAAAGCTTGTGCTGAACACATTCATTTTGAGCTGTGTCAAGTCCGAGTATGACAAGTCCGAGTGTGTGACAAGTCCGAGTTCATTCAAAATTATACTCTAGCAAGTACATTTAACCACTTACACGGAGTCGCACACAGTTGCATACACGAGCACTCTTTACAAAATGCACGTGAGCATTTGAAATTGAAAGCAGTCTTCAGTGAGTTTAATATTTTTAATATATAAGCCCAGGGCATTCCAAATGACATCAATGATTCCTTTGTAGAGCATTTGTAAGGAAAATACTGGTGGGCGAGACCACACAGTGCAAGCGTAACATCAAGAAAAGTGCACATTTCTTACAGCACATCCTATGTCCTTGTAATTCGGGGAGGGCGTTGGGGGGGCGTGTCCATCCCATCCTGTATTCCACCATGACAAATCTAGTCATCCTACTTTACTGTCATATTGAGCTTGAACTGTTTAAAATTGCTTAAACTGGCATGGCTTAAAAATACATGCAAATAAACTTTTGTCGGGACACTAAAAATAGAACTGAAATACTGGGAAAAACGGGACGTCTGGTCACCCTACAGTAAGGAGAACTTGATTTTATACTCGCACACTGTCTAACAGGCGGTTTTCTGTGTACATACTTGTAATTGCCTGCACAGAAAGCTCATGTCTACATGCCTAATTACATTGAGTGGCTGCCATATGATTGGCTGATTAGATATTTGTGTTAACGGGCAGTTGAACAGGTGTACCTAATAAAGTGGGTGGTAAGTGTGTTTGTGTATATATGTAGCTCGGCAAAGCTGCACTTGATAGCTTGTTGCAGCCACAGTTGTAATAAAAAAGGTTTAATATAAAATAGATTTAACATTTAAAAACTGTTGCTTTTTGTTGTCTTTAGGATAAAGAAATGTAAGAATTACTATGAGGTACTGGCTGTCAGAAAAGATGCCAGTGTTGAGGAACTGAAAAAGGCCTACAGAAAACTGGCTTTGAAATTCCACCCTGACAAAAACCATGCACCAGGAGCAACCGAAGCCTTTAAAAGTAATGCTGTCACTGAAACAACATATCCAATTTTATTCCAATACATTGTTAAAAAGTTGATGTACATAAAATATAAAACAATAAATGCTGTTCTTGTTCTTCTCCAGAGATTGGAAATGCTTATTCAGTGCTCAGTAACCCAGAGAAGAAGAGGCAGTATGATGTAAGTGGAGGAGAGGAGCCCAGCAGCACTCATGGAGGATTTGATTTCCACAGAGGCTTTGAGTCTGATATTACACCTGAAGATCTCTTTAACATGTTCTTTGGAGACGGCTTCCCTTCATGTAAGCCATTTTTATATAGATGTAAAATCATGTAAAATCAGTACACGTGTGGATTTTCTCCACACAGATGGATTAATCTGCACAGCATTCACTTTATAAATCCTGGTTAGTATGAGGGGCTGTATAGGGTTAAAGAGTGGTGGATGATATATTGCTACACACGAGAAACCTGTTTAAATTTGATTATTGCCTCTACCCCACGGTTACGCATGTGTGATGTTGCGGTGATATGTTGTCACAAAAGTTTATTTGCATGTGTTTTTAAGCCATGCCAGTTTAAGCGATTCTAAACAGTTCAAGCTCAATATGACAGTAACGAGCAACTCAATTTTGTACTCGCACACTGTCTGATAGGCGGTTTTCTGTGGACACACTTGAAGTGCCCACACAGAAAGCCACCAGTCAATGCAGTATTGAGTTCTTTTTCATATCTTATTGTGCTTAAACTGTTAAAAACAAAAAAGTTATAAAAAACACATTCAGTTATGCTTAGGTCAACATTTTTCAGAGAGGGTGGTAGCGACCCAGTGAGCATTCAGAGAACATAGGGGGTGCTGGAACAATCCATACAACCACCCACCCACCCACCTCGACTTATCCAGGACTGAAAATATATGTGTCTTTTATCATTTACCGCGTTAAAGGTGCAGTAAGAGATTTCTGAGAAACACTGTTGATATTTGAAATCAACACAAGCAAACACACCCCTCTCTTCATTGTTCCACCCTCAAAATGCATGAACACGCAATGCAAGACTGTGTCTCTTTATCATAGCTGAATGGAAGCAAAAAAATGTTTCGCAAAAAATAAAGCAGAGATGATGAATGAACGACAAGAAAAGAGCAAAGCATGAACCTGAAGTTCACAAGATTATATACAAGCAAGAGTTTGTCGTTAGTCACCAGCAGCACATCAGCTCCAGACAAACAATGACACTCAAAACTGTCATGTTACTATAGATAACATTACAACAACAGCTTATCTTGGTTCTGTGAAACATAGCAAAACCAGTGTTACTCACGTATGGAGTAGAAGCAACGCAACCTCAACATCCATTTTTAGGCCTTCCCGCTTGGGTCTCTCCAGCGCTGGAAAGCTTTTCTAATATTAATGCGCATCCTAAAGCTCTTGCTTGATCATAACCCTTCTTTTTCGAGTGATATTCCCTGAACTTTTCTCTTTTGTATTGTCTCTCAGCCATATCTCTTTCTACGGTCTTTCTTCAAATCTCCCTCCTGCTCACTCTCTCCTCCCCTATCATGAGTGTAGACGCCCCTTACTGCTGATTGGCTTTACGAGTGTTGTGGTGCTCGGTCCGATCCACTTTTAACAGCGTTTCTCAGAAATCGTTTACTCCACCTTTGACATGTCAGGTCTGGTTAGGTGTGTGGGTAACTGAATATGTGATTTTGTGTTTTTTCAGCTAACACACATGAATTCACTAATGACCAAACATACAGTCACCATTCGGACCAAACCAGAGGAGAGAGAACGGAGGAGAGAGGAGATGTATGAGCATCATTTTTCTGTCTTTCTTAGTCATATTAGAGACTTAGTAACTACTATCTGGTTTTTAACTAACTCTGTTAGGTCGTAAGCTCGCTGTAAAGTAATGCATAGTCGCATAAAACAATGATTATACTCCAGTAGCAGCCTTTAAATACGAGAGTAGAAAATGTTGAAATGCTGTGAATTTCAGTTTCCTTTAGAATACGATAATAATTAGGGCCAGATTTCCTAACAGCTTGCGCCAGTGCAAACCCTCTTTTGGCGTTAAAAAACTACTGTCGGGATTTACTAATGACACGCAGTGCAAAATTAGCGCTAAAAAGGTGTGGACTGAGTTGTTTTTGCGGCTGACCTTATTGCTTATGTATTTGTACGAGTTTCCTTTTCAGATGCAAAATTTATGGGAGGAGAGTATTTAAATTAATCACGCAACGCAATTTACTAATGTTTACGCTAGTCAATTTACTGGTATTTGCACCATTATTTAACGCCCCCAAAAAACATGTCTTAACCCATTTTGCGACATGGCTGCAATTGTTACTGCTTGGAGGAGACTCAGCAGAGAACAGAAAGCATGTGGTAAAAGGGAGAAAATATTTTCCACTCGTATAAATTTCTTTGGAATGCCAGAGGAAGACGTTATCCAAACGTATTGTTTGCCAAGCCATGTTTGCCTATATGTGTACGTGTTTGTCAGATTACATGTAACAAGTTGCGCCGGTGTCGATCCGCACCTGATGAGCATCAGCTCTGCTTATTTGCGACCCAACGCTAATTTGCACTGCTCTTGGTAGATTGCGCTGGTCATTATGTAAATGATTTGACTGTGTCTGTGTTCTTTAATTTGCGCATCAGCAGTAGATCACGCGCAAAACTTGCCACTCCCATCGGTGCATTTGTGGAATTGAGCTCTCGTTTAGTAAATCTGCCCCTTAATCATGAATAACATATGTATTTTTGTATGTAAATAACAATCAGAAATGGTATTTGAAATTAATAAGGATCAATAAATAAATATTGTTAGAAATAACATAAGAAATTACATTAATTTATTATGATTGCTTTTATTTGACATGCACAATACAGACCAATGCACACAGATTTGCACTGTTTAGGACGGAGTCGTGTTGAAGAGCCGCTAACAAAGCAATTTATTCACATGATGTTCTCTCTCTTAAAATGTAAGCGAGTGTAAATGTCAGCATTAACATACTGTCATGTGAAAAAGAAAGTATACCCTCTTTGAATTCTACAGTTTTAGGTATCAGGACATAATTAAAAATCATCTGATCCTTAGCAGGTCTTAAAATTAGGTAAATACAACCTCAGATGAGAAACAACACAATATATTACACAGTGTCATTATTTAACAAAAATAATGTGTGAAAAACTAAGTACACCCCATGATTCAGTAGCTTGTAGAACCACCTTTAGCAGCAATAACTTAAAGTAAACGTTTTTTGTATGACTTTCACTTCATTGTGGACGAATTTTGTCCCACTCTTCTTTACAACATTATTTCATTGAGGTTTGTGTGGTTTTGTTTATGCACAACTTTCTTAAGGTCATGCAACAGCATTTCAGTCGTGTTGAGGTCTGGATTTTGACCGGGGCACTGCAACACCATGACAACACTTTTCAGTCATTCTGTTGTAGATTTGCTGGTGTCCTTGGGATCATTGCCCTGTTGCATGAACCAGTTTTGGCCAAAATTAAGCTGTTGGACAGGTGGCTTCAAATTTGACTGTAGAATACTTTGATATACAGAGTCGACTCAATTACTGCAAGGTGCCCTGGTCCTGTGGCTGCAAAACAAGCCCAAATCATCACCCCTTCACCAGCATGCTTGACAGTTGATTTGAGGTGTTTGTGCTGATATGCTGTGTTTGGTTTTCTCCAAACATTGCACTGTGCATTACAGCCAAACATCTTCACTTTGGTCTTGTCTGTCCAAAGGATATTGTTCCGGAAGTCTTGTGGTTTGTTCAGATGCAACTTTACAAACCTTCTTTTTTAGAGAGAAGAGGCTTTCTCCTGGCAACCCTTCCAAACAAGCCTTGTTCAGTCTTTATCTAATTGTACTGTCATGAACTTTAACATTTAACATGCTAACTGGTGCCTCTAGAGTCTGAGATGTAGTTCTTGGGGTTTTTTTGTAATTTCTCTGAGTATAGCACAGTCTGACCTTGGGGTGGATTTGCTGAGACGTACACTCCTGGGAAGATTGACAACTGCCTTGAATGTTTTACCCCTTCCAGATTGATGGGCAGCAACAGTTGCTTCTCTAAAATCATTGCTGATGTCTTTCCTCCTTGGCATTGCATTAACACACCTGAATGCTCCAGACTTCAGACAGCAAACTGCCAAAACTTCAGCTTTTATAGAGGTGGTCACACTTGCTGATTATCAATTAATCAAGGAATTTTCATTAGAAGCACCTCTTAATTCCTATGGAAGCAGTAAGGGTGTACTTAGCTTTTCACGCATGGTTTCTTCTTCTCTTCTAGGCTAGGCTAAACTAGGCACAGCTGGTGAAAGTAGCCCCAGATATTAGTCTGTTTTAGTATGCTTGTCTGTATACATTCAAGGCTATTTGTGCATTTTTAAATGTTGCATGCTGTTTCACACATACACAGAGTGGGATCTCTCACTAGTGAGGGAATGGAAAACCTGGAGATTGCTCGAAAGCTTGGAGGGAAAATCTGTCGCTCTGCCCATATAAGCTGTTCCAGGCCAACTTTCTGTCTTTGCATTGCTTGATGAAAACTATATAAGCTTCAGCTTTTATTGGCACTATTTTTGTGTCTGTAAAAGAAATATATTAACTAACTGGCCAATATGTCGGAAATATAAGTTACTCTGTACTAATTTCTTATTTATAAGAACTATTGTATAAAAACAATATTACACTTGCAGTTGTTTTGTAGTTCTGAATATCATCACAGATGTGAATACCTGTAGCATGAGGCCGTGGCCATATTCAGTGTTGCTTAAGTGTGTAAGAGTGAGATATTTATATAGCTGGGTGTTTTTGTTCCCAAATATCAACTCAGCTGTTATAGACATGAAGCCACAGACCATCACAGCCATGCTGCTGATATTCAGGGAAAAAAAGCACAATTGTGAATATGATATTGCTTCTATACAACAGTTCAATAAACAACAAGTTAATATTGAGAAATGTACATTTTAGAGACAATTTTGCCACTTTGTCTGTTTTTGCTCTGCCAGCGAAAGTAGTTTCAAACAAAGCCACAGCAGAATTAACACAGTGGGTTTGTTATTTGTTTCAGAATGCGTCATATTGTTAGCAGTTGAGTGAATGATTGATAATGATTTATAAAGAATAAATCAGTGTTTTTGAACAATTTGGTTGAATTAATGTTTTAATGATCTAAAGCCCAATTCGGACAGTAATTGTTTCTCACGTGGACGTCTGTAAAAATAAATTTGTATGGAACCTCAGTGATAAAACTCATGCATTCCGATGGCAGTTTATTCAAGGTGGAGGAGTGAGTTTTGTGATCCTACGAACCCGGGAATGCACTGCTTACGTGGTCAGTCACATGGTTCTCAGCTGTAAATAAAACGTCATGTGCTTGGAATAATAAGAACAAATTTAAAATGTATAAATTCATTGTATGGCATACCTATTTCAAATGTTTACAAGCTTTTGTCTTGTTCTTAACAGCTCCTACATGCTGAGATGGAGCAGTGATGAAATATTGTTCTTGTAAATACTTTCCAGTTATTGTACGGTGCTCCACAGTGGTCACAGAGCAATTAAATTATCACATGACCTTAGTGTTCATCAAAAAACAGTAGGAGGGGGATTTTTACACGGTGGTGAGAGAAACACTGACACCAAACATTGACATTCTGGATTTGGACGGCAATAAAATCACAGATTAGCCCTTGTAAATGTTGAAAATACCTTGCGTCCCTATGAGAAACAATTACCGTCCAAATAGGGCTTTTACTTAACAACAATCACTTAACCTACAGACAATCATTATACCTACAGCAAAGGGTACTGAAAAATGCACAGACTGACAGTCTGTCTGGAACACACAAACACAGACAAGAAGAGTGATGCAAACAAAGAAAGGTCCCAGTGCATTTGGACTGTTATTTCAGCAGTCTTGGAATGCTGCTCAACCAATCAGATTCCAGGACCATGACTAAATGTTGTATAACTCTAAATACAGACTAGGACTTTTCCCACTTACAATTGTTAAAGGGTTGGTTCACCCAAAAATGAAATATCTGTCATTAAGTACTCACCCTCATGTCGTTCCAAACCCGTAAGACCTTCGTTCATCTTCGGAACACAAATTAAGATATTTTTGATGAAATCCAAGAGGTAGAAAGCAATGAAATTACCACATTCAAGGTCCAGAAAAGTAGTAAAAACATTGTTAAAATAGTCAACGTGACTACAGTGGTTCAACCTTAATGTTATGAAATGACAAGAATACTTTTTCTGTGCAAAAACAAAACAAAAAATATAGCTGCAAGCAGCAATGATGGGACCAAGCCCCGGCGCCACCGCCACCCCGGTGGCTTCAGGTCAACTGTGCATGACGGGCAATAGGTATTTAAAATGGGTAAATGTAAAGGAATTATGTCAAGATATGAGACTCTTGCTCTTTCCCTTTTTGTCAATACTTTAATCGCTTGCCTTGGCAACACCATTTGAAATATCCAATATCCGATCACAGTTTAACATCTTCAATGTCTTGCCACCAAAGTTTGGTGTGAATCGTATGAATCCCGTAGGAGGAGTATTTAAAAATTAAGATTCTGATTATTAAAAAAAATTCACATTCAAACCTAAATATCTGACTACCTGTTGGTCGGAGCTAATGACTGTAAATTAGAAAGTTGTCCGGCTCATTGAGAGCAATATATGTACCAAGTTTGGTGACTGTAGGTAAAACTACCCCCCCCCCCACTTTTGTCAAAAGGTGGAGCTACAGAGCTCCCTCTCCATGCCTGTTTCTAAGGCTTTGCCCATGTATACTGGCTGACCACTCTGATGTGTGTGTCGAGTTTCATGTAATTTGAAGCATGCTAAGAGCCTCAAAAACACTCTAGAATATTATTACATTTTTATGTGTTGCCATAGCAACAGTATTTAAGATATCTAAAATCCTTTCACAGGTCTACATCTGCCGTGTTTTGTCATTATACTTATGAAGTTTTAAGTGAATCGGATAAAAATGAGAGGGTGATTTCAAATCATTTTGAATGTGACACACTTCATGCTGCCAGTTGGTGGTGCTATAACTTTGACTCACAATAGTCACATCCATGTGATTGGCTTCCTACAACAAACACAGAGCTGAAGTTTTGTCCAAATCAGTCAATGTATGCCGAAGTTATAACACACTTCCTGTTTCCCTTTTTTCACCATATACTTGTTGCCTCGCCACGGCCAAACCATTCGAGATATCAAAAATCCATCCACAATTCAGCATCCTCAATGTCTTGGCTTCATGTTGACCAAGTTTGGTGGTGATCGGATGAATCGCCTAGGAGAAGTGTATCAAATTCCAGAGTGTGCATTTTTTCAAACAGCCCATAATAGCCGACTTCCTGTTGGGCTGGCGTATGACTTAGAGCACGAAAGTTGTTTCATACATATACGTGCAAGTGTATTTGATACACCCCGTTCAAAGGGGCATTGTAAAAAAAAAAAAAATAGCTGCAAGCAGCGATGACGGGCCCATGCCCCGGCGCCACCGCCACCCCGGTGGCTTGAGGGCAGCTGTGCACATCAGGCAATATGCATTTAAACTGGGTGAATGTAAAAGGAATATGTCAAAGTCATTTAAATACGCCACATTTACTGCAGTCAACTGGTGCACCTATGAATTTGAACCATAACGGCCACATCCATGAGATCATTTAAATTTAGATGAATATCTTGTCATTGGATTGTCATAGGTCACTTTCAAATGAGTTATATTTTGAAGCTCAAAATTTTGTATTTCCAGTATTTATCTCAATGTCTTTTTATATTTTTATTAACCTAATTATTAACCTACCCAGTTAACCTAATTATAAAACTATATTGTCAGTGCCCTACAAATGAACTGGTTCTATGCCTTTATTTTGTAATTCAAATGTTCATAGAAAAAGTCAATCCTTAAGGGATTTTTCTTTCATTCACAGCAATGAAAGGGTTAAATTCTAACCATCAAGAGTGAAATAGACTCACACAGACACACATACACACACACACACACACACACACACACACACACACATATATATATATATATATATATATATATATATATATATACACACACACACACACACAGACACACACAGAAAGAGTGAGACTGAGAGAGTGAGGGGGAGGACAGACAGAGGGAGACAGTGATATTCAGAAGATTTAACAAGATTTTAAACAAAAAATAAAATCTAAATTGTGACAGAAAGTAGTATAATATAATATAATATAATATAGTATAATGTTTAAATATACATGCAGATGCAGTGTGGAATAAATGGAAATTATTGCACTTTAAAACACTGTTTAACAACAAAAAAGATTTATCCAACCCTGTTTAAAAATAGGCCTTTGGTGCCATCTTTTGGTTATACAATATATTACATTTGTTTTCATTTCTTGTTCTCAAACAGAGCACTAATTTGATTATTTTTAAGTTACACATACTACATTGATTGAAAAAGAACTCTAATGTGTTTTTTCTTCGCCCTTTCAGGGCTTGGGCCCTAATAATAATAATAATAATCCTAAGGAAAACAATAGGGCCTTCGTCCTTTCAGGGCTTGGGCCCTAATAATAATCCTTGGGAAAACAATATGGCCTTTGTCCTTTCAGGGCTTGGGCAATAATAACTCTTAGGAGAACAATAGGGCCTTCGCCCTTTCAGGGCTTGGGCCCTAATTAAAGCTGCAAGCAGCGATGAAAGGGCCCTCGCACCTGTGCCACCGCCACTTGGTGGCTTTAGGAAAACAGAGCACGGTGGGCAATAAGCATTTAAGTATATAAATATAGGAGGACTACGTCAGTCATTTGTATTTGTCACACTTCCTGCTACAAGCTGGTAGTGATCTGAATATAACTAAATTTTGGCATGTAGATGTCTTCAGGCCAGGGCACTTATCAAACATGTGAAGTTTGAGGTAGATTGGACATTGTATGCTTGAGTTACAACAACTTCCTGTTTTATGACAATATTAGCATGCTTTAGCACTCAGCTAAGTGTTGTTAGCATGTTTTAGAATGTTTCTAGCATGTTTAGCACTCAGTTGCATATATAGTATGTTGCTAGTAGTGCATCGCAGTGTTAAACACATCACTTCCTGTTGCCAGTGGGTGGCGCTATTGCTATAACTGAATATTGTCATGTAGATGTGTTCAGGGCAGGACTCTTCTCAAACATGTGAAGTTTTAGGCAGATTGGACATTGTATGTCTGAGTTACAACAACTTCCTGTTTCGTGGCATTGATCATTAGCACTTGGCCAAGTGTTGCATGATTTAACATGTTTCTAGCATGTTTGGTACTTTGTGGCATATTTAAATGTGTTTCAGGGAGTGAATTACAGTGTAAAGCATGCCATTTCCTGTTTCCAACAGGTGGCGCTATGACTAACTGAATAATTGCATGTAGATGTCTTCAGGCCAGGACTCTTATCAAACGTGTAGTTTGGGGCAGGTTGGACATTGTATCCCTGACTTACAACAGCTTCCTGTTTCATGGCAAAACATCAAACTTTTCCAGGCCGCCACCGACACGCCGTTCAACGAAAACTCAAGATCTTTGCAATTTAACATCGCTAAGACCTTAAGATTAGACTGACCAAATATGATGTTGTTCTGGTTAAATCTCAATGAGGAGTTAATCACAGTGTAAAACATGACATTTCCTGTTGCCTGCAGGTGGTGCTATGAATGTAATTGAATATTGGCATATAGATGTCTTCAGGCCAGGACTCTAATAAAACATTTTAAGGTAGATCGGACATTGTATGCCCGAGTTACAGCAACTTCCTGTTTCATGGCGAAACATCGAATTTTGTCAGGCCACCACGGACACACCCCTCGGCGAAAACTATTTACACAATTTAATGTTGCAAAGACCTTTAGATCAGACTGACCCAATATAATGTTTATCTGATAAAATCTCTAGGAGGAGTTTGTTAAAGTACAATGTCTTGAAATGGCAAAAATTGCTATGATTTTGCTCCCAGGGCCTTTTTTGTAGTTACTGGGCTCTTACGTGTGTCTACCGAATTTCATACTTGTACGTGAAACGTAGCGCGAAGGGCGCTTAATTGAAATTTTGTAGGTGGCGCTATCAAGTCATTTTGCCACACCTAATTCTGAAACCCATATCAGAAATACATTTTCACCACTTCTGACATGTTTCATGAGTTTTCGAGCATGTTTAGGCCCTTAAAAATGCAATTCATTTCAGAGAAGAAGAAGAATTGACCGAGCAATTACAATAGGGTCCTCACACCATCGGTGCTCGGGCCCTAATAATAATAATAATTCTTAGGAAAACAACAGGGCCTCCGCCCCTTTGGGACTTGGGCCCTGGGCCCTAATAACCCTTAGGAGATCAATAGGGCCTTCACCCTTTCAGGGCTTGGGTCCTAATAATAATAATAATAATAATCCTTAGGAAAACAATAGGGCCTCCGCTCCTTTGGGGCTTGGGCCCTAATAACAACTTTATTCAACAAATTCGTCTCTCCACTGTCATTCTCCTACGCTATTTTCGTTGTAAGCGCTTCCAGGTTCTACAACGGTGACTCTGTATTAGTTGACGTCTGTTCACATGAGCAGCACAATGCATGCATGTGATGCTGACGCAGGAGCCGGCCAATAATTAATCAGCGTTCGGACGTAAACACGGAAGCACTGAACTGCGTTCACTGTCAACTGTGTACGAGTCTGACAGGGGAGTGACGAATTTGTTGAATAAAGTCGTTATTTTTGTTTTGTTTTTGTGCACAGAAAGTATTCTTGTCACTTCATAACATTTAAGGTTGAACCACTGTAGTCACGTTGACTATTTTAATGATGTTTTTACCACTTTTCTGGATTTTGAATGTGGTAATTTTGTTGCTTTCTATTGAGGATAAAAAAACCTCTTGGAATTCATCAAAAATATCTTAATTTGTTTTTCCGAAGATGAACAAAGTTCTTACAGGTTTGGAATGACATAAGGGTGAGTACTTAATGACATAAATTTCATTTTTGGGTGAACTAACCCTTTAACCATATTTCATTAGTCTTACTAAAAGCTATTTATCATGCTAAAATTTGTTTGAGTTGTCTGAATGAAGGGCTGGGTATAAATACAGATTTCCCAAATCAGTACAATTCCATTTCACAAGCTATATTTCAGTGTCTGTTTTGCTTACATATGAAAAAGAAAAAAAAAGAATTCTCTGATTTAGCTGCAAATATCACAGGGCAGTGTTTCAGGCGGATTCAAACCAGTAAAACTTTTTTAACTATTCATTCTATGTTGCATTGTATGTTTATTTATTTTGTGTATAAAATAAACATAGTTTTGTTTATGTTTCACAACCCGGGGAAAAATGATTTCTTTTATCATGGCACTGAAGATTCAACGCTGCTCAGAAACAACACAGAAAAATTAAAAAGAGAACCGTACTTGGTACATTATGAAAATATTAATTTTAAAAATGAACAGGGTCTGTGCACAAGTGAGTTAGCTCAGCAGTACAAAGTGATATCTGCTAGACAGAAAGTGTTGTACAATACGTTTTTACACAGCCACTGATAATGGCCACAAAAAAACATTGAAATATCAATTCAGTATCAGGGTAGTTATGAAAATCAATATTTTTACCCAGTCCTATCTGAATGATTAATTCTGTTGTTCTTGTTTTGAAGTAACACACAGATAATGACTGATACCGGTGTCTATTCTTCAGGGTGGGTACTCCATGTTTATTCAGCTGATGCCGATAGTTGTGCTGGTCTTGGTCTCAATCCTCAGCCAGATGTTGGTGTCCACACCTCCTTATAGCCTTTACTCCAGACCGTATGTCATAATACTTTACAATACATGCCTCATACTACCATACAATCTGTGCTTTAGATCATGTGTAATAATGCTTTATGACATATGCTTCACAATACCTACAAACTTCAGACAGTATGTAATAACTGTTTGTGATATGGGGTTAGAAATGTGATGGGTTGCATGCCTGCAACTAATGGATTGTCTAACACTGTTGATTTTATTTAAACACTTTGTGTTGCTAGAAAGTTCAAAAGGCTGACTCTTATCTGACTTGATCGTATTGAAGCTTAAAATTTCACTACTTAAAAGAAAAGAAAAAAAAAGAGAGAGAGAAAAAAAGAATTGGGCCAAGCCAAAAATGGCAAAACACTAAGCTTTTAATTGTCTTAATCACGAATTACTAGTCAGGAAATTAGCAGAATTTAAGCAAAAATGCACTACTTAAAAAGCCATTGCTGTCTGAGAAAAAAAAAAAACATCAAAGGCCAGAATATGGGAAATTTGATTCAATGTGGTTCAGCAGAGTTGTGTGATGATGCTCCAGAGCAGTGTCTTGTGACAATATCTCCTGTCAAGTAGGGCTGTACTCAAGTCTACCTTTGTAGAGTCCATGACAAGTCCAAGACCAGGACTAGTCGAGACCGAGTCCAAGTCAAGACCGAGCGAGTCCAAATGAGACAGTCAAGACAGAGACAGAAAAAAAAAGAATCCTCTTCAAGACCACATACTTAACTATTGATAATTTATGTGATGAGAGAGACAGCATATCTTCTATTCTAAGATAATCATTTTGCATTATTATTTGTAATGATCAAAAAGCATATGCAGAGTAACAACACTGTAAGATCAAATTAGGCCAACAAGCAAAATAATCTGCTTTTGTTTAAGTTTAGCATGTGCAGGATGATGATGCCAATCACATCAGCCAATGTGTTATTATAGGAAATAAATAGAAACGTTTGCTAATTTAGTTGTTATAGCACAAAATGTAAAATATTAAGTTGGCCCCCTAAGTGGGGTAAGAAGGCCCCCTTGGATAAACTTTTACAGAAAAAAAATACTATATATTTATATATTTTTATATATTTTTAAAATATGTAATTATTGTAAAATACTAAATCAACTATTTTAAATTTTATTTTGACAAATTAGATAAATAATTGAATAACCGATGACAAAGCAGAATCCGAGTAAAAGAGATTTGAAAGGTAAAATTATTTAATGTCATCTTACCCCAAGGATCTAATTATATCTTTTTAATAAATACTATCACTATTGATGTGTCCATAAATCCCTCATTAACATACAGACACAAAAATCTATTCACTATTTTCCAGAGACACAAAATTAGATCAGTTAACCTCAAAACTGATTCAGCTGACTAAATCTCACAAATGTAGATATTCAGATGAAATGAACAAAACTAAAAATAGCATAGCCATTTATCAAAAGTGTTGAGATGAGATTTTGTGCCATTTATAGTCAGGGGGGAAAAAAAATTAAGGTGTGGGTGGGGGTCATCTTGCCCAGGGGGCATCTTACCTCATGTTACCCTAATACCTAATATTAAGAAAGAAAATCTGAATATATATATATATTAGGGTTCTAGCAGTTTATACGCATGTACCCTTAAATTCTGAATTTTAATACTGTGCTTTAAAACTGTGTAATGGTTGTGATCTCTGCTCCTTCACATCTAGGTCCACAGGACAGACTGTTAAGAGACAAACAGAGAACCTGCATGTGGACTATTTTGTCACCAGAGATTTCAAATCAGAATATAAGGGCTCAGCTTTACTAAAGATTGAGAAGAATGTAGAGGAGGATTATGTTTCTAATGTGCGCAACAACTGCTGGAAGGAAAGACAGACAAGTATGTGTCATTATTTCTTTTTTACCATCTTATTGTTCTATTAAGGGGTTTATATGCTTTGGTCTTAAATGCTTTGAGGTCCTAATAAAATTAATTTGAAACCATATACGCAAATGTAATATTTTTTACATCATGTCATCCCCTTCAGAAACAGATCTGCTGTATGCTGCTAAGGTCTACAGAGATGAAAGACTACAGCGAAAGGCTGAGCTCATGACCATGGAGAACTGCAAAGAGCTGGACAGATTAAACAACCTGTTCCGTGGTGGATAAACCTCAATCTGAAACTAAGAGACACTTAGGAATATAAGACACCATGGTATAAATGTATTGTTTGGTTGTTGTTGTTGTTGTTGTTGTTGTTTGTTTGTTTTTTTAAAAAACATTCTTATACAAAAAAAAAGTTAAGTCTCTCATCTTCTGAAATATGCTTTGCTCAGAAATAAATTCAGAAAAAGATCATTTTTACCCAGCACCATCAAGCCATTTTTTTTTTTTTTTTAAATCTGTCTCTATTATGTCTGACTTTACTAAACAGTGAGAAATGGGCCTAGAAGTTCTATCACAACCTTTTTTCTTTCTTCTTGACTTTGAACCCAAACTTGCATTGACTCCATGTCAATGTTGTTTTCCTTGCCAAGTTTTAACAGTGCTACTTACTTGAAGAGATCACTATTTTGAATCTTAATGAACCTTAAATTGATGAAATATTAGCTTTTAAATAGAGGACTACTCCGTTCTTATTCGGAACAAAAATTATGATATTTTTAATATCATTCAATTAAAAGTCCACACAACTAAAAATTTCACACATTGAAAAGATACCATAAAAGTAATCCATATGAATCAAACATACAGAACCGCATTAATATAGGCTTTTAATCATTTATAAACATTAAAAAAAAACTCACTTACATAGATTTGACCAAATATGGTAAACATGTAAGCAAAACCATGCTTGCTTGATGTATGAGGTCAAACCTCTTTGGTTCTTGCTCATCAAGCAAGCACAGTTGAGCTTTGATTAAACATCTCAATTCAAATGGATTATTTGGTAACACTTTATAACTTTTGCTATGAATCATTAGTTAAGCATTAGTAAATAACTAATTCATCATTTATAAAGCATTGTCCCTACATTAATAAATTGTTCAGAAAAGAAAAAGAACAAAGCATTTATAGCTGTATTTATAAACTGCTTACTAATGTCTAACAAAGTTTTATAAATTAGCTATTTGCTAATGCTTAACTAATGATTCATAGCATACAATTATTATAAAGTGTTATCGATCATTTTAATGATCTTGTATTAAAGTTTTAGTTGTGTGGACTTTCAATGGATGGACAGAAATGATGAAAGAATACAGTATCTTCACTTGTGTTCTGAAGATAAACAAAAATCTTATGTGTTTGGAACCACATGAGGGTGGGTAAATGATAGAATTTTCATTTTTCTTTTGGTGAACTATCCCTTTAAAAAACAAAATGTTTTTTCTTTGTTTAATCATTTATCTTAAATTATTCTCCTCCCTAAAATTCTATTCATTTAACACTGCTGTGATGTGTTCTGTGTTCTAAGCTGTTATTTTTGAGATATAACATCAGTGACGTGCAAAAGATAAGTCAAGTCACCTTTATTTATATAGCGCTTTTTACAATGTAGATTGTGTCAAAGCAGCTTTACATTGATAACTGGTACATTATTTGGCTGCACAGCAGCTCTTAAAGAATAGTGTCAATGCAGGCAGATCAAAGCACTGTTGAATATCAAATGTCAAGTGCACATGCTACTAAATTGCCTAATTACACCTAGTGAAACAAAATGCTAAAAGTATTCATAGTCAGTGTTGGGGGTAATGCATTACAAGTAACTTGAGTTATGTAATTAGATTACTTTTTCTTTTTAAATTTAGAACAAAATATCTAAGTTACTTTTTCAAATAGGTAACGCAAGTTACTTTGATTTCCCCTGCATTGACTGACAGCTCTCCTGTCATCATGTTGAGAGAAATCATGAGTAAGTGCAGCGGCATGGTGTGTGCTGTGTAAACATGATGGTTATTATAGTTCTAGACTAAATGTGAGCATTCATTTTCTCATCTCACTTGCACAGAAACAGAGTCAGTATTCCTCAAAATGAATAAAACAGTGAAATGCAATCTCAGAATATTATGTAAACCTCCAATAATTAAATATATCAAATTAAACAAATATACTTTATTTAATCTCACTTTATTAACCAATGACTTTGCTGCTGACCTTCGATGATCTAAATCAACTATACTAATAAGCAAAAATGACTTTAAACATCACTTTTTTTTTTTCCTTTTTTTTTGGCTGAACTAAGAGTGTTGAACTTCTGCATCCTATTCTTCTTCAATCCAGAATCACAGCACAGCGGAAAGTTTTGTTTGAGCTGCGCCCTCTACTGTACAGGCATGAATTTGCCTTTTTCTTCAGCCTGAGGCTTATTCATTACAATTTTGTTGTGAAAGGGCCTTTACATTTGCCAAAAATATAACTTTTTTTTATGTTATTATAAAACAAACTAGCAAGCCCAGCCCATGTGAGAAAAAGTAACGCAACACATTACTTTCCATAAAAAGTAACTGAGTAATGCAATAAGTTACTTTTTTTAGGGAGTAACGCAGTATTGGAATGCATCATTTTTAAAAGTAACTTTCCCCAATACTGTTCATAATTGTCTGAAAAAAAAAAAAAGGCTTATAGAACAAGAACTATTTTACAATAATCCTTGCCAAACCTTCTTGCAGATGATTTCTTTTATATCAAATCATAATTAAAGTAACTATTTAAAGTTGCAGTATGTAATATTGACAGCTAGTGGTTGAAATGGGTACTGCAGTCCAAATTCAAAATATTGGAGAGGGTTGTTTCTCCCGCCCCTTCTCCTCAGACTCGACTTAGTTGATGAGTTGATTTATTCACGTTTTAATATACCTCTGGTCATAGTGCTTTTTAGATGGATGCCGAGGCTTTTTAGGTCTGGTAGAATCTGCAATCTCTGACCTAGTTTGTTTGCTGGCTTCCGTGGCTACAATAAACTGTGTTTTCCACCAAATTGCAACCCGGGGTGTCGAAATACTATTGGGAAAATTGGCAGCTAGCGGGAGGAATCACACAGACCAAAACAAAAACAGACATTCCGACACGGAACACACATTTCAAAGTAGAATAACTGGTTGTAGCATTGTTTTTCGGAGAAACAAGTATGTGAACTTAGCATGTTTCCTAAATCTCTGCAAACATGGTATTTTTGTGCTTTAGTACAGTCAAAAAAATTACATACAGCACCTTTAAGTGTTCCTAACCATAAAATGCATCTGGGGAAGATCTCCAATATATCAGCTTTTTTTTCCTTTTTTTTTTCTTTCTGTTTTTTCATTGGACATCCCAGGAATCCCCCCTTTTTATTTAGTTTATTGTTTAAATTACAAGAAACTTCAAACCTGTGTTGCCATTAATACCATAATAAAGTGATATTACACTAGCGATCCCCCCCCCCCCCATTCTATTATGTAATTAAATGGTACATGTTAATACAGGGTATCCGCGGGGCATTAAAAAGCATTAAAAGTCATTAAATGGATTTTGCGAAAATTAAGGCCTTAAATGGCATTAAAAAGCATTAAATTTTATTTCTACAGGCATTAATTTTTTTTAGTTTTGAAGAAAAATAATACTACCAGTTTATTTTGAATAAAGCCTAAATAATGAATAACTTTGATTTGCTGTCGCAAAATATGTACATTGGGTTTGGACAGCGGCGGGCTGGGACCTGGAGACGGAAGGCTGCATCAGTGTTGCCAACTTAGCGCCTTTTCAGACCCCTTTTGCGACGTTTTTCTAAGAAAGCGCATTGTGACGAATATAGCGACTTGTTAACCTGATTCAGCTTCTGAGACCCCCTGGTAGGCTACTACCGCACGAGCGCAAGATCTTGCTTTCCTGTCGCAGGCGCACCTCTTTGGTTCAGCAACTCATTCAGTTGAGGATGTGCGCTCTGTCAGAGAACAAATAAAATTGATACTATTGCTTCTAACCTGAGTGATCATTTTACGTGTACATATAGTCAAAATCACTGCAAATGTCTATCTTATGTGTATGGTGATTTTGTCGGACAACGTCTCGATTATAACTCAGGATTTTAGTGCTGGTTTAACATGTCAGGGCTCGAATTTTACTTTCCCGACCGGACAAGGACCTGATTAAAACATCAATACCAAAAACAAAAAAAACAAACAAACAAAAACACAGCAACTTGGGAATCACCAAAACGCGAGTGACTGATTTTATTACATTTAGTGTTAGTGGCGATCGATAGTGGAAAATAATAGGCTGTATAATGTAGTAGACTACTGACGATAACAAGGTTGCGCTGTTGAGGCTCGCGCAGCATCTGGAGGAGAAATGGAAACATGAGCGAAGCGCACACACACACAAAAAACTTGGTTAAACATACTGCGGTAAAAATTCAAAATGTGGAGTTTTTATAACTTGATACTGGTAAGCAAAACTACACGACCAAGAATGCTGTTTTCCTAAATAGGCTACCATCACGATTAAAAACGTGACACTGATTTCATACAACAGTTCAATTAACAAGTAGTTAATATTAAGCCACTTACATTTTAGAAGGAACATTGACTGTTTTTGTTCTAATTTATCAGCGAAAATAGTTTAAAACAAAGATCACAGCAGAACCAAAGCGCAACACTCAGCCTTGTTTTCATTACTGAATGATTCAGCGTTTTGAACGAATCGGCCATTTGAATGAATCGCTTGAATGAATGAATCGATGACTCACTCATTAAGACGGTTACTTGCCGCCACCTACTGGTGGTTTAGTTTCATTTTTAAAAGTATCATTTCCCCCCCAACATTTCATATTTGTATTTTCAAAAAATATTTAAAACAATCCCATAACATTATTTAATGCAGTTGTAATCAATCAAAAATATGCAGATTTACATGTCAAAGCTGCAATATTCTGAAAGGATATTGCTTCAGAACAAATTTATATTTCCACCACAAAAAAAAAGACAAGCAACTGTTTTACTAGTACAAGTGAATGACCAATTTACGCGTGTCCACATGAGAAGGCTTAATGTCGAGCCCTGTATGTAATCTTAATGGGCCGCGTTTCAGTCACCGTTTCATATTGAATGACAACAAAAACAGAAAAAATATATAGATGAAACAATTGTATTGGGAATTTGGCTGTATTAAAATGTATTATGTGAGCAAAAAGGGTAGCACCAGAGAAGCAAACAAATGTTGGGCTGACACTTGGCAGAATACGAATACAACAATGACATGATGAATTTTCTAATTGCCGTATGTCATCATCTATCGACATTTAGCGGCATATATATATGGCATTAAAAAATTTAAAAATTGGCATTAAAAAGGCATTAAAAAGCATTAAATTAGATTTGATGAAACCTGTAGAAACCCTGTAATAATTGTATATGTTGTATGTACAACTTGTATGTAACAAGTTGTCATTCAGACAATGTTTTTATCCAAAGTAAATTACATTATACTGCTGACACTTTAGTTTAGGGTCCAATTTTCACTATGAACTAACTAGTAACTATGACTTATGCCTCAATAAACTCCTAATTATTGTTTATTAATAGTTAGTAAGGTAGTTGTTATGTTTAGGTATTGGGTAGGAATAAGGGATGTAGAATATGGTCATGCACAATAAGGCATTAATACGTGCTTTATAAGTACTAACAAACAGCCAATATCCTAGTAATATGCATGCTAATAAGCAACTAGTTAATAGCGAGAATTGGACCCATTATAGCTATTACAAGAATAACCCCACGGTGCAGCCTGGGGTTAGATGCCTAGTTCAAGGTAAGGGCACAGGGTCTAGTTCAGGGGTACCCAATCCTGTTCCTAGAGATCTACCTTCCTGCAAACTTAAGCTCCAACCCTGATCAAACACAACTGAATCAGCTAATTAAGATCTTCAGGAGCGCTTGATAATTACAGACAGGTGTGTTGGATCAGGGTAGGATCTGAACTCTGCAAGTAGGTAGATCTCCAGGAACAGGATTGGGCACCACTAGTCTAGTTTCTTCTGGTTTCAGAAGCTCATGTTCCATATTGTGACTTTGTTGAGAGCATGTGACTTTGTTTGTTGGTTCCTTTACCATGTGCTCTTGTATTTTTGGTGTGTTGTGTTTCCGTTTAAGCAAATGGCTTATGATTGGCTACCTATTAAGCAATGAATACAATGTAGAGATGATAAAATTGGGGGATAAGATCATATCTTCTTGACCTAGTAAGAACTCTAACAGCTGCATTTTGGACTAACTGTAGCTTGTTTATTGAAGATGCAGGACTACCACCTAGTAGTGCATTACAATAATCCAGTCTAGCTTTTCTGCATCTGAAACGAGTAACATGTTCCATAGCTTGGCATTGTTTTAAGGTGGAAGAATGTCTCGGTTACTATTGTAACCCTCATTCCCTGAAGGAGGGAACGGAGACGTTATGTCAGAACTGAACTAATGAATTGGGATCTCGCCTGAGAGCCCAATCACCTTTGAGTGTAAACTAAACGAGCCAATGGACATTGGCGTGCAAGATTTGCATCCCACGCTCTGCCCCGCGAAGCGGGTATATAAGGAAGCGCGCTTACATTCGCACATTCAAGTTTGCGCTGAGGAGCCGTGACAATGTGTCCTGGCCATTCAGCGGTGGTACAGCAATTGTGGTGACGGGACGTTACGTCAGAGCTGAACTGACGAATTGGGATCCCTACCAAAATGCCACAATTGCTGCCCCTTCCAGCACCCCCACCTGCTGGGGCGGAGAAAGGACAGGGCCTAATGCAGAGAGAGTGTCGATCACTGCTGTTCCTTCTGACCAATACAGTGAGACTACTGAGTAACACTGGGAAAGTGTACCTATGAAGAGGGATGCTACAAAGACCGCATCCTGCCCGTAGGGAGGTATCATGTGGGAATTATACATATGGACTGGCCAACAGGGCAGTGCTACATATGGAAGGTCTCTGTGGTAGATTCAGCCTAGCTAGGGTGAAGTCAATACTGAGCAGATCAGACTGCAGGGAAAAATGAAATCTACAGTACTGACCCGGGATGTTGGCCTGCTGTCATTCAAGTCAAGTCACCTTTATTTATATAGCGCTTTTTACAATGCAGATTGTATCAAAGCAGCTTTACATTGGTAACAGGTAAATAATTTTGGCTGCACAGCAGCTCTTAAAGAAAATGGTGTCATTGACCAGCTTAAATAAATTCAGTATTGATTCATTCCATTGTAAAAATCAATAGTTATTGATTTAGTTAATTTGTCTATATATCAGCACTGGAGAAAACAGTGATGTCATCGTCCAGCTCAGTTCAGTTCGCATACAATAGTGTCAATGTAGGCAGATCAAAAACATTGTTGAATATCAAGTGTCCCCAACTAAGCAAGCCAAAGGCGACAGCGGCAAGTAACCCAAACTCCAACAGGTGACATCAGGTGACAAACAGGTGATAAAATGGAGGGAAAAAAACCTTGGGAGAAACCAGGCTCAGTCGGGGGCCCAGTTCTCCTCTGGCTGACAGTGAACAGTGCATAATTATTATAATAATAATTATTGACATACAAGGCCAAAATCATTGGGTCGGAAAAGGACCAGTGCCCTGTCAGAATCAAAGCTGTGATTTTTCTGCTTCTGAAAAACAATATAAACACCAAAAGCAAACATTTTCAACGAGACTTTTCAGCCGGAAACTCGCCAATGGTGAGTCTGTTCCACATGACTGACTTCTGTACTCTCCAATCAAAGGATCTGTGTTTTGTTTGCAAACTGTTTGGAGGCATTTCACCATTTTCTGGACCATCTGGACAGTGACTGGAAACACGTGCACAGTCGCATTCCTGATCATGAGAACTCCGAACAACACAGAGAGTGCATGGTAACTTGGGTGTCAAGGACATCTGAAAAGGGGCAGATTGATGTGGGCCTGAGGGATCAGTTCAAATTGGAGCGTCAGTACTGGGAGGATGTGCTAAAAAGGGATGTAGCTACTGTAAAGTTTTTGTCTGAGCGTGGTCTATCATCCAGGGGCGATATTGAGACATTCAATTCCCCCAATAACGGTAATTATATGGGAATACTTGAACTCATTGCTCAATTCGTACTCTGGGTTTGGGCCAAAATTCCGAGCTCGGAGCCCTCCCCCTGGACAGCACGCCAAATACGCATAACTATTTAATTATATGTATATGTGAAATCGTGAATTTTCTATAAGCGTGGATTCCACGCCAGATGTTGTCCATATCGATCAACTCACTTTCATAGCGCGATATCTTTCTCCCGAGGGATATTCTGAGGGAGCGCTTTCTAGAATTTCTTCCTATTACAAGCCACACAGGGAAATCACTTTTTAACTCTGTGATGGCTGAATTAAACGAGCTGGGGACTGACATAAACAATTGTCAAGGACAGTGTTACAATAACCCAGGTGAAAAAAAGTACACTTCCATAATGTACTTAAAGTGCTCTATTTTCGGGCACTAATTTTGTACTTAATATACTACAAATTCTTCTTTAGCACTTCTTAAGATAATCTTGTACTCAACTGTGCTACTCAGCTGTGCTATTTTGAGACACCATGAATATGAACTAAAATGTGCTTTTAACATACTATCTCTGTATTTAAAAAATGTATTTAGTTAACACTTGTAGTACACTTGAGCCTGTGTATGAAAAGAAAGTGTATGAAAGATAGGTTCAAGTGTACTACAAGTGTTAACTAAATACATTTTTTTTTTAATAGAGATAGTATGTTAAAAGCACATTTTAGTTCATATTCATGGTGTCTCAAAATAGCACAGTTGAGTATACTTAGATGTTCTTAAGATTATCTTAAGAAGTACTAAAGAAGAATTTTTAGTATATTAAGTACAAAATTAGTGCCCGAAAATAGAGCACTTTAAGTACATTGTCGAAGTGTACTTTTTTTTCACCTGGGAATGCAAACACCTTGATCTTGATCTCTCAAAAGCTGTGGATTTGGTTGCATCTTTTTAAGGGACTTTGTTGCAGGATTGAGAGGCCATTTTGACAGTTTTGAAACAGCAGCGAAGGGAATGTCACCTACTATTTCACAGGCATACAAAAGTGACTCCCAGAGAAAGTGAACACGTAAAAAACATGCAGATGAACCAGACAAACTTTATCAGGACTAGGAGGTGTTTGGTAGACAGAAGTTTATTGCAGATGTTTTTAATGTGATAAATGACAGAAGAAGTGAATCATACAAAGAGATCACTAACCTTTTCACATTCTTGAATAATATCCATACTCTCTTTGATCAAGAACTTTGTTCTTGTGATAAATTTCAACAGAAGTATAATACAGACTTACAAGAAGTTTTTGCTGACAAGATTGTGCATTTTGCAAAAAAGAAAGACAGCATCAGCCAGGGAATTGCTGCAAGAAATAAGAGCAAGGGACCTTCAAAATGTTTTTCCAAATGTGGATATAGCCTTGAGAATATATCTCACCTTACCAGTCACGAATCTGTCAGGAGAGCGCTCCTTCTCAAAATTATCTTTCATTAAATCTCGATTGTGGTCAACAATGGCACAAGAAAGACTGAGCCATCGAACACGGATGTCCCTGGAATGCAACTTTGGATTTTAATGATATCGCTAAGGATTTCTGCTCCACTAAAGTTAGAAAAAAGACTATTTAATGGTAAGACCCTATTTAAAGGGATAGTTCACCCAAAAATTAAAATTCTGTCATCATTTACTCACCCTCATGTTGTTACAAATATGTATGAGTTTCTTTCTTCTGCTGAACACAAAAGAAGAATGTTGGTAACCAGACAGTTGATGGCACCCTATTTACTTCCATAGTAGGAAAAATACTATGGAAGTAAACAACTTGAGGGTAAGTAATGACAAAATTTTATTTTTTGGGTAAACTATCCCTTTAAAGTATTCATGGTAAAGTACTCATTGCGGAAGTATGACAGAAGTATGACAAATGTTTTGCTGATTTTGGAAACCTGTTTGTTTGGATTTCATATCTGGAGTTAATGCATTTATGTTTTTAATGTGTTAAAAAGCCTGGAATATTTAGTATGCAGACTTGTGCTTGTATAAAATGGAGATTTGTGAAAATATAAGAATAATAACAATAACAAATAATAATTATTGTGGTAGAAGACACTGTGGCATGGCAATCAAATGAAATCGGGCCCTTGTTGTTGCTATAGCCCCAGGGCCCAATATGTTCTTAATCCGGGCCTGGTGCTGAGGCTCCCCTTGGTCAGGGAGTAAAACAACTGGCAGTGGGATGTGTCCGGGGAAGCAAACAGATCTACCTGTGTGGCCCCGAAGCATCTCCAAATCAGCTTGACCGTCTGAGGGTGGAGTTGCCATTCTCCCGGGAGTGTGGGCTGTCGTGAGAGTTCGTTGGCTGCACGATGGAGCTCGCCTGGAATGTGAACGGCGCAAAGCGACTTCAGATCCATCTGACTCCAAAAGAGGAGATGCAAGGTCTGACCACGGGCTGAAGGTTTAGCGGCAGGCCGGGGTGACTGTCACCCGGTGCGTGCCGCATTGCCATGCCCATCTCGGGACTCTGCAGTGAAGCCAGTGCTAAAGCGATCTCATATGAAGCAACCCGAGCGGCGTGTTTGGTCTCTATGAACTCCAATCCTTGTTCTCAATTTGTTAATTTACATTACATTTTGCTAACTCTGTGACACATTGGTATTATAAGAATCTAGAAGGTTCATCTCTCAAACACCCAATCCAATGTCTTATGCTAATATCCTGCTAGAGGACAAAGAGTCGTAAAAGTTCCCTCCAAAGGAACAACTCCTTATTGGCTCAGTCACCTCCAGAGGGTGTGACATCTTCACACTTTAACACTCTGGAGTCGGGAGGTATCGCCGGCGATACCACCTCGGTTTTTTTCTTACCAGTGTGAAAGAGACTCAAAATACTCAGTCAATGTTGCACATACAATTAAGAGTTATACACCATTTTAATCTGTGAAATATCTTCTTTTATTTGCGTACACTCAGAGTAAAAACAAAATGTTGTGCTTTTTGTCAAATAAAGAAAACTAACATGATGCGTGATCTGTCGTCTCCCTCTGAACAAAGTCCAATCTGATAGTTCTCAGAAAATGAACTGTAACTTAGTGAATACTAATCACAAAAAAATTAGACTTATGTCTAAAGAAACGTTGAATTGTCAGATTTTAAATCGTGTAAGTCAAATCGAAAACAAAAATTCTCTGTTTATGTAATCTGTATGAAAAAAGAGCCATGTCAGACACCCGTGATTCAGCTCATTATACGCTAATGCGGCCACGCCCACGGAGCGAGCGCTATTCAGACGCAAATTCTGAGGCAATACATGTATACAATGTCGCAATCGTGTATTTATTGTCTTAAAAAGTGTTTATCTGCATGTTATAGCCATGGTTAGCGATCTCTGGAAGCCTCTGTTAGTTCCTGGAATGTCACATGGTATGTCTGTTCTTCATTAGGAGTCATTTGTGGACTAAATGTGCACAGAGCGTCCTCCGGCTGCAAGTATGAATTGAAAACACAGTATCCAGCGCTCATAGTGATGACAATAAATATTGAATAAATATTACTCCTCTGTATAGAAAATTGACATAAACATGAGAATCCATCAATATTTCTCCAAATGTGCATGCTTTTAAGCATATTAAGAAATTATGGTCAATATAAGATTTTAAGAGTCAAAATGTGAAGCTTGAGTCTTAGATCTTTTTAATGATGTATAGTTTGTCAACTGCACATTAACATTTAGGTTATATAATATAACAAATATAGTAGCCTATATGAAATGCCATAGAGGTAGGAATGTTCAGATGCTTTGCATCACAGAAATACATTATATTTTAAAGTATATTAAAATAGAAAACCATTATTTGGTTAGAGACTTGAGACTCCTTTTAAAAACATTAGTAATGTGTTCAGTCTTTTGACTGGTACTGTAATTTAACATAGGCCTATACAAAATTTTCTTCACATGATGTGCAATAATACGTGCATGCATGAGATCACAAAAATCATGTTTGTTTTTTTGTCAAGAGTGGACATTAATCCTGTTATCAGCATGATCACAGAGGGTTTTTTCACATAGCCTACCTGACTGAAAGGCCTCATTATGCAGCTCATTATGCAGATCTTTTGTCTTCTCAGGTGTGAATCACAGCATTATTCATGAAGATTCACGCCTCCACGCATACTGTGTTTCTTGACAAAAAGTGTCTTAGAAAATTTAAATCTCTCTATTGTTTTATATGAACAAGTAGGCAGGATAATTTTTACATCATTTTGAAGCAAAAACTCTTGTCTACAACCTCCAATACCCAGAAGTCTTGTGAACACAGATTTAATATATATTTTTTGGCCTTCAGTGACTTAAGTTTTTTGTTTTTTCAATAACCACGCATAAACGTTATTCCTTCAAAAACACAAACATGTACATACATGTTCCTCACATATTATGGTAGCCTAGTTTGTGCTGAATACAGTGTAATGACACTTTTTCCATTAATATGTTTATGAACAACTGAAAAAAGCACAAATGTCAGGGCATGTCAAAACTTCTCCAGGGCCCCAAAAATCCTCAGACCCCAGAGGGTTTTAAAAATCACTGATCACAAGATCACGTGCAGTTCCTTTTCTGATAAACTCTGATGTAAAGATGATGCTGAGCTAGAAGTCTGCTAAGGACCCCCAAGCTTGTGCCAGGCTGCAGCCTTGTCTTTCCATTCACCAAAGATCTTCTGACTCCAACTGGTTCTCTCTCATCAAGACAACATCAGCAAAGATCAACGGGAGCCTCCACAAATTGCATCAGGACAGTTTAATTCAAATATGTGAGACATGCAAGTGTCAAACTTAGTCTCATTATTTGATACATTAAGTATCCTTATCCCTTTTAAAGAAGGGTGTGATAGAACTAAACTGATGGTTTGCTCAAGGCTGTTGATCTGCTGAATTTCAAACAATGCTATAACTTCTTGCTTTCCTGTATTCTGCTTCAGCTCTCTTTCCCTTGGTAAATTGTATGCATGTATGTGTATGAACGTTAGAGTACTTTAAGTGTTCAGTGTAGTTAATAAAGTCTTGTTCATGTCACAAGTAAAGTTGTCCGTGTTTCATGCTCATATACTGGAGTCTCTAATCATGCTCTGAGTAGTACCGTACATTAAGAATATTATTTCCCATAACCTGGAAATGAACATTTCTTAGATTTAATAAACAATTAACCAAGTGTTCACTGGACAAACAGGTTAATTGATTGTAATATTAATTTTACTACTTCAAGTTAATTCTAATAACTGATCCAACTATTTATAATTAATAAATATTTGGGGGGCATGGAGAGATCAGAATGGGGGGCGCAAATTGTTTTCAAGAAAAAAACAGACAGGGCAGCATTTGGGTACTCTGTGTATTTTACTGCTTTTCAAGTACAATGTACATAAATAGGGAAAAACTCGCTCTACATTAGAGGTGTGTGAAATCAGGTTTTTTGATCGTGGACGATTAAAATGTCTCCACGATGTGCTTTTGAAGAAATATCGTAGCTACAGCGCACATTCTATCAGTTGCAGTTCTGGCGCCTCCGTCCCAATACTGTACAACACGACGTGCATTCACATCACGTTAACGCAGCGGTAGAGTTAAACTCACGGGACACTGCACTTATTCGCAACCACGAAATTGTTTGCATGTGCTTTAAAGCCTTGCCGGTTAAACATTTAATTCGCGCGCTGTTCTGGTATGCGCTTTTTCCGAGCGCATACATCCGAAGCGCACGCGCACCAAAGCCTGTGCCTGATTACTGGACTAGTTATCGATTGCGTCCGATCGCGCAAAGGCGAGCATGGCCCCCCCAGAAAGAATTTGTGCCCCCCCCCCCCCCAGTTTTCTTAAAGGTAGCCTATAAGTGAATTATTTAAACCGTTAATAGATAATTAATTGGCGGAGCATTGCACCGCCTGTGCACAGCTAATCATAAGGTGTGTGCTTGACTGTATCAGTTTCTGACTTAAGCAGTGTGTGCCATCAAAGTTGGCCTACCGCGGGAGCGATTCACGAACAGTCGTCGCAGTTTCTCCAGGTCGGCTGCACGAGCTCTGATGACGACGACAGTTAATCCGTGCGTTTCATATATATTCTGACACATTCAGTTCCGATAATGCTCACAAATCGTGCTTTAAACTCTATTCATGTAACATTAATGCTATAGCATATTGTCATAGGCCTAAAAGTAGGCCTAATGTAAATTATGTTTTCAACAATAGCTGTGTTTATCGGCCTCGATGAGCGTGAGACTCCCGGCCTGAGATTGTGTCCCAGACGGAATTAAATAATTCGTGAATCTTTGTAAATTTCGTGGCTTAAACAGCGGGAAAATTTACTGTAATGCAGTTCTGTGGATGTTTTGCCCTGGCAGGGTTATTATAGTTAATTAACAAAAACAAAAACTATTAAAACATTTATGCTAATCGAAATAAACCTGAAATATAAGAAAATATAAATATTAGTTGAAAATCTTTAGAAGTGTTGCCTTGTCAATATAATTTCGTTTTTTTCCCCCCTGACTTTCAACCGACGCGATCATTATCTTTTCATTAACCCACAAGATTAGCCTATATTAAATTAGAATTAAGTGAAATTAGAATTGATAAGTGTATGTGCACCATTAAAAAAAAATCCCAGGGGTTTAGTTTTAGCCTACATGAACAAATAGCAGAATAAACAACAGAACATGAGGATTCTTCATCATTACGCACCTGCCGCGCTTCTGTGAACGAAAAAAAAATAGGATTAAATCATATAAAAAGGAATAAATAGCCTATGTCTATGCGCGAAATTTATTTCACTTAAATAATTAACATATTAACAAAATGAAAGGGAAAAATGCGACAATAGACTAGGCTATATGAGTTTCGGTTCATTTTTGAGAAGTTCACAGAAAGGAAACTCATTGTTTATTTTACGAGCAATGTTTTGTTTTTATTGTGAGTGTAGAAAAATAATAGGCCTATTTAACCCTTCACAGATTTGAATGGTGTTACATAAATGTGACCGTAAATGTCTGAGTATTTTAAGTTGTTTCCGCTTTTATAAGAAAATTCAAGTGATCGCGCCGGCGCCTTACGCGCACACACAACATCAGTTTTAGTAACTTGACATCGCAGCCTGTTAATTGTCATAATAACATACATTCAGCAAATATATAAAAATTTACACTGCTCATTTTAAGTAGTCTGTGTACAATAAAAGCGTTTAAATATAGTTTAGCCTCCAAATACATCGTGAATATGGAAACCTAACATGATGCGCGACCTGTCATCTCTCTCTGAATGAAGTCCAATCTGATACTCCCTCAGAAAATGAACTGTAACTTAGTGAATACTTATCACACAAACATGAGACATAAGAAACGTTGAAATGTCAGGTTTTAAATCATGTAAGTCAAATCGAAAACAAATATTTATGTAATCTGTTTGAAAAGAGAGACATGTCAGTCCTTTTGCAAGTCAGCTCATTATCCGCTAATGTGAATACGCCCACGGAGCGCGAGCGCTTTTCAGAAGCAAATTCTGAGGCGATCAAATCAACAGAGTGAATGCCACTCTCGTCAGCTCGGAAAAACGCATCAAGCTTAGTCAGTTTCATGTACTTTTCATCGTTTTGAGATGCGCTGAGGAATAATTCTAAAAGGATTTACCTAAATGGAAGAGCATGACTGGATTCAATTCCATTTCGAAGATCAACTTGCAGTGGATTGTGAAAGGTAAGTTTTTTTTATCCCTAAATTATTTATACTAATCGCGATATAGACTCGTGTTTGTCAATATTAAGCCGCAAAAACACTGTTTAAACATGAATCCTGCATGTTCTGTGTCTCTGTGTGAATGATTATTGGCTTTTCCCAAAAAATATTGCTATACTGAGATGAGTGAAATCGACTGAAATATGTAATAAATACTGAAATAAAATGTGTTAGCAACATATTAAACTGCACATTAACATTTATAGGCTTTATAATATAACAAATAAGATACATAAAATGTCATAGCAATATGAATGTTTAGACAATATTTCTTTTGGCCTGTTTTGGACAGATTATGAAGAGTTTACTGTAAAATAGCCTATATAGTGCCACATCAATGAAGCTTTCGTTCGCAAGGAATGATGAAAGCTTTGCATCACAGAAATAAATTATATTTTAAAGTATATTAAAATAGAAAACCATTATTTTAAATTGTAACAAAATTTCACAGTATTGTTTTTTTCTGTATTTTTGATCAAATAAATGCAGGCTTGATGAGCATGAGACTTTTTTCAAAAACATTATAAAATAGTAATGTGTCAAATTTTTTGACCGGTACTGTAATTAAAAGTATAGGCCTATAGAAAATTTTCTTCACATGTGCAATAATACATGCATGCATGAGATCACAAAAATCATGTTTTCTGTTAAGAGTGGACATTATATTAACATTAATATAATAGCTGATATGATCCTGATATCAGCATGCTCACAGAGGGTTTTTTTCTTTTATCTCACAGATTTGAGAATCATAGTGACCAAATATTTGCCCACATTGGACTGCATGAATATGATACTGAGATCACTGACTGGAAGCAGGAAAGTTTTTTTTCTTCTTCTTCTTCTTATTTTTCTTTTTTTTTTTTCTCCAGTGCAGAAACACCAAATGCCAGGTATGTGATGTTCACTTATATCTTTGAACAGGATTTATTTCCAGGTATAACTGTGTACTCAAAATGTGTCTTTGACTCTCATTTATATAGTTAATTATATTTTAAATAAACTTTAAACAAATGATATATTTCTTTTGTCATTGTATTCTTTCTTAGTTGACTCAGTCACATTCCTGACTGAATGGCTCATTATGCGGCTCATTAGGGGCAGGGTCTTAATCTCCTCAGGTGTGAATCACAGCATTATTCATGAAGATTCACGCATCTTTGCATACGGCCTGTGTAAACAAAAAGTGTCTTAGAAATTTAAAATCAATACATTGTTTTATGCGTCCAAGTAGGCAGGATAATTTCCATATCAATTTGAAGCAAAAACTCTAGACTAAAATATACAGTTCCCAGAAGTCTTATCAAAAAATTTTTTTATGTATGTTGAGGCCTTATTTCAGTGACTTATTTTTTTTGTTTTTTCAAAAACCACGCATAAACGTAATTCTCTCAAAAATACAAACATGTACATACTTGTTGCTCACATATTATTGTACCCTAGTTTCTGCAGAATACAGTGTAATTAGACTTTTGTCATTAATATGTTTATAAACAACTGAAAAAAGCACAAATGTCAGGGCATGTCAAAACTACACCAGGACTCCAAATCAGCCTCAGACTCCAGAGTGTTAATGTTAATAAAACAACAAAAGACAAAATCACTCACTGCTCTTAACTGAGAACTTTATTACAGTAGCTTTAATAAGAATCAATGTATAATTTATACAGTGAAGTCTAGTGTTTTATTTTTATATTTGTTTATTCAATTTCTTACATGAATGCTATACTGTTAAATACACCTACTGTAGCTGAAAAAATAAACCACTGTTTATTTCATTTGTATATTATGTTGTGTATATGTAATGTGTATCTTTGTTCTTATTTTTTAACAACAAAGATAAAATAATGACAAAGATTTTTATCTTCACCCACTTTGGCCTAAATGCCTGCCATTCTTTTTTTATTATTATTATATATTTTGTTACCTTGTAAGGCTTTGTTTTTTAAAATAGGGAAATTAGTTTGGCAAATAGTAATCTATCTATCTATCAACTTTAAACTACTTTAAACTGAAAACCTTCAAACTTCCTGGTCAGGCTTTCTCAAGCCAACTTCAAAGTTTGTCTTGATTAACTTTTTTTATCTAGTTTAAAATGTTTGCTAATGGGGATAAATTTGTCTCAGGTCAAACATTTGATGTAATACTACACAACATAAGGGGAGGTATGAACCACACATACACACACACGCACACAATTCAAAAAGTTCATTGAAAAAAATCATTCTCTTCTTTTAAAAGATTATAAATGAAATGATTATAAATTAAATATGTGATTATCTATGTCAGAGAGATGTCGTAGTAAGACGTCCGGATACTGCACCGGATTTGCACATCATGTAGACGTACAGATATGGTCCTGGACCGACCGACGCAATAATAGGTGTGTCCCAGTGTGAAGGCTGCATACTTTGAAGTGCCCTAAGGGGGTGGGGCCTTTGAAGTGTAGGACGGTCGAAACAACAAAACACAACACAACTGCACAACAAAACCCTCCCAAAAGTAGCGTAACAGCACAAGTGTAAAAGTAGCCCAATTCCAGACGTGGCAACAATGACCCGAGCGGCGTTACATGGCCTAGCAGCTGTGTGACAGCTAACAGCGGACGTTTGTTAGGGGATTTTAAAAAGACAATTGGATGCAGTAAAGTTTTTTGTTTTATTTGCTTTTTATGACTTTTTATTGGATTTTGACATGCTTCAATTCCGGCGACGACGGGACACCGGACCATATAACCAGATAAAATATGTATATATATATATATATATATATATATATATATATATATATACAGTTGTGGTCAGAATTATTGGCACCCTTGGTAAATATGATCAAAGATGACTATAAAAATAAATCTGCATTGTTTATCCTTTTGATTTTTAATTAATAAAATTAGCAAAAATCTAACCTTTCATTTAAGGAAAAGAATTGAAAGTGGGGGGAAAATCACAATATGAAATAAATGTTTTTCTCCAAAACACGTTGGCCACAACTATTGGCACCCCTAGAATTTTTTATGAGTAAAATATCTCTGAAGTATATTCCCATTCATATTTAAATTTTTTTAGCACACCAGGGTGATCATGAACATGAAATTATCCAGCCATGACTTCCTGTTCCACAGGAGTATAAACATGAGGAAACACAAAGGCCAAATTCCCTTAATCATTCATCACAATGAGTAAAACCAAAGAATATAGTTCTGATGTGCAGCAAAAGACTGTTGAGCTTCACAAAATAGGAAGTGGCTGTAAGAAAATAGCTAAAGCTAAAGCCCATTTCCACTATCAGGGCAATAACTGGAAGAAGTTCCAATCAACTAAAGATGTTACAAATCTGCCTGGAAGAGGACGTGTGTCTAAATCGTCCTAATGCGCGGTAAGGAGGAAAGTTTGAGTGGCCAAAGACTCTCCAAGAATCACAGCTGGAGAATTGCAGAGATTAGTTGAGTCTTGAGTCTCAGAAAGCCTAAAAAAATGATCAAACAGCACCTACATCCCCATTGTTTGGGAGGGTTTCAAGAAAAATCCTCTGCTCTCATCCAGAAACAATCTCCAGCATATTCAGTTGTCAGACAATACTGGAACTTCAAACGGGACCGGCGTCTATGGTCAGATGAAACTAAAAAAAAAGCTTTTTGGCAGCAAACCCACCAGATGGGTTTGGTGCACACATGGATAAAAAGTACCCCATGCCCACGGTTAAATATACTGCTGGATCTTTAATGTTGTGGGCCTATGTTTCTGCTGGAGGTCCTGGACATCTTGTTCAGATACATGGTATTATGGATTCTATCAAATACCAACAGATAAAAAATCAAAACCTGACCACTTCTGCTAGAAATCCAATAATGGGCTGTGGTTGGATCTTCTATCAGGACAATGATCACAAAAATGTGTCACTGAGCACAAAATGAAGCTTCTGCCATAGCCATCCCAGTCCCCTGACCTGAACCCTAAAGAAAATGAGTGGAGTGAACTGAAGAGAAGAAGCACCAACATGGAGATGGGAATCTGAAGGATCTGTAGAGATTCTGCATGAAGGAATGGTCTCTGATCTCTTGTCAGGTGTTCTCTAAACTCATCAGGCATTATAGGTGAAGACTCAGAGCTGTTATCTTGGCAAAAGGAGGTTGCAAAAAGTATTGAATAAAAGGGTGCCAATAATTGTGGCCAACGTGTTTTGGAGAAAAACATGTGATTTTCCTCCCACTTTCAATTCTTTTCCTTCAATGAAAGGTTAGATTTTTGCTAATTTTATGAATTAAAGATCAAAAGGATAAACAATGCAGATTTATTTTTACAGTCATCTTTGATCATATTTATCAAGGGTGCCAATAATTCTGACCACAACTGTATATATATATTACTGTTTAACCATTTAAGGTCTTAACAGCCTGTGCCATCCTCCACAACATCTGCCTTGGTGACATCATGGAGGACTCAGGAGGTCAAGGAGGAGGTCAAGGAGGAGCTCAAGGAGGATGTGGCAGAGGATGAGAGAGACCATGGTTTGGAGACAGCCAGTGGTGCTCCCTGGCGTGACCAGCTGTCTGCAGCGGTGTCTGCCCTGGAGGAGATACACGCTGACCATGACTATTTGTCACAGGCAAGTAAGACAATTGTAAAGTTACAATGCCCAAGACAAAAACTGAATGGACTATAGAACGGTTTTGCATGTTGAAATATTTATGGCTTGATTGGAGTATGCGAGATAATTTAATTTATTCTTCCCTCTTTCTAAAAACATCTCAGCGACATGACAGCTGTCGATTGTGTCAGCCCTAAAAACCTGTTGGTAGACAACGCAGTGGACAGTGGAAATATGCACTCAAACACTCTGGAAACCATCCCAGTTGTTGTCCCACTGGCAGAGAGGCCTTACCAGGGTTGTGGAGCCCATCCAGGTCCAGCAGCTCCACCAGGGTCTCCCTGCTCAGCTGAATGAAAGTGTACACAAAAATGTTTTGTTCTGTTTTACATACTGTTAATTTGAAATTGCATGTTGTTTTTCTAATGTTAAACCTAAGTTGTTGTAAATAGTTGTAAAAATTACTTTGAGTAATGTAAAGAACAATTTGTTTTAATGTAAAAAAAAATAATTTACATGACCAAAAAAAAAAAAAAAAATCATTTAAAAATTATAAGATGCATTAAAAAAATAACAGACTGTCCACCTTATTACGACCTATATTTACGTTTTAAAGTCATGCGCCCTCTAGCTGGCGTAAAAATAATGACAGTGTCGTGTTACGTCTGTCGTCATGAAATGACGTATGACTATCGTTATGAGCACATGAGTTCCCTGGGATCGAACCCATGATCGCATGATCGCATATTGTTATATATTGCAATGCTCTACCATTTGAGCTACGCGAAACCCGAAACATGACGCAGATAAAAGGGAACAATGCATTAAAATGAAAGTGTCGTGTTGTCAATAGGGGCGCAACTTTAGCAAACGCTCCTATAATAATAATAACAATAAGTTTTATTTATATAGCGCCTTTCCAGGGCTCAAGGACGCTTTACAATTATCAAGGAAGAGATAATACAAGTAGACAATGATGAAAACAATAATGGAGAGGGAAGCATACAGAAGAACAGAGTCAAATACAAAAATACAAAACAGGACTTAAGAGACATAACATTCAGAGAAATATTAGTAATAATGCAGAGCAATCAATTCATCAAATCAGAGGTATAACATTCAGAAAACAGGTGAGTTTTGAGTAAGGATTTAAATTCAGAGATATTATTAACACAACAGAGTGAGCGGGGGAGAGAATTCCAGAGTTTGGGTGCGATAGTACTGAATGATCTGCCCCCCATTGAAGAGAGGCGATGCTGAGGGACAACGAGAAGGCCAGAGTCAGAGGAACGTAGTGAGCGAGTCGGGGTGTAGGGGATGAGCATATTACAAAGATAAGAGGGAGCCAAGCCATGGAAAGATTTGAAAGTGAGCAGGAGAATTTTGAATTTAATACGGTAGGCAACTGGAAGCCAGTGGAGATCATATAAAATTGGGGTGATATGAGCAGAACGCTTGGTATGGGTGAGTATTCTAGCAGCAGAGGTTTGAATGTATTGTAATTTGGAAATGGAGCTGGCAGGTAGACCAATGAAAAGGGCATTACAGTAATCAAGGCGTGATGAGACAAATGCATGGATGACAGTTTCAGCATCTTTGTTACTGATGAAGGGACGGAGTTGGGCAATGCGACATAGATGAAAGAATGCAGATTTGGTAATAGAGGTAATATGAGACTGAAAGGAAAGGGTGGAGTCAATGATTACACCTAAATTTTTAACAGTATTGGATGTTTTGGTGTGAGAACCAGCAATTTCACAGGTGAAATTGGTAGAAATATTGCTGGTAAGTGAGGGAGTTCCAATGAAAATAATTTCAGTTTTGTCCAGGTTGAGTTTCAGAAAATTTGAATTAAGCCAATCTTTTATGTCTCTCACACAAGCGGAGATTTTGTCAGTTTGGGGAGGTAGAGTAGGTGTGCAGAGTGAGTATAATTGAATGTCATCAGCGTAAAAGTGATAGTTAAGACCATGATGTTGTAAAATCTGACCTAGTGGTATGATGTAAATTATGAATAATAAAGGCCCGAGAACGGATCCCTGGGGAACACCTCGCTTCAGGGGGACAGTAGGTGATCGAAAATCCTTAACTGAGATGTAGAACTGTCTGTCAGAGAGATAGGAAGAGAACCAAGAAAGAGCAGTACCAGAAATACCCAAATCAGAGAGACGAGAAACAAGTAATTCATGGGAGACGGTATCGAAGGCAGAGCTGAGGTCAAGTAGCAGAAGTATAGACAGAGAACCAGAGTCACCAGAAAGCAGTAGATCATTCACTACCTTTACAAGTGCAGTTTCAGTACTATGGAGGGGGCGAAAACCAGATTGAAAGGGATCAAAGAGATTATTTTCAACTAGAAAAGACTGGAGTTGGGAGGCAACTGTGCTTTCCAGTAATTTAGCTATGAAGGGTAAATTTGAAATAGGACGATAATTAGATAGAACTGAGGGGTCGAGGTTGGGTTTCTTGAGAACAGGGGTAACTGCAGCAGTTTTGAGAGGTAGAGGAAATGAAGCAGAGGTAAGAGATGTATTGATGAAGTGAGAGATAGGTGCAGAGATGGAAGAATGGGTCGTATTTCAGGGAAGTGACAAACGATATGGGCGTATTGGTTGGAGAACATGTTGAAAAATAAACAATGTACAGAACATTTATTTCTTTTATTTACATGTGAACATACATAAAAAATACAAAATGTATAGAAATTACTCAGGCTCATTTACAAATAAATTACATAAAAATAAATAGAGTACACAACTCATTTCTAACTTGAATCACAAAAATAAACTGTACAGCAATTAGGTTGTTTCATTGACAAAGTGACAATTAAAAAAATAAGATATCGAAAAATTTTAATGTACCCATTTTTCCACTGTTTTCTCTTCTTGAGAGAATGGTTAATAAATTTATTTGTTAGCCATTCTCTCAAGAAGAGAAAACAGCCTCTCCATTCTCTCCCTGCATTCCTGTGCTCTTCTCTCCTCTGTCTCTCTCTTTAATTTTATGTCCTCCCTTATTAGCTCCACCAGCTTATCCTCACGGCCTCTTTTTTTCTTGTTTTTCTTGTCTGGTGTTGGTGCTGGCACTGGCTTCTCCTCATCTTGGTAGCCCACTGCTGAATGCCATGTTCTTTGAATATAAATTCTGTTGTCACCTGTGCACAATTAATTTTGGGATAGGGTAGGCTACGAAGGGTCCATCTATGGCTGCGTTTCAGTTCATTTTTTTTATGCCCTTCCCTCGCTAACTTCCCTCAGTCTCGTTGACTCGGATGTACGTCACTGGTTACGTTGCACAAGTGCCCACTACTGGCGGAACCTTTGCAATGGGCTGAATTGGAATGTCCTAAGCCCTTAATCACCTGGAATCCCCTATGAAGTTGATTTATTACTTAATTTTTTTCCCTTATAAAATTGTTTAATGCAGCATTCTATATGTATATAGGTGTGTTTGGGTTGTTTTAAATATTAAAAAAAATAATATATCATAGAGTGGGGTAAATTAAACACGATATGCGGTGACGTCACAATCGTGTTGCATTGTGGTATATGGAGCTGCCTGAAGTGTACATATGAAGTAGACTCACTCCCTCAGTCAAAATCGAGGGAGCAAGGGTCTGTCCATATAAACTTCCCTCCTCCACTTCACGAAGTGGAACGCACTTCAAAATGGTGGCAGGGATTCCCCCCAGGGGAAGTGCTTAGGGAAGTTCGCGAGTGCGTGTCTAAAATTGGAGTGGAACGCAGCCACTTAGGCTGCATTCCAGTTCGTTTTTTTATGCCCTTCCCTCGCTAACTTTCCTCAGTCTCGTTGACTCGGATGTGCATCATTGCTTACATTGCACGAGTGCCCACCACTGGCGGAACTCGTGCAATAGGCTGAATTGGGACGTCCTAAGCCCTTGATCACTTGGAATCTGCTATGGAGTTGATTTATTATTTACATTTTTTCCTTATGAAACTGTTTAATGCAGCATTCTATATACATATAGGTGTGTTTGTGTTGTTTTAGATATTTAAAAAAAAAAAATATATATATATATCATAGAGTTGTTTGTGGTGGGGTAAATTAAACGCGATATGCAGTGACGTCACAATCGTGTTGCATTGTGGTATATGGAGCTGCCTGAAGTGTACATATGAAGTAGACTCGCTCCCTCGGTCGAAATTGAGGGAGCGAGGGTCTTTCCATATAAACTTCCCTCGTCCACTTCATGAAGTGGAACGCACTTCAAGATGGCAGCAGGGATTCCCCAAGGGGAAGTGCTTAGGGAAGATCACGAGTGCGTGTCTAAAAGTGGAGTGGAACGCAGCCTTAATCCCTTCGTTTGCCTGAGAAACGGAGGTCGCCTCCGATGTGTAGGCTATTTGACAGAAAAAAAAAAGTGTATTCGACAGTAACATCAAAGAAACTTCATATAAACTCATTTATAAATATTACCATTGTAACTAAAATCTTGTAAACAGATTTAATCGTGATATTGATATATTTTGTGAATTTTGTGGTTTACATGGTGAAACATTTTATCATTTATTTTGGAGTTGTCCTCATTCAGTTTGTTTCTGATTTCAGTTCTTTTATTAAGGCTTACATCATGCCCAGCTTTTAACTGTGCTTTAAAAATGTTTTATTTGTTTTTTTCTCCTATGACAAATTTTATCATAAGGAATATTATTTAATTAATCTGCTGCTTTAGTATTCATAAATGTAAATTTGGGGGAAATAAGCCTTTGTTTTTACAAACATTGAAAAACAATACCTAAATACAATGTTATGTTTAAAAAATTGTAAAATGTGTCTATTTGTAAACTTTATTTCTATATTTTAAGTTTATCACTGTTTTATTTTATTTATGTATTTGTCTTATTTTTGATTATTCAATGTACTCCCTGACTGTAATTATAATTCTTTATAATTATTCTTTATAATTACAGATGTTGTAGAGGATGGCACAGGCTGTTATGACTTGAAATGGTGAACATGCATTTTAGTCTAGGGCTAGCTTAAGCCTTCTCGGTGAAACCGGGGGTATAACATTTTTATCGTTTCTATAGTGTTCATATTTTTTAACCAATATGTAATATCTAAATCAAACTGTAACATCTATGATGTCCAAAACGTCAGTTTTTCCTAAAAATTACAATATTTGCCTCTGAGATGGAGTGGAGTTGAATAAAAACATAAAGTACTTTCAATTTAGACTTAAATACACAGTAAATGTATAAATGTGAAGATATATTGTCATAGTTAACGTTACATATAACATAAGAAATTAACAAGTTAACCATATTTTATTCTATCTGGTTATATGGTCCGGTATCCTGTCGTCGCCGGCATTGAAGCATGCAAAATCCAATAAAACGTCATTAAAAAAAAAAAAAAAATTCTGCATCAACTTGTTTTTCCTCACAAACGTCAGCTGCTATGCCATGTAACAACGCTCGGCTCATTGTTGCCACGTCTGGAATTGGGCTACTTTTACACTTGTGCCGTGATTACGCTACTTTTGGGATGGTTTTGTTGTGCAGACCTGGCAACCCTGCCCTTCGGTTCGACTGTCCTACACTTCAAAGGCCCCGCCCCCTTAGGGCACTTCAAAGTGCGCAGCCTTCACATTGGGGCTGCGTTCTAGTTCGTTTTTTTTACGCCCTTCCCTCGCTAACTTTTTTTAATTTATTTATTATTTTTTTAATTTTTTTTTTTTTTATATTATGATTGCAAACATTACAAAGATGACAATAATGATATACAATTTTGTATAAAGTACACAACATATATCATCCCTCGCTAACTTCCCTCAGTCTCGTTGACTTGGATGTACATCATTGCTTACGTTGCACGAGTGCCCACTACTGGCGGAACCCTTGCAATGGGCTGAATTGGAACGTCTTAAGCCCTTGATCACTTGGAATCTGATATGGAGTTGATTTATTATTTACATTTTTTTCCCCTACGAAACTGTTTAATGTAGCATTCTATATGTATATATGTGTGTTTGGGTTGTTTTAGATATTTAAAAAATATATATATATCAAACTTGTTTGTGGTGGGGTAAACGTGATATGTGGTGACGTCACAATCGTGTTGCATTGTGGTATATGGAGCTGCCTGAAGTGTACATATGAAGTAGGCCCTGTCCCAAATGGCACCCTAAACCCTCACGGTCTTCCTCTGAGTCCGCACTTTCACGACGTAAGGCGCGCTTTGACTGCCGGGTAAAGTCCTCTGCGTAGCTCGCAGTCTTGCGGGCTCAGCAGAAGTGCGCATCGAGGGCGCATAGCAGCCGCAAAGGGGGCGCTCACGAGCACCCTTCTTTAAGCTTAAATGACAAATGGGACACCTTACGGTCTTGTGGACTTAACGGACACGCGCACGCAGCGGCCATTGTAAGTCCACAAGACCGAAAGTGCACATGAAGTGTGCCATTTGGGACAGGGCCGTAGACTCGCTCCCTCAGTCAAAATCGAGGGAGCAAGGGTCTGTCCATATAAACTTTCCTCGTTCACTTCACGAAGTGGAACGCACTTCAAAATGCCGGCAGGGATTCCCCTGAGGGGAAGTTCACGAGTGCGTGTCTAAAAGTGGAGTGGAACGCAGCCTGGGAGACACAATCTGCACGTCGGGCGGACGTCTTATGTTGGGATACATATAAAAATTTAAATCTCGGCAGTTTATATAACCAGAGACTGCACAATGTTGTGCCATCATCTCATTGATTTTACTGTGAGTGACGACATCATCTGACGTGTTGACCGTTCCAAGATGGCGGATGCGTTAACATGTCTGAAGTGGTTGAATGTGGATCTACGTATGCATATCTATGATGGACAGGCCCACATCTTTTACTTCCTTTAGCGTTTCTGTTTCCTCCAGAACTTTCTACAGCTTCAGAGGGAAAGTACGGAGAGAGGACCGATGGCAACCAGCGGGTGAGTAATTTAAGGCCTTTTTAACTATATATATAAAATATATATAAAAGATATATATATATATAAATAATGTGATTTCATTGCAGGCGTTTTTCTGACAGTTTCATAGAAGAGGATCCACAGAGAGCCCTTGAGGTAGGCGCTTGTTCACTATCACCTATAATTGCAGTTTACACATAATACTTCAGACGTGTTTATCTGACTGAGAAAATTTAAAATTTTCTCTCGCGATGGGCTGCTTGGTGGTTCAACGGGCTAGCCGGCAGGCTAATTTTTTATTGTACGTTTATAATGTACGTTTGCTCGATTTGAAGCTTTTAATTGACAACGACATTTTAAATAATAATGTGCAGTGTTGTACTTTGTTTTGTTTTTTTCAATTTTTGGAGGCTGTATGTGTGGAGAGGCTTATCAGCAGAAATAAATCTAATGCCAGCTATGTCTCAAGGGCTGTGTTCGAAATGGCACACTAACTTAGTACTTACTGCTTACTGCCTAGTACACAGTGCATACTGCCTACTTTTTTTTTTTTTTTTTTTGAAGTATAGTGTGTGAAATAGTAGCCTGTACAATATACAACGAATAGCATGCTATAGTTTCAAATTAGTATGCTACAGTGTTGTTTAGTGATGGGCAAATGAAGCTTGATGAAGCACTGAGGCTTTCCCCTCATTGTTCCGGAAAAAGATTTAAAGCTTCGAGAGCGTCGAAAACAGCGCCATCTGGTGTTTGGTAAAAAATAAATCAGCCAAATCCCTGTGAAAGAAGCTTCGTCGGACGAAGCAGCCACCACACATTCCATAGATAGTTTCATGTTATGTGCTCAAATAAAAGACAGTGCGTGTTTGTGTGTGTGCGTGTTGCATTTCTCTCTGTGATAAATTCATTTACCCATTAAACTGTCATTTAATGCCAGTATGAATATAAATATGATGTAATAGAAGAATAATGTACACACAGTTTATATGAATTGGATATCGCAAATATTTTATTTTCCTGAAATAATTTGTATTCTTCATATTACTTGTATGACTGGGTATTTAAAAAATGTAATTGAATAAGTCTGAATGAAAACCTACTCGTAAAAGTAAGATCTGGGGTTCGAACATTCCGACACGCAAAGTGAATTGCGCACGTGATTGGACAGAAAGTGAGGCTTCGTTTGTCATTGGTCACGTGAATTCTACGTTACCAACACAAGCCTCGAATCGAGGCTTCATCTGGCACGCCCATTTATGCTTGGCACAAGCTCCGAAGCCTCGGTTCAAACTCAAATCAAGCGGCACCCTCCCTCTGTTTCTCTTGAAGCCAATATGGAAGTGACTTAAACTGCAATTCATCAACTGACCGCTAGGGATAGGCTCCAAAAGAGAGCAGAATCTCATTGAGCCCCATGTTAAAATGCCCAACTTTACAGCAGAAAAAAAACATGTTTACAGCCTGGTACAAATTGTGTTTTGGTCAATACAGCTAATTTTGCCCATCATGACAACTGTGAGGGGGATGAATTTTTTTTTATAACTCATCTGTTTAAATTACAGTACTCAACATTTGAAGTGGATCAAAAAAATTAATCAAAGTTGTCCTAAGAAGAAGGATTTAGAACAACTTTGATGAAAGGTTTTGATCCACTTCAAATGGTGACTACTGTATATTAAGCCCTAAAGTTCTGCATAATTAAGGGTGCGGCCACTTGAGTGACTGGTGGATTGCCGCTGCGGTCACCACTAGCCGTTTGTCTGCTGCCGTCACATCACCTCAGCCCCATTCACGTCCCACCTCTTTGCCCATTTTCTGTTATCTGCGAGTGACGTGCGGTGACGCACTGCCAAGATGGCAACGGCCAGCTTTAGGTTTCAAAACTGCTCTTCAGAAACCTACGGGTGACGTCACGGACACGTATGCTTTATGGTTCAAATGTCACATCACTAGTGTTGTTGTCACATGGCAAACATTGGACATTAATTCCACACAGCTGAGCAGGTTGTTACCTTACGAATAAATATGCTAACCATTCTTTCTTATGTGCAAACCTAAGTGAAAATTTCCTACATTTCGATTGTCCTCACCAATGGTCTTGATCTAACCCAAAAAAATTCTGTTTGTTGGTGTAAAGTCAAGTTGATTCTGTGAAATTAAGGGCCCATCCACACGGAGAGTTCAGCTGTATACGCAAAAATTTTGTATCGTGTAGGCGTTTCGTCCAGATGGATCCGGCGTTTTCAGAAGGTGAAACCGCTATTTTTTTTTTTTTTTTTTTAAACCGGGTCCCAGAGTGGATAAATCTGAAAACAACGCCCTTGCATTTTCATGTGTACAGCCAATCCGTATATTTTGTGAAACGATGATGTCATCACCCCACGTGTCGACCCTAGTCAGACACTGCTAACAGCACAAAACAGCAACAACAATAGCGGACTACATGCTTGTGTTCATGCTGCAGAAGCTACTGAGCCTATTAGCTTTACTAAAATAAAGCTTTATTTCTAAGCATTACTAAAGTTTGTATACAGCATGCAAGCTTTATGTGCATGCTCCAAGTCTTATTCTCCATTTTTAGTGTATCTCTGTGGCAGAATTACAGCGCCACATACTGATCTGGCATGTATACTACATCGTTGTGAGTCGGTTTCAGTGGTTTCGTGTGTACACAGATATTTTTTGAGATGAGGACAAAAAAAAGATTGGATAGGGAAAGCTCTGGCTTCGTGTGGATGTAGCTTTAATCATATGTTTCACTTAAAATCAGTTGATTAGATCTTATTTTGCTCGACAAAAATGTACGTTGAAAAAAATTTGACAATGTGCTTAATGTGGTAGCATAAGTTAACTGGTTTGACTCAGGCTAATTATATTTTTAACTTATCTTGTTTGAATCAAATCGACTACATTAGGTTTGCTAATTTTAAAGGTTCAGGTAGCGATATAGCTCCTACCACTGTTTACTGTGTAGAATACTTCAGTTATACATAGGTAAAAATAACTCATTATAGCTGGGTTTTCCAAAACATCACAAATAATTCTCTTCAGAGTTATGGTAGATTATGCCATTGGGTAAATAGGCTATATTTTGTCAGCATAAAATTGATATTATATGCTAAAATATGGTTTTATTTGTCAATTGAGAATATTTCATATGACTTACTCAACCTGGCCAGCATATTACAATTTGAAGTTTTAGATAAAGCACATACATTACCCTGCACATTTTCCCAAAACAGATTGGTTGTCATTACGAGACCTGCAATCGTCGCAGTAATGTATCATTATAACGTTCTGTTCCAAGCCAATATCTGTACATCTTAAAACTTATGGCCATGAACTATATGGATACACTTGCTGCATAGATCATAAGCATTACTATTGTTTATTTTGTGACACTTTTGTCTCGTGTTCTCATCTGGAGTTAACCAAAAAATGAAAAAGAATTGTTTATATTGAACGTAATGGTCTAAAAAGCCTATGTGGTTGGATCTCGTTAATTTACAAAGGGTTCAATTGATTGTACTACTAAACAATGATGGTTTATCGATAAATTTAACTCATTTCATAATTGATTAACTTTACACAGTTATTGAATGGATTTGAATAGACGGATTTCAGCTGAACACCATTGTCTTTCAGGGCTCCAGACTGCGCCTAAAACGGTCGCATTTGCGACTAAAAATATTAATTTGCGAGTGATATTTTTGCTGAGGTCGCCATTGGCGACCATATAAATTCACACTTTATGACTGTAAAATTTGCATGTTATTTGCGTTTTCCGTGACCAGGAGCCTATCACATCATTTGCTGTGTTGACGTAATTAAATGAGATGCTGCGTGTGAATGTTTCACTAAATTAGAGCGCCGAAATATGAACAGGTAGGGAAAAATTTCACACACCAAACAGACGCCAAAGAACTAGAGCTGATGAAAGCCGACTGTGTTGTTGCCTCGAGTCGCCTGCGTCGGTGCAAAACAGCTGCATTTGAACACACCGTTCTGCTCCTGCGTAAAGGAGACAACTGCCTATTTCTTCATATAAATTTGTCTATATTCGTCATTCAAAAGGGGAAACCAGCTCTAGACTGCAGATACACACACAATGCATCGCGTGTTAACCGTTTTGAATATCAATCATGCTGATCACTTTAATTATTCCACTCCGCTCATGCTCATCAGATAAATTTAAGGTCATTAAAAGTCTTCAGTGCCTTAAACAGTATAACAAGAATATAAACGAACATTTTAAGGCGTCTTATATTTTGTAGATGGAAAAACAAATCGCGATACTCCCTAATGTGATTATTATTAATTTCATTAAATAAATGTGAGCGCTGCATGTTTTAAAGTCAAAAGATGGCGCTGTCGCGCGTTCTTCAGAGCAGCTTGCGTTCAATGATTAGCGCACATTTGTCAACCGATTGCTTATGAACTAATGCTGATCAATTATCACAAAGTTTACTTTATATTATTTATATTATATTGTGTTGTAAACGGTTGTAGCAACGTAATTTTTTAATCCTTATCTGAACTTGAATGAGCAGCAAAAGTAAACCACATACATTTCAAAATAAGGGTCCCGCTGTATTTCAAATCAGTCAAGTAGTATGTACATCAATTGCCCCTGTTTGTTATTTGGTTACACAAACCAAATTCAATATATTTATATATTTATTTCCATATATTTATATTTATTTTCATTTGATTCAAAGTAAACTGTTGTAGCTTCAGGAAGGAAGGACTAAGAACATTATTTAACACATATTATTCAATATAAAGATTTTACTAGCATCAGGGTTATTATAGTTAACTAAAACCATTAAAAACATTTTTTATTGCTTGAAATAAATGTTAATACTAAAATAAAAATCTATACAAACTAAACAGACATGTTTAAAAACAAAATTAAACTAAAAACAAACAAACAAAAAAAATAACAAAAAATGAAAGCAGAAAATATAAAAATCTAATCGCATTCAAAATATTAACAAAAACTATAATAGTATTAAGTGAAAATAGTGACATTCATTTCCCAGAAAAGTCACAAGATGAAAAAGCTGAAACTGTAAAGAGGAGATATATAAACACAACAGGATGACTAAAATTAAGTGATTTAAAATTAAGTTTATTGTTGTGTGGCTCTTAAAAAAAATTATTTGGCGCCTGTTTTTTTCCCCCTATGGGAGCCAATGGCTCCTTAATGATTTTTTTTGTCTGGAGCCCTGCTTTTTAGAGCTCTGTTGAAGCATTGAACTGTTTGCATCACTGAATCAATATTTTCTGTTTATCACTGTAAAGCTGCTTTGAAATCTGTATTGTATAAAGCGCTATAGCCTACAAATAAAATAGACTTGATTCGACTTGATTGGAAATGTCATAGAAATTAAAGTACAATTTACGTGCTACTAACGATATTGTTTTCAGAAACACAGCTATTTTGTACTTTACAGAAACATGTGTACTTATAAAAGTGTTACATTTATAATTATTCCCCCTTCCAGTTCACTCATGCTGCACTCTTCACACACGTTGCATTGTAGGAAACAGTATCCCATGCAGTGTCCTCAAATGCATACATCAGATTTCAGCAAATGTATTAGTTAATCCGGGAATTCCATGCATACAGAAAATTCACATACTATTCACAGTATACACATTGCATACTGCAGTATAGGAGTTGTATGGTAGTATGCCATTCCGAACTCAGCCTCCATACTGATGTCAGTGTTCTTGAGTTGTATTTAGTAGATGCTGGCAAATATAGTAGGTCATCTGGGTATTCCATGCATACAGAAAATGTGCATACTATGCACAGTATACATACTGGATACTGTAGAAATAGTAAGAGTAGTATGATAGTATGCCATTTCTAACGCAGCCAAGGTTATAGACCAATTTGGAGCTGATGTCACACTTACGTCATTTGCAAGCTGTATGCGCAGAGTGGTGGCAGAAAAACAGCAGAAACAAGTTGAGGAAAATGGGCAAAATCCATAGAATAAGAGAAAAATGTTTTGTTGTGCCTTTTTGGATGTCAGGATCGGAATGCAAAAAATATAGTCTTCATTTTTATAGAATACCCTCGTTGAAGGCACCCTTTGAAGCTCAATGGAGACGATTATGTTGCAAGTCACAGACTGGACTGATGAAACCTGCAATGATTAATGTTAGTCTACTATTAAAGCATGAATTTGATGTAAACCGTAAGCAGGGTTGGGGAGTAACGGAATACATGTAATGGCATTACGTAAACAGGATACAAAAATTGGTAACTGTAATTAGTCACAGTAACGTCAAAAAACAAAGTAATCAGAATACAGTTACATTTTGTAAAAATTTGGAATACTGTCAGGATTACAATGCTTTCATTTAAAGCTAAATAAATGAGTATTTTGACATAATAACGCTATATTAAGCGCTGCTTGATTATAGTTCCTGGTTCTGTTGCCAGTCATGACTCACGTGAGCCACCTGCTGGTGCATGCGCAAAAAACTCCTGTCTACAATCGTTCTCCTCAGATGTAGGTTGAGACGCAGCTGTTATTAACAATGCTTTCTGCCGGGAATTTTGTTATTTTGTTTTCAAAGAGGAAAAAGGAAACAACATGGTTGTACAGCGTAAATTATGCCTTCCAGGTGTGAAGATGCTTTCTTTAACAAAGGACTCAACATCCAACTTATACATGCAGTTAAGACTAGCACGGAAATCATGTTAGCTAAAATTAGTGTTTGTTAGTGATTTAAAATTCCATAGTTTGTATGATTGCAGTTTTGTGTAAGTTTTCTAGCGGAAAATGAGCTGGAAAATGTAGAAATTAACAGGAGAGTCCCCACAAAGGGGAATGTCAGTGAAATTAAGATCACGGCCTTGATCAACAACACATAAACGGGATCCTCTTCCACTTCTCCGTAATGACATCACGGAGCTGCTGGATGTTACACAACTGGCGCTACTCCACCTTCAGCGTGAGGATGCCCCACAGGTGCTCAATAGGGTTCAGGTCTGGAGATATACTTGGCCACTCCATCACCTTCACCTTCCTCAGCAAGGCAGTTGTCATCTTGGCGGTGTGTTTGGCATGATAATGACCCCATTCAGCCCAGTTTCTGAAGGGAGGGCATCATGTTCTGCTTCAGAATGTCACAGTACATGTTGGAATCCATGTTTCCCTCAATGAAGCAGAGCTCCCCAGTACCAGCAGCACTCATGCAGCCCCAGACCATGATGGTACCACCACCATGCTTGACTGTAGGCAAGACACAATTTTCTTGGTACTCCTCACCAGGGTGTTGCACACACATGCTTGACACCAGCTGAGCCAAACAAGGGTTTATCTTGGTCTCATGAGACCACAG